>JACGTP010000004.1:0-128264 GCA_023678845.1 Mischocyttarus mexicanus | reverse complement strand
ATATTTCTTTCAAAAATATCTTATTGAATATAAATTAAATGAGAAATCATTAATGGCACGAAGTATTAAGTAGATTTTTTGAGCTTATTTATCAATATCAATGATTGATTCCTACAAATTTAAAATGCAAAAGTCGTTTGCCCTTATCCGATATGATCATCATTCTAATCGATTTACTTATCAATCATTTCTCGTTATACATTAGTACCGTGTGAAAACCTAATTTAACAAGCTAAATACATATTTCGTTTTATTCATCACTATAATCGGAACATTTGTTATAGAGGTTTTTTTTTATATTATTATTAAAAGAAATCAGCTCTGTTAAATAAAAGGAGTCAAATATTTTGAGCTTAACAATAAAAATTGATAGCTAAAAAAAAAAAAATAGTGCAATCCTAATTCTTCATAATTTCAATCATGATACAGTATTTATTACTAATTATTTGTATTCCTGAAAAAACGCTACGGTTACGTTACTAACTTGAACCAAATAATAATAAACCAATGTACCTTGTTTCGTGAAATTGATAAAAAGCATATATATTATTAATGTTAAACATATGTGTAGAAATTAATTATTATACGATGGTATAATAATATAAATAATATATAATGTCTAATAAAAATTTATTATTACGTATTCAAATGTATGCTAGCTTTATTATGCTTTCTGCAGCTATAAAAGGAGCCAAAGGGATCGAGCATATTTATCTATAAAATGTTACTAGAAATAGGCATTTAAATAAATTATTGGATAATTTTTAATAGGTATTATAATGGGTTATGCGACTTCGCTTTTCCAACCGCCACCACCACCAACTTTCAACGTTGATCGTCCCTTCCACGTGAAAATTATTAAAACTGCAGATTCTTCGAATACAAACCCCTCGAATGAGAAATTAGAACTCTTCACTGCACACGTACATGATCCGTCAATATAAATCAATGAATTAATATCAACTAATAATGAATGCATCTCCAAATATATAATTAATTAAAAAATTACACTGTTTTAGGTTCTTATTATAAATATAATATACCAGTGTTTTCTGTTTCTATGTAAAAGAGATTAAATTTTTTGCTTCTGTAAACTATTTTATCAAATATATATTTTATAAGATATCTCGTGTCGAGTACATCATTACTAGCACAAGAAGAATAATTTATACTTGTGTGTATATTTATTAGGGTTGTCAAGTATGAAATGAAGAAAATAATGCACATAATTGAATTGAAATTTGCTTCATTTCATACTTTACAACCAATACAAATATCGATGATTGATTCGATCAATGTTTAAATGGGAAACGTTTATCATCTTTTCTATTTGATTATCATTTAAATCGATCCAATGGAATAAATGTTTAAAACTCTACTATTATCCGAATAACAGTCCGAAAGTAGGTCTATTCTTATAAAAGAAAAAACATATGTAATAATATTATATAACAATAATAACATTCCTATATATGTAATGTAAAATACAAAAATTATTTTACGAATACAAAAAAATATTATAATACGTATATATTTTTATGATCGATGTTTAAACGCAGAGTTCTTCGAAAAATTTTCGCTTTCGATGGAAACGGTTATTTATTATTAGAAATAATTCTTCAGATAATCGTGACGATTATTTTAACAATCAAAAAATATCTTCGATATCCTGAAATAAAACTTGAAGTTTTCATTGGCTGAATTAAAAAATTTATACAAAATGCTATAAAAAATAGAACTTTGTAGAAAGTTGTTTTGGCAATGAATGAATAAATAAAATATCAATTCGTTTAAAAAGCTCTTAATTAAACTAATTAATATAATTTTGGTTATACGTTAAACTAAATACATTAACATTGTCTCAGTTGTTCCTATTTCTTTCCTCGTATTGTTGCTTACAAAATGTTTAATTAATGTTTTATCCTATGAGATCCGTATCAATAGAGAATTTGTTTCAGGATTAATGATGGCACTAGCGAGTATACCGATCGTTATTGACTTTAAGATCGATCGTCCATTTTACTATAGTATATTCCATCGAGGATTTCAAGGAAATGATTTGAACGTGACACCATTATTCCAGGGACACATCACCCATCCAAAAATTTGAACTCTTAATATTATATAGGTATACTTATTTAGAAGTTATGAGATTACTTTTCACAGAAGATTGGTTTAGGAGATACCACAAATTAAATTAGCATTATTCCTATTAAATAACAAGACTAACAATAAACTAAATGTTAATATTAACATAATAACACATCAGATAAAACTTGTTTCTTCTTATTTGTTTATTTTCTCTTTAAAATCTTTTTAACAAATTTATGTATAGATGTATGTATATATGTATGTATGTATATTTATAGGTATGTATTGTACGTGTACCTGTTTATTTGTTATTTATTATTAGTTTTGTTCGATCATGCTTTTTGCCAATATTGCAACTAACAAGATTTGCGGAAAAATCTATTTGAATATAACTTCCATATTTTCCTATGATTGAATGCTCTGTTACAGCAGGGATTCTGCAATTCAAGACTATTATCTTCAAACCTAAATTTATCGTCGATCATCCATTTTTCTATGCTATCTTCAAAGTAACCGATAACGATGGAAACAAATCCGACAATCCAGTACACTTATTCGAAGGGCATATTGTCGAGCCTGTTAATTAATGGTTACAATTATAAATTTATTATTCTGTCATTATTTAATTATGTAATATTATAATAAAGTAATATATTCGCATTTATCAACTATGTCAATTATTGAAATAGACATTTATATTTTATGTCGTTTCTTCTTTTATATTATCTACATCATTTATATATTTATTATTTCTATTAAATAATATATATATACGTATTGAGATGACCGTATTTACATACATGCATGCATACATACATATATAATATTCTCGTAAAAAATCGGACGCAGTCATGAGGACTGTCGACAGAAGTGAAAACTTAAAACTGTATTTTGAATTTTCTAACTGATTATTGTAATATTAAAAATTAAAATTAAAAACCCCAACACATTGTATATACCCGATTGTATATGTGTATGCGCGTACACAGGCCGCTGTACGTGCATTAGCATGTTGCTGACGCGAACCCATAAGATTTTCTTCTACCAAAAATCGTCTAACGCGCCTAAAGAAGTTTTCACTTCAAAAATTAATTGCATCAAATAAAATTAAAACTACCTCTCTTATATCAATGCTTTAATATATTTGATTATACATAAATAAATAAATTATGCTTTTGTCCGTAGAGTGTGCGTTACGCATTATTTATTTGATACTTTATATAAAATAAATTTTTAATTTTAATTAGGATATATCATTTAATATAACCAAACAATATTCTGTTGCAGAAGTGAGCTTTGTGTTTTTCTCTTTGGCCGATCCTGTAGCATTTGAAATTAATCGTCCATTCTACTACAGTATCATTAAAAAAACATCAACGGAGGAACAGAAAGACTTTGTTTCTTTATTCTCTGGTCATGTGGCAGAATAATTGACGGATTTTAATAATGAACTTTTTGGAAAAAATATTTCAAAGTTTTTATATGTAATACTTAAATAAATGTAAAAACACAAGAAACAATTGAGAGTATACCCATGCTTCAAGAGAAATAAATAAATAAAAATTTATGAAAAAAGAAGTTAACGCATAAGAAAAAGCATTATTTATATCTTATTATACTATTTACATTTTATTTTATTTAATAATCTTGTCTTATCACTCTCCCTTTTATGAGTTCGAGTCCACTTCTTTAAGATGGATAGGATATAAGAATTTTCGGATAATCGATTCATTTTTTTTTTAATTTTCTTATAGTTAAACATTTCAAGAACGTTGTGTTAAAATTTTAAATTAATCAGAGCAAAACTCTCAAAGTTATTCGACTTTTAAGCTCTTCTTTTTTTTCTTCACTTATTCAGAGTTTCAGCGGAAGGTTTAGCGGGAAGATTGCGTTCAAATGAAAGTTTATTCCTTGTAGATAAATAAATAGTCTATATTTTATTGCACAAAAGTCTTAAAGTTAATAATTGAAAAATATAAAGAATTGGTAATTAAAGTTGATTGCGTAGGGGATTTTGCGAAGTTCGCGTGTTAGAGGAAGTCATCTTGTAGTACGTATCGTATCGATACCGGATGCAGAACGAGTGTGTAATGGCGGTCGATCTTCCTTGCCATCAGACGCTCGCTGCAACGGTGGTGCAACGAGACGCTCATCAGACTTCTCGTGGCTACAGACGTTGCTTTCGACACCGGTTGTTGGAGGGCACCAACGGGCCGGACTGGACCTCCACATATCCATGTTATTATTAATCGTCCCCACGTTAATTTGACTATAGTGATCAGCCGTGAACTGTTGGATTGAACGTTAAGGTTCTCTCGTATTCAACACTTATTCTATTACTTTCTAGAATCCCTATACGAGATTGTAATCTCAATGTGTAACATAGCAACCTAATATTTATTTACTTATGCGCTTATACGCAGTTACATATCTTTTGTTTCTCATCGTTCTTCTTTTCACTTTCATCTTTTTGTTTGCTTACTTCCTTAGTAACCGAGCTATCGTAAAGACGTCTTTGTCTCAATAATAAAATATATAAAAGTATGTTTCTTATTTCTATAAACTTGTGAGTCATTATTCCCATTTCCCAACATGAACTAATAATCTAATGTAAATCAATCGTTGACTACTACACTATTTAATATTTATCTCTTTATCAACAGAAAGAAAATTAATTTCTAATAAGAATAAGGAAAAAAAAACATTTAAATTGGTCATATTCCCGCCAATTAATAATAGCCCCCCTCTACCGGTAGAATTTAGAATTACAATTCTAATCATTAAAATGCAAGGTATGTCTTTTTCTTTAAGGACAGTTTTGACACAGTAAAATGGTTAACGCAAATTGTTATTTTGTCAATATGGAATAATTTTACTGTTTATATATTGGTCTGCTTTGAAACAAGTATACATATATATATATTGATCATTTATGTTTTCTATATAATTGAAAATATAACGAATAAATAACGTATAACGGTTTATATACATAAAATTCAAACATTCATTATAATTAACCTTTTACGGACTACCGCTGTATATATGTGTTCTGCATAAGCCATCAATTTGGCCGAGCGTTTGAATAAAACTGACAGAACTGACAAATAAATATGTGTCCCTATGGACGAGGAACTTATATATGCGTTTGGCAAAATCAACTGATAGATTCAAAAGACGCATACGCGTGTCAGCCTGGCCTAGCACTACTGTTTACTTCGTAACGTCCTGTCCGCAAAAGGTTAATTATATTGAAATATTGAACACGTATAATACAAGGTATACTTATTTTGTTAGTATGGAGTCTTCCAACAACCAAAGTACGATGTCGTGGACTGGTGCAGGCCGATCACGTGGAAGAGCAAAATCAGTTGACGTTCAATTGAGAAGACCTGGAACAAATCCTTGCAACGAAAATAATCAACATGTATCTACTGAATCAATATGCACTGAAATTATTACTGGAATTGAAAAGCTTCCTATCAATGAAAACTTACTACCTGAACAAATACATGAAGTAGTTAATCTTGTTCCTACTAATAAGGATGAAGAAACGTTAAGGTATTTCTTTATTTTTTGTATATTTCAATGAAACACATTATTATTCTTTTGTTTGTTTTTCTTTAATTAAATATGAAATGTTTTTTAGGAATATTTTCAAAACGTTGTACAAACGAGCTACGGAAGATAGAATTTTCGGCATAAAGTTAGCAAGTTTATACAGTAATACAGCATTCTTTTCCATTGAGATTGGTGAAAAAAAAACTATGCGATATCTATTACTGACCACATTACAAAATGATTATATAAGTGAGTATCTTATTAATATTTCTTATTTGTCATTCCCGTTTATTTTATAACTTTAATCTATGAATATTTCTTTTTTAGGAAGGAACGAAATTAAAGAGGAAAATGTTAAATTGTTTCGAAATGTTATCTCATTACACGGAGAATTATATCATCAAATGGCATGTATGTCGGGTAGACCTCTAAGAGTATTAGAAATACCGTTGCTAGTTTATTGGTACATGCTATTAGAAACTGCAACTGATGAAGATATCGAACTTCTAACAACACAGGTTTTATAATCATTTAATTTCGATTAGCACATTAGTTATTTTAAATATTACTTATATACAAAAATAGAAAATATCTAACGAAGTTTTAATTTGATATTCACATCTTTCTCATTGTAGATTATTATTACTGGTAAAGGCATGTATAATAGACCAGAATTCAGTAAATTTATGTTAGACATAAGAAAAACTCTTGCGGAAAATACTCTATCGAGCACATCTAAAGAATTGTTATTATTAACAATTGACTTATCAGATTATTATTTCCATATAATACCAAATATTTTAAACGATTATTACAATTCCCGTCTTGATCCAGCAGTTCTGGTATATTTACATAGACGCAACAGACAACTCAATATTAATGAAACTGGTAAATGTGGTATTTGGTAACATTGTTTCTTATCAGTGTTTTAAATAAAGTAAAATATGAAATGGAATTATAGTTAAATTTTTACATACAGTTATGATACAAAAGAAGAATAACCTTGATGAAGAATTTGAAAAGTATAGCACTTCAACGCTGCGACCTAAACAACAAGAAATAGTTCAAGCTGAAAATTCAGAAGAAAAAGATAATTTATTATCGAATACCTATAAAAAGAATTTTAGAACGGAAAATACTATTCCAAGAGCAATACGTGGACCTGGAGCAAATCAAAACATTCAAAATGAATCTAAACCTGTTACAAACCTAATACCATCTAATCCCATCAGTAAGAATAAAGGAGGGGAACACGACGATCGATTTGAAGATGCTCAGGACTAATTTATAAATAATGAACAGACTAAAACATAGACTATATACTTTAATAAAACATTACATTATAATTGAATATATGTGTTACACATAAGAAGAAGAAAAAAAATAAATATCAATTAATGAACAATAATTATAATATATATTAATTTTTTTTTATTATTCATAAAATTGTTAACCCTTTTAAACAAAATTTAGTATTTAAATTTATGTTACCGAATTAATTTGTACATCTAATTGTTTCATGTTAATTAATTGTTAAACAACCATATTCTATTGAACATTTAAATTTTTATCACAAATATTAAATTAATATAAACGTACAATTTTTAGTTGTTGAATAACCTCTAATAAAATAGAATATAAAGATATATTTTGATATTTTCTATTATAATACCATTAAGTAAAAACCATTAAATAACAACAAGAACTTTCGTAGATGACATCGAGCCAATACAACGGTGGATTTCAAAGTGGGAGGATACATCAAACTTATACTTCGTGCTTTCGGATTAAAATATTTATTTCCTACGATTAATTAATAATATTTTCAGTATATCTGATACTCTAATGCACCTTACTTTAAATTAACATTGTTTAAACACATATACATTGGTTTATACATAAGATACTATTTACCGCACTTTAAATATAAAGTAATTTCAATAGGTTTCTATTTTATAGGTTTTTAGATAAATGCTATAAACCGGATGTTGTTACTGGCCCGAAATATTAATTAAAAAATGTCTTTAACCTTCATTCCTTTCAGATAAATCTGCTATTAGATTTAAATGTGTATGTGCACGCACATGCGCTCGGAATAAGATCTTCTACAAGTAGCGCAGATGTAACGTGGATAATATTCGAAATAAATAGAATTAATCCCCTCCGATAATCATGTAAACAACTTTCGAAATTAAAACTCTTATAGATGATATCGATCTAGTCATAATATCATATTTTTAATCCATGTGCTTTGATTCATTCTATCCATTTCATCTATAGAAACTAATTACATTATAATTTTTATAAAAAAATTTTACATTTTTACAGATACCACACGAAACATATAAGAATTTTTATACGAAATTTTTATTTTCTTTTTGTTTCAGAAAAATATTAATTCTAACACATACGTATAGAAGAATTTTTAAATAATCGATTTAATAAAAATAAATCATTTATAAATATACTTCTTAATTATCTAAATATTCAGAAATAAAATAAAAATCTACTATTAGAAATAGAAAACATCTATTTCACTGGTCACTGGTAAAAAAAGTTGGTCAACGATACGAAAATAGGTCAACGATACAAAAGTAGGTCAACGATACAAAAGTAGGTCAGCTGTACAAAAACAAAGTAAAAATCCCATACGTATTAAATGTATTGAGAGAAAGATAGACGAAGGTCTACCTCTCGTTGAATTCTAGGAAATTCGTTATATATGAAATACACATAGAAAAACATTAATTAATTACCGGCTTAGTTGAGCGTTCAATGTTTTGTTTACGTTCGTCTCTCTCCGTCACTCCTCGGCCGGTGTCGACAACCGAACGTTGTCATTTCGTTGTTAGATTTGTAATTGACCTTCGTGTATGTTCGGTAATTGTCGATTATATTCGTAACTACTTTTCATAATAATCGTTAGTCTTCTTCGAGCGTCGGAAGGAATAACAAGGATATTATTTAAAGTAAAGTAATTTATTTCGCGTCGCGTGTGCGTGTTTCTTTCCTATGCAAGTGATATGCATATGTGAACGAGCGTGTGTAGTGCTAAAAAGTGATATATACATATATGGATACCTGCATTTATAGACATGGATTATGCAGCATTGGATATAAAAACAAAGTACATCTAAACGTAAGCTGACCATAATTTTTAACTTTTTTAACGTTTGACTTCGACGTGGTAGGATTTAATGTTAAACATATTACATGAATAATATTCAATAAAAAAAATTCTAATAGGTAATCGTAACGTTGTAGAATTTTTTGAACCCGAAATTGTATGATACGCGTACATAATTCACACGACTAATTATCGTTGCATCCGTAGAACTGTAGAGGATTTTAAAATATGATGAAGTTTCAGATTTATTTCACAATGATGCATTATCAATTACATCTCGGATAGTTACCGCTCTATTCTTTTGATTTATTTTTCAAACACTCGTTACTAGACTAAATTATTAATAAAAAAATGCTCTCCTAACTTTTACTTCTTTCTGATAAATCTTCTGTCAGATTTAGACACGTATATGCATGCACATGCGCTTAAAATAAGATCTACGAGTAGCGCATGTGTAACGAGGATAATATTCGAAATTAATAGATTTAATCCCCTCCGATAATCATGTAAACAACTTTCGAAAAAAAAAACTTTAATAGCTTACTTTGAACCAGTCTAACAGTGGATTTCGAGGAGAATGGTACGCAGAACTTATACTTATTATATTTAAATTATAATAATTAATTCTTTCGATTAATTAACAATTATTTAGCATATGTCTTCTACTCTAATGCACTCTTCTTTTATTTAAAAATATTCTAATACGTATAAAAAATCGGTTTGAACATTACATTCTGTCTAACATAATTCAAAATATAAAAATGTTTCGATGTCTTTTTATTAAATATGTTTTTAGATAAATGCTACGAACGGGATGTCGTTACTGGACCACATTATTACTAATAAAATTCTTTGATAACTTTCATTCTTTTCAGATAAATATTCTGTTAGATTTAGACATGTAGGCACACACATGCACAAAGAATAAGATTTCTTAGAAGTGGTGTTAGTTTAACGAGAATAATATTCGAAATTAATAGATTTAATCCCCTCCGATAATCATGTAAACAACTTTCGAAAAAAAAACTTTAATAGCTTACTTTGAACCAGTCTAACAGTGGATTTCGAGGAGAACAGTACGCAGAACTTATATTTATTACATTTAAATTATAATATTTAATTCTTTCGATTAATTAACAATTATTTAGCATATGTCTTCTACTCTAATGCACTCTTCTTATATTTAAGAATGTTCTAACACGTATACATTGATTTAAACATTACTTTCTTTCTAACGTAATTCAAAATATAAAAGAATTTCGATATCTTTTTATTAAATATGTTTTTAGATAAATGCTACGAACGGGATATCGTTACTGGGTCACATTATTACTAATAAAATTCCTTGATAACTTTCATTCTTTTCAGATAAATATTCTGTTAGATTTAGACATGCAGGCACACACATGCACATAGAATAAGATTTCTTAGAAGTGGTGTTAGTTTAACGAGAATAATATTCGAAATTAATAGATTTAATCCCCTCTGATAATCATGTAAACAACTTTCGAAAAAAAAACTTTAATAGCTTACTTTGAACCAGTCGAACAATGGACTTCGAGGAGAATGGTACGCAGAATTTATACTTATTATATTTAAATTATAATAATTAATTCTTTCGATTAATTAACAATTATTTAGCATATGTCTTCTACTCTAATGCACTCTTCTTATATTTAAGAATATTCTAACACGTATAAAAAATCGGTTTAAACATTACATTCTGTCTAACATAATTCAAAATATAAAAATGTTTCGATGTCTTTTTATCTTTATATATATTTTCAGATTTAAATTAAATCATCGTTGTTATTTTAATTCTACTTGGATTCGCTCTTCGTTTTCATTTAGTCATTTTGTATTTACACTTTCTTTTGTTTTATCGATAATTATTTTGAATTCTATTCAATTGTTACTCGTAGGCTGAGACTATGTAGGATTTTTCTCATAAAAAGGTTCTTCATCAGATATTTTTACGTGGATATTGCAATCTACAAGATTTTCATGGACCAGACCACACTTTTTATACGATGTAATGTAATAATCTTATTTTCATTTCTATTTTGTATTATTTCATGTTATTTTATGTATATTGAAATTGTACTCGGGTGCATTCCTCGTTTTCATTTCGTCATTTTTTAATGACTGTGTCTTGTAATTACTCTGTTTTGTCCAGAATTATTCTGATGTTTTTTATATAAGTCTCTCTTGGGTTCAAGTCATTGCTTATAATATTTACATATTATAAGTGATGGGTATATTTATCTTATGCATGGTTTATTATGATACAAATTTTTATAAGTTTTATTTTTTAATTTCTATTTTTTCTAGGACAGGTTCATATAGGTTTTACGAATTTAAGTTTTTTATGGGAATGCAAAAATTATTCGATTTATAAAATATAGAAAGATTCTTTTCGGGTAAATAGGGTTCGGTTTATCAGTAGTAGATATCAGTAGTAGTATATAATTGATTCAAATTATATTAACTTCATATATCTGAAATTAACATTGGGCAATATAATTCGATAAAAATATTACATTTAACAATTTTATATGACGTATTTATTTAGACAAATTTATTTCTTCAATATCACACGCATTTGCCATAAAAAAAAAACATATTATATTTATACGTGGTTTTATATCAAAGAAGACATTTTAACATTATCCTTTTTTTTTTGTTTCAAATCAATATTATTAATAACTTTTTTAACAACACATCTACACATAAATTGAATAAGTAAGGAACTTAGCAATGATTTACAATTCATTTTTTTTTTCTTTTCGTATTTCTTTGAAGAATGAACAAATAGTACTATTTCGAAAATATATATAATAACAGCTGTAAAAAAATAAATTCAATATATTCTATTATATTGTAGTATAAGAAATTAATAGTAAAAACAATTGAGTAGATCATTAAATGAACTAAAGCATAACATAAAATAATAAAGAAATTTGTACAATGGATGTTTTGCACGTGCGTATGTACAACGCACATACTATACGTATATATATATATATATATTTTTTTAATGGTATGTTTCAAATAGTATTTTTTCAATGTTATGTTCGTTAAATTAAATAAGCATGTACTACGTTTTTTTATAGAACAAATCGAATACATATCACACGCGTGTGTTGTTCATATATCTACGTGTGTATGTGTGACATATAACTTAACTTTTAATACTGAATCACAGAACCCTGTCAAAGGGTAAACAATAAATTATATTCATACTTAGCTTCGTATGTTAATCTATTAGAGAATTTGTGCCTGTCTTAAAAAAGAAAAAAAAAGGTAAAGATTCGCCCTGTCTATCGAAATAAAACATGTCATTTAACTAGAACTTTGTCAAAAATAATCAATTATCTTTTCTTTTTTAAAGAGTTACCCCAAAATGATTTTGTTTATATCAAATTACTCTTAATAAATTGATTTAATTATAATTTCCTTAAAATGTAATTTCTTAAATAATATTAATAATAATAATAATAATAATAATAAAAGTTATAAGAGAAGTTATTACTACAGATATTAATTTCAAACGTTCTTTACAATCATTTGACAATATTTAAACAAATATCAGTATTAATTTCGCTGATATATAAATTTTATATTCATTGCTAGAATTATGAAATAGCAGGTATCTCAAAATTGACACTAAGATTTTCGGACTGTGCTAGTTTAACAATGGTTGATAATTTTACTGCGACACGAGCAGCTTCATCGAGGTCATCGATTGGAACGATTTTTAATCCAGCATTTGCAATCAAAGCTTTAGCCTCGTCAACGTTAGTTCCCTATAATTATTATACAAATTTTATATTAAACATAATTAAGATATTTTTAATTAAAAAAAAAAAAATGAAATGAAATGTTAAAATGCTATACCTGTAATCGCACAACTACAGGAATTTTAAGACTAAGTTCCTTGGTTGCAGCTATAATACCCTCTGCGATGACATCGCATCTCATAATACCACCAAAGATATTAACTAAAAGAGCATGTACCTATAAATAATAAAGGAATATTATAACAAATATTTAATTGAAAAAATAAAATAATTTTATTGCATATATAAAGATTATATTAGTTTACTTTAGGATCAGAAGTGATGATTTTAAATGCCTCTTTTACTGCACTGGTAGTTGCACCACCACCAACGTCAAGAAAATTGGCCGGTTCTCCTCCATGTAATTTAATAATATCCATAGTAGCCATAGCTAAGCCAGCTCCATTAACCATGCAACCAATATTTCCATCAAGCGCAATATAATTCAGGTCAAATTTCGCTGCTTCTACTTCTTTAGTATCCTCCTGAGTCCAATCTCTTAATCCAAACAATGGTTTTTGTCTAAATTCAGCATTATCATCGAATCTGCATTTGCAATCTAATGCGAAATCTAAAATATCAAAATAATTTTATATTAATATGATCAATAGTAGTAATAATAATAATAATATTAATAATAATAATATGTTAAATGTTAGCAATAAAATAACTTACAATTTCCATTAATATCTTCAGCTAAAGGATTTACTTCTAAAAGAAGAGCATCCTTCTTGAGGAACATCTCATAAAGATTCATAATAATTTTGGAAATATAATCTTTTACATTATCAAGACCAAGTTTTTTTGACAATACGTTCCGCCTGTTCCTTGGTTATACCCTTATTAACATCGACAGGTTCATACATTATAGCACTAGGATTTGTCGCAGCTACTTCCTCAATATTTACTCCACCTTGGCTTGATGCAATTATTACAGGACCCTGGTTCAGGGAGGTAATTAAATTTAAATTGTTAATAGATATTTATACGTGTGTAAATTTTTTAAAAGCTCCGATTACTTACACCAAAGGCACGTTCCATCATTACAGCTAAGTAATATTCCTTACGTGGAAACATGCGTTGCGTTACCATTACTGCATTACATATTCTACCTGCTTCGCCGGTCTGTTTTGTAATTAGTAATTTACCTAACATTTGACTTGCCAATGCTTTTGCTTCTTCTGGTCTATCAATGAAACAGAAATATATTTGAATTTTTTAAATGATTAAAAGAAAAACAGCCAAAAAGAGTTCTTTTCTTTTTTCTTTTTTATAATGTTACTAAAATTAAAACAAAATTAAATAACTTACGTTTCACACATCTTTACACCACTAATACTAGAATCTTTAAAATGGCCTTTTCCTCTACCTCCTGCAAGTACTTGAGCTTTTAAAACAATATCCTTCGTTTTCAAGTCGGCAGCAAGTTTAGCTGCTTCATCTGCCGTTTTGGCAACGCCAAATTTTGGAGTGGGTACACCAGCTTCATTAAGTAAACTATAACTAATATGTTCATGTACATTTAGATTTCTTATTGTTTGCTTTAAGTTACTTTTGCAGGCTAAGATCTGAAAAAAAAAAATAAGAAAATTAAAAAAAATATACAATAAAAATATAATATATTATACGTTAAACGTGTTTTCTCTAATTAGATAAGATCGTTTCACGATAAATCTTTATAAAAATATCCATTAAAATATTTATTCTTTTAAGCTAATTGTAAGACATAAACATATTACGTAACATTTAAATTTAAACCCATAAGCAAAAGATAAGTGACATTGAACTACATTATTCTTTTTTTACATTACTTGGCACAGATCTTCTTTTATTGAGTACAAATAAAACTTTATTATTGTTATATTATATTTATATGAAATAAAATATATCAAATGTTTTAAATATTCAACTAATGTCAGAAACTGTCATATAATATATAAGTATTATAATTGAATAAAAATTAACTATGGCGCATCAAACAATTACATATATTATATACATACACACATATATGCAATGTGTCAAAAAATAAAAAAGAAGCAAACACCCTGAAGTAATACGTATAAATAAATAAATGCTAAAATAGATTGAAATGCGATTGTTCGAAATTTAAATTTTAAAAAGACAATGAAAAAGAAAAAAAATCAAGTAGGTGTAGAAAGGATAAAAACCCTTGGACTATTATTCATTGACAAGTAATTCAATTATGTCTAATCAAATGCGCATAAAGCATGACCTCGATGATTAAAAGATAAAGAGAGTAATGCAGAAAACAATGGAAGATAATTATATAACTGTCATAGTAAATTTTTGTTAATAAAATCATATTCAATATTATAGTAACACCCTTGGCTTCGAATTGGTTGACCCTGGCGCCTAATTTAGCAGACTACACCACCTAATATGGAGGATCGTCTACTCTTTTACATACAGTTTTTATAATCATAAGGAAAAATAAAAAAAAATCTATTAAAAGTTTAAACAATATCGAAGGTCAATTGTATTTAGAAACTATATTAATCTATTATATTTTCCTTTAACGTACCTTGGAACCATTTAATCGAGTAAGACACTCCGCGAGTGAGATCGTCCGAGACAACATTGTAGCCATCTTGGTTTAGTGTTGGCAATAGACTGCCACCAAATGCTGGCTTCGCCATCGTGTCCCCGCCTTTCTTGACGTTTTCCTTCTCAACCATGACGTAAACCTATATGTATGTATAATGATCTCTACAAGGATATTTTATAACGTAATTTTATAACACATAATTTTTTTTTTCAATAATTCTTATTTACTCGTGATTAAACACCGATTACATTTTTACACAAGTTTTTGGTCATTATTTTTCTAGGTAAATAAAGGAAACAAAATTTTTAAATATAATATTACTTTTTTTTTTCTTTTCAAATTGAAATGACAATCTCACTCAGGTATTTTATTTTATATATTTTTTTTACATTTACGATATACATTTTTTAATTTAATACGAACTTTAATATTGTTCTCTAACAAAATACGATATATTATATTATAGTAATTCTTATTGCAATTAATAATCGTTTTGAGTTTAATTTGTTTATGGATATAATGTGTGCTTGTGTGTGTGTGTGTGTGTGTACGTGTATACCAAAAAGCCTTTAATAATTTTGTTTTTATTCATTTAAATTAATCAACACTTCACTACCTTTTGTTTAGTTTTAGTTGGTTTCGCTGTGAAATTAACTTCTATATTCAAAGACCTTGCTAGATTCATAATAGTTGCAAATTTAGTTACTGCTAATCCTGCTTCTGATAAATCGTCCATAAAAATAAGCTTCAATTTTGAGTCGAATATTAATTTTTTTGCTTTTTCTACGTTAGTTCCCTTGATAAAATAATTTCATTAATTTTATTTAGATTCTATTAAAGTTTTCTTGTTTGATACATTATTTGTCATTACCTCCAATCTGATAATTATTGGAACTTTTGTTTGTAATTCTTTAATAGCTGTGATGATTCCTTCCGCAATAATATCACATTTCACGATGCCACCAAATATATTAACAAAAATTGCTAAAACCTATAGAGATAAACAATTTTTATAGTTTGGTATATCTATTTACTATAGATTGTTATTTAACTCAAACGCAATGCATCATTTAACAAGATGTATCGTTCTTCTTCATACTTTTGGATCTGAAGTTATTATTCTAAATGCTTCTGTAATAGCCTCTTTCGAAGCAGAACCACCAACGTCTAAGAAATTAGCGGGACTACCACCATGATAAGATATAAGATCCATCGTTGCCATTGCTAAACCTGCACCATTTACCATACAACCAATGGTCCCATCTAATTGAATATAATTTAAGTGAAATTTTTGTGCACGTATTTCATTAATATCTTTTTGAGACTGATCTTCCAGGGCAAATAATTTTTTCTGCCTAAATTGAGAACTATCATCAAAATTGCATTTACAATCTAATGCATAATCTGAAAAAGAAAGTATATTAAATTATATTTTAGTTATTGTACATTCCTTGTAATAAGTTAATCATTACTTACATTGACCACAAATATCTTCCGCAAGTGGATTAATTTCAATTAACAAAGCATCTGTTTCTACAAATAATTCATAAAGATTACAAACAATATTCGTCACCACATCTTTGCTTTGTCCTTTAAAATCTAATTTATGAATAATACATTCTATCAGATCATTCGTTATGCCTTTATTCATATTAATTGGTATATAAATGACAGCTTCAGGATCAGTGGCAGCAACTTCTTCAATATTTACTCCACCTCGACTAGATGCTATTACAACAGCTCCCTAAGAATAACTTTTGTATAAATTAATAATAAATCAAAGCAAACAGTTTAATTTATTTAAATAGTATCTTTTTTTACTCTCGAACATTTGTATTTAAATTTAACTTATTCTTAAACTTACATCAAAAGTACGCTCCAACATTATCGAAAGATAATATTCTTTTCGTGAAAACATGCGTTTTGTCACCATAACTGAATTACAAATTCTTCCAGCAACTCCTGTTTGTTTAGTAATTAATAAATTTCCAATCATTTTTTCCGCTACCTGTTTTACTTGTTCTACACTAAAGATAATAAAAAAATAATAGCCGAATAAAAGATAGTAATATTATTTTTAATTATTGAAATAGTTTTCTATTGTAACTGGAAAAATACTTACGATTCACACATAATAACACCACCAATAGTAGTATTTTGAAAACGACCTTTTCCTCTACCGCCAGTAAGTACTTGCGCTTTTACTACCAAGTCATTAGATTTTAGTTCGGCAGCTATTTTAGCAGCTTCATCGGGTGATCTAGCCACTCCAAATGGTGGTGTTGGAATTCCAGCTTGTTTTAGGAGATTATATGCAATATTTTCATGAAGATTCAAATATCTTAATTGTTCTTTTATTATTGACTGTTTTTTTCTTAGAAGCTAAAAACATAAAATTACATAAATATAACTACATTTGAAGCAATCTGTTGATAGATGTATTTTTATTTTTATTAAATAATAATAGAATAATATATTAATATATTGTTATAAAAAATAAGTTACCTGATTGCAGAAATTAAAAATTTGCCGTCTTATTAATAATAATGATGATGACGATCCCAGTGACATGATTATTAATTATTATTAAAATAGTATCACTTCATCAAATTCACATTAAGATTTATCAAAATAATTTCCTTATGTAAGAAATAAAATATAAAAGTCAATATTTATAAAAATGTAATGAATAATATTCCATGATTTATATAGTAATTAAACATTTTTCTTATGTATTTTCATCCCATCTATCTTTTATAACACTTTCAAGTTACGCGTATAAATATATTCTTTGTTTGCATCTCAAAAATAACAAGTCATAGTAGGCAATGATTACTGAAACGTACGACGCATGTATGTATTAATGCATCTTGGTTTTATTGTAAATGATAAATACACTGTTCGGGCAGTGTAATTGATAACGTCAGAGAACAGACATATGTAAAAAATATAAGCATAGTATATATAATAATCATGCGGAGAAGGTAAAAATAGATTATAGACTTTTGGACTTTATAATCTATTTTTTTTGGACATTCATCGAACTGTTTCTGTTGTTTATGCATATCTTATTTTCGTACATAGTTTAATAGTAACAGAAAAACTAATATCAATATTTAAGGAATTATTTTTAGAATTGTACGTATAAGCAACTATTAAATAGAGTATTTAACGTATTTATTTCATTTAGTCAATTATTAATCAAACTAAGAACAAAATTCTTATTTAACTTTTTTTTTCTCTGCAGTACAGAAAATAAATTGTATAAATAAAAAAAAAAAAAGAAAGAAAAAAATATAAGCAGATACATTTACAACTTATCAAATATTTGTGAAAGAAAAAAATAATTTGCAAAATAATATAAATATGTACCTATAGGAATACACATCATTGTTATACAATAAAAGACAAATTACCTATCTTATGTTTTTGTAGAAGAAAAAAAGTCAAATTTTATAATTTATCAAATTTTTGTGTATATATACATATATATTATAATTATATATGCATATATAATATATATGTACATATATATATATATATATATATATATATAGGGGAAATTATGCTTAAATATATTATAGTAACAATTTTTTTTATAACAAATACTATTATTTTTTTATATCAAAAAGCATAATAAAAGATATATATTATTAGAGTAAAATAAAACTAAATCTAATAAAGTTAATTTGAATAATTCTAAATCGATTTGATATCGACGTTATAGACATTTATTCAGTATTAGAATGATATTTATATTTCTAAGTTGCAAAAAACAGCACATCTCCCCATTAATAATTAAAACTGAAAATGTTATAACTCATGTGCACTGAATTTGCCAGTCTTTCATTCTGAATGTAAGATGAATCTGTTTTATTGCATTGAAAAACTAAATCTATCATTAAGGGTTCGTCCTGTAACACCAAGACTTGCCGATATACTATACATAATTTTACTAAAAGTACGATCATCTAAATCAGCTCCTGAATCAGACATAGGAACGTTACGTGTGCGTGAACGAGAACGTGATCTTGATCGTGAACGCTGTCGACCAAATACAGGAGATCGACCAATCTGAAATAAATAGATAAGTAATTAAATAAATTTGAAAGTTTTATAAATTCTTAATTCTATTAATTTTAAGAGTTATATTTTTTTATACCATGTTTAAATTTTGTATTGTTTGTGTAATTGGTGAACACCCTCTCAGTAGTTGTTGAAGATCGCTCATATTTCTTTCATTTCTGTTCTGTGCAAGGCTTATGGAATGTTCATGTGTATTTGGTGTATAATCATTACCTAGCGTGCACATGAAATTCACATTTGAGGGCGCAATTCGTGCAGAGCTGTAATATAAACGTATGTTCTATTAATTAAAAGAATAATAGAATTTATATTGATTAATATTGTTTTTATATAAATATAACGAATGAATAAATATTAATGAAATATAATATTTTCTTACTTCATTCTCATAAGTTTTTGTTCATATTGAGATCTTCTTTGAGCACGTGCAATTTGATCAGAACGTAAACCACCAGTGGTAAATCTTCTTTGAGAAGTTAAGATTTGTTGTCGCCGTTCTAATGGTCTTTGCTGTAGCGAAAGCGGTGACTTTCCTGCTTGTAACATCTAATAAGATATTTTGTATAAATAGTAACATTTAAAATAAAACAATTTTGCGTGAAATAAATATATAAGATATTAAATACAATAACTCACTCTGAATTGATTTTGGAAATTTAGTCGATTTTGCCTTTGGAGGAGAAGTTGCTTAGCTCTTTTAACGTGATTTCGATATGCAATTTGTGCTGGACTTTGGTATCCTAATCGATTGTGAACAGAAGTTGGATCTCTGACGCTACCAACACTATTTGTTCTTTTCAATGTTGCTTTATTAGCAGTAAAAAATCCAGCTTTTGTAATAGTCAAGTTTGTTCTACTTCGACTACGTGTTAAACCATAACGATTTCCACGACCACGGCGTACATTTACATTTCCTCTTACATTAGCTTTTTGATTTAATGCTAGTAGATTTTGTGATGCAACTCCACCGTTTTTAATAAAACGTTTTTTGGTAAAACTACCACGGACATTAGCATTTAAACCACGTTGCCATTTCTGTTCTTTCTTCAATGTACCAATATTACGCTTATTAGTTCTTGCACCTCGACCTCTAAGTCCGTTTCGTCCTCTTGCATTATTCCCTCGATTACGTTTAGGGCCAGTTTTTCCATTAGTTGTATTAGCCTTTTTCTTTTTTTCCTTTTTCTCCATCTTTATGATCTCATCTTAAAAGGAAGAAAATTCACAAGTTTTAGTGGGCATGCAATTCCGGTTGCAAGATTAAAATTGTTATTTTTATTTTAACTTGACAAAGATTTCCAGTTAAAAAATTCCTAAAAAATGATGCGAGATAATGAGCAATTTTTTTTTTTTTTTTTTTCTAAAAATGTTCACTTCCTTTGCATTTATTTATAATTGTGACTAAAAGCTTCTAATTATGACTACTAGTTTTAAAACATCTATTTCTCATATATCCAGTATAACTCTTAATTTTCATCATTAATCTTTTCATAGTTTTGAATCATTACAAATAGATAAGTTAAAAAAAGAAAAGAGAAAAGGTAAAATTTTTAATAGTACAAATTTGTTTAAGATATATCATTTTGCGTATCTAAAAATAAAAATGAAGAAACTAGTAGTACAACTTTTCTCATATCTTTTAAAATAATACTGCTATGATAATAAATATTTGTGATCCATGTCCAGTATAAGATGGTTCTAGTGATCCAAGTAATCTCTTTTTTCTATCCTTCTTTCTTTCAAGATTCATATATATATATTATTCATAATTTAATTTCTATTTATAATATTGTTCCCAATACTGAAGTCTTCTATGTGATCATTTCTTCATAAATAATTCATATTGGTTTATTTTCAATTGACTTGCTGCATAATATATAATTTTAGAGAATTTTTCAAACGCGTATGATAGTCTGTTTGTTTCCCACGAAGAATGATTCCACCCATATTGATTCGTTTAAGATCTTTTAAATTGTTTATACATTTGTAGTAAACGCCGAGCATTCAGTCGCATAATATTTCGTTCTTACTTTTGTTCCAAAGATGTATTGGCTTAATGCGAAGGCTATTTAAATATCTCAATATTGTATGGTTTTAAATTCATAGTTTATATATTGTAGTTTGTGTTTTTTCACTTTTCTATTGTGATTTTTCTCTCTTCTTCTCTCTCTCTCTCTATTTCTCTTCATCTACCTCAGGAACTGGACAACGTTTGACACTTATCTTTTAATAATAAATTATCTTTACATGAAGATAACACTCTTGTTAAGAAACTTATAAAATTCGTAGGTAGATTTGAATTTTATTCAATGCCCATGTGTTATTATATATGATATTAAAGAACACAGACACTTTTTATATGAAATAATATTACTAAATGATAATAATATATAACAAAATGCCTGAATATTCATATTAGTTATTAATAACTATGTAGTATAAACTACTACAGCCATATTATATTTTTTTTTACAAGCAAACTTGACGACTCTTTCTATTTATTTATTTAATTTTTAATTTATTTTTTGGATTCAAAATATATCATTTCCTTTAGAGAGACCCTGTTCGTTATATTATATGTATATATATGTACATATATATATATATACATATATATTGCAAAATTTCGTACTATTTGGATACTCAAAAAAAACATAGAATTTGTAATGTCTTCTTTCTTCTGGTCACAAGGAGATTGCAAATAAGTTAATATAATACTTCAGTGATGAATTGTGCGTTAATTAAATCGTGAGTAACGCATCAATCAAAATTGGGATTGATATTGCAGTGATAAAAATATCTTGTTGCAGGGTCTTCCAATTTTGCATTAGTTTCGATATTGTTGATAATAATTTGTTGATAGAAATATTCTTTGTCTCTTTGTTAAATCATTGCAATTAATATTCACCAAATAGGTGAGGGTTAATGGTTTTTATTTTTTTTTTTAGTACACCTCCGTGTGCACGACCTTCACAGAAAATGACCATATTTGATATCTCGTGGGTCGATAGTTAAACTATGTTTCTGGTTGAAAAGTGATAATTCAAAATAATATCAGATATAGAATATCCACAAAAATAGAATATTTTTATTACTTTTTTTTTTATTACGCAAACACGATAGAAAATTTCTTTTTATAGAGGCTGAGTCATTCGTGCATTCTCGGTGAGTTGCCCAGTCAAGATCAAAAATGATCTGATTTTACTCTCTCTTTTTCTCTCTCTCTCTCTCTCTCTAACATCTTTCTGTTGCGCAATGTTTCCCCAGTATCGGATTAAATAATTATAAGTCATATCGTTTAATGCGAAAGAATCGATTGGCTTTCATGTTTGCTCAGAAATTTTGTTCATTCTCGTAGGGTCGTATATATTTTATATTTTATATTTTATATTTTGTATTTTATATTCTGTATTTTATATTTTATATTTTATATTTTATATTTTATATTTTACATTATTATTACTATTATTATTATTATTATTATTATTCGACTTAGCGCTCGATTCGAAAGGAATGGAAAGAAATATTACGTAGTAGATATTACTTCCGGACAATTTCACCGCCATTTTGTGTAGTGCAAAGGAAAGAATGCAGTCATAGACTTATCCAGGAATATCAACAAAATTTGTAGATTTTCGGGACTCTAGCCACTTACCGAGCGACATATTAACTTTTGCATCAATTTCTGACATTATCGATGTATTATTTGCTCTTTTATTATGTTTATTTCACAATTAGCTCGCGAGCAACAGTTTTAAACGTACCTAACCAATATAAAGTTTTTTTACAACACCAAACTAGCACAAAGCATTCGCAAGACTACCATTAACAATTGAATGCCCGACGTATATGTGAAATTGCTTCCATTCACCAGATGGAGCTATCGTATGAACCAATATGGCAGATTTACATTTGTTACCATTTTTATCGCCATATTCTTTACGCTCATTGTTTCACGGTCATAATTTTTCTTTTAAATATTGTTAATCGTACATTTTGATTTTTTATATTAAAAAGCATATGTGAAATAAACGTTATCATAATTAATAACAATTAAGGCTGTCGGCTAACTTTCACTTGAAGAACGTACGACTTTAGCGACACTTATGGATAAAATATGAACTATAAATGTAATAGGGGAAATATTGCCCCACCATATACCTCTTGTATTTTTAAATAATGATGCAGTACTTGTAAAATTTTAATTAATGGTAAATGCATGGAGAAAATAATTATAATCGACATAATGGCCGTCCACGTAAATTTCACTTTATTTCTTGAAAATTTTCTTCACGTAATATCAAGTTAGAGATTTTTACATTATTACAGATTTCCACAGGGTAGTGATGTTTTCGTGATAGTGTTTATTAATATGAGTGATCTATTAATTTAGTAAGTGTTCGAAGTGATATCCATTGATATTAATACGGTAGTACAATCTATTATAGTATATAGAAGTATATATAAGATCATTTTATAAATTTACGAGAAAAAAAAATAAATTATATCTATTATTTTGTAAAAAGAAAAAATAATTAAAAGTAAATGAATATTAACAATTATGTGTATAGATGGATTTATTTTATTTGCAGCCTATTGGCCTAGTAAATATACATAATAATACATAGCTATAAGAAATTTAATCCAGATAATTAAAATGCAAAATATTACTTTTATGTTATTTCTCAAATTCATTATGATAAAACATATATATTTTTGCATACTATGCATAATATATTTTTACAATTAATTAAATGATGTACATATTATATATTTATTTTATATTGTAATATATAAATTTATTAACATACTTGAAACTGTATGCAATGTGATGTTCATTTGATTTATAACATTGATTGAAAAAAAAGTTTCTATATTTGAATAAAAGATATATCTGTATAATTAAGTGGAAAATATAATTAATAATGGATAATTTGAAATATTTCGAATCATTTATAAAAAAGAAAAACATTATTAGAAGTAATTGGGGTGGATATACTTTAGATATGCAATTATGGGAAGATGAGGAATCACCTATTATCAATTTGAGATGTATAAAAGATGTTTCATTTGATGATTTGGAAAATAATGGTATTTTCACTGATCGATTAATAGGACTTGGATCTTCATTTTTAACTAAGTCACCAGAATCCGGACTTTATATTTTGGCAAAATGTATCATGAGACAAATGGTAATAATTCAAAACATCAAAAAAGTTGCACGAATGCATTAGAATGCATTAGAATGCATTTATTTAATTGATATCTTTTTCAGTCACTTACAGACATTACTGTTTTATATTATCATCGTTATCTACAATACATTGATTTGGCGCATAACAATCTTACAAATTTAATTCCACTTGGAGGAATTCCTTATTTAATGTATTTAAATGCGTCGTATAATAAACTCATAGATATATTAAATTTTACACCACCTTGGTACTTAACTTATGTAAATTTATCCCATAATCATATAACTCAAATGTACGATCTAAGCAGTTTCTGGAGTATCGTTAGATTAGATTTATCTCACAATGAAATTGAAGTTATTTTTGGATTGCACAATTTAAAGTTAATATATAATATAAATGAAATAAAATATCTTTTTACCGTTTAATACGTAATATAATAATTATTATTATCATTCTTTTCAGATATTTACAATACTTGAATTTATCTTACAATTCAATCGAATATATTGAAAATTTAGATAATTTAAACATTAAGGAATTAAATTTAGAAGGGAATTGCATAACATCATATAAATGTAATGAATCAGATAGCGGTTTGAAAAATTTAATTAATTTGAAAACTATTATATTGGGATATAATAAATTATCTAACTTAGGTTTTTTTCAAAGTAAACATTTTCTCTCTCTGTTTTAATAATCATGTTTTATTATACGTATAAGTAATTATTTAAACATTATGCGTGTAGGATGCATGGAGTTTGCGATTCATAGATTTAAAATATAATAAAATTATAGATCTTTTAGAAGTATCAAATCTAAAAGGATTGATATATGAAATAGATCTTAGAGGAAATGCATGCATAAAGTGGCCCAATTATAGAGATGTAATTTTATTTTCTATTCCAAGTATTATGTTCATTGATAGCGTTGAAGTATCCATTATGGAAAAGGTATACAAAAAGGTACAAATATATTTCATTATTAAATATAATTAATCATTTTTTATTTTGGTTAGATATCTGCAGCAACTTTATTTGCTCCATCAGTAGATTTGATGACTGCGCGTAGTATCAGTAAATTGACTTTATTAGAACATTTGAGTACACCTAAAATAGATACACATGTGATCGCATATGATAAAATCAAGCCACCATTATTAATATTGACTGGTCCATCTGCAGTAAAAAAAAGAGAATTAGCTCTACATATATCGTATGCAATTCCTAATAAAGTAAAATTTATTATCTTATTTCATTAATCATATGCGTGTAAAATAATTTTATATCAGGACAAAGTGATACATTGTTTCATAATGCATCTTTAAATTTTTGTCAGGTAAAATATTGCAAATGGTATACTACCAAACAATTACAAATTCGTGGAAATGAAGAAAAGACATTTATTTTCGTTAAACAAGAAGATTTTAACGAAATAGCTTGTTGTGGTAACTTTTTAGGAATCCAAGAATTATTAGGACATAGTTATGGATTTCGTTAGTCATAAAATATATTTTACCATTTGGTTACTTCTATTTTTTTTTAATTTTTCATTATCACTTGATAAAGAATAAATGTTTATTATCATTTTTACATAGATATGAATGAAATAGCTTCATTGATAATAGAACAAAAAATTGGCATAACTCAAGCAGACTTACATTCAACTATGCAAATATGTAATCGCTATTTAAATGTCAAGCCTATCTTGGTAATTACAAATGATATTGCTCAACACCGAAGTTGGATAGAGGATAAATTTGACATTTATTCTTGGATTCAAGATAGTGTAGGAGATTTGCTTGCTATCAACATAGGCAAACATACGCATATTAAGAAAGAAACCAAAAGCAGTATATTGAATTTTATTTTAAGTATTGTAGAGGAGGTAAAAGAAAAACTGAATTATATATATAAATATATAAATATATAAAATTGTATTATACATATAATTAAATGTTACTTTGAATATGCCTATATTATTAATACATATATCACATAGATAATGAATAGTTTAGAATTACCGGGATATAGTATGTTCATTAGACCTCAAGGTACTGGAGCAACAACAACTGATATAATATATGAAAGTAAAACTCTATTACCAAAAGTCACAATAGTTCAAGATTCATATTTGTCTACTGACAATAAGCAACAATTTAATGATTTAAAGGTAAAATCTACAAATGTACGTTTATATATATATTATACTCAATATAGCTATTTATAGGTCTTATTAGATGAGGAATCGAATATAATTATACATAATATAAAACGTAAGCGTAGAAAATCCAAAAGAACTTCGTATCAGTACAAAATAAATGATAAGTTAGAACATGAAATTTCTCCTGATGATGATCCCAATGGAACTAGTTCTAGCGAAGAAACATCGCTAGCTTTAGTAATTATACTCTTTTTTTTTTAACAATTTATTAATTATGATAATATGGAAAGAAGTATTCATCAATCTATCTAATTTCATTTGTAAGTAATAGTCTTTGTTTGTGTGTGTAGCAATATGAAGATGATGACGGTGAAAAGTCAGAAATCTTGAAACGTATGTATGTTGAACTTGTTTTGAAAACAAGGAAGATATATTTAGAACACCATGAAAAAAATCCAGGATTTTTTTCTCTTGTGGTAAAATATTATAAATTAGTCCTATATATATACAGTATCACTAATATTAAATTATCTATATTATAATATATTAATTCATCTATTCATATGTTTTAGTTATTAACAGACAATTATACTGAAGCATTTAATATTTTAATGAATTTTATTAAAAAAACATACGTAAAGCAATTATTCCGAAGTCTGGAACATATACCAGAAATTAAATATTTTCTACGAGTGGCTATTCCTGATCATATTCAATATGTTGTTGATAAAATGAAAGAGTATGATTTTATATTATATTTTTACTAATATTTTAAAGCATTGATTATAATTAATATTAATCTTAAATTCATTTCTTTAGCTTTCTTAATTTTTATTTTGTATGATTAACTTTACAGATCTTTTTCTATTGCCAAAATAAGAAATTAGAAACAGATAACATAACAATATGATGAAGGAAACTAGTGCGTATTTTATTTACAATTAAAAAGAAGGATATTGAAAATCAGTTTTATTCATTTATTTATATTAGGTCTACCGGAAAGTTCTGTCCGTAATTTGTATTTGGTTTTATTCCCAAATCGGACAGAATTTTCCGGTAGACCTAATACATTATAACTATATATAATAATTACTATAATTTTATAGTTTTTTTATCAATACTATTTTCATTCAATATTAATCATTCAATAAATCAAATCAAATAAACAAGAAATTTTACATCACAAAATTGTATATTTGTACTTATCAATCACATAATACATTAATACATATGTATAAATACATCATTTAATTTCAAAAAATATATAAATAAATTTAATATTGAGAAAGCATGATTTCAAGCTTTAAGATATACTTTTATAAATTGTGAGATATAAAAAATATATAAAATATAAATAAAAATATGTAATCCAAATATAATAAAATAATATAATTCATATATTAAAAATATATAAAATAAAAATATGATACATATATTTTTAAACAATGAGCTGTTTATGTTTATGTTTATTTACAATGAGTTTGCGACGAGGAATCTTGTAATAATAAAAATTTTGTTTCATTACTATTGACATTTAATTTTGATTGATTTATTTCTACCAAAACTATATCATTATCAGAATTAATATTCTTTTAATTCTGCTCTTCATATTTATTATTTAATTTATAAAGTTTAATTTATTCCAAGGATTCTAGACTGCAATTATAATTAGTTACTTTTTCCGTAGTTGTAATATTGTTATCTGAACTGCATTGTTCTTTTATCTGCTCATTACATTTGTGTCCTTCTTGACATAATGAGTTACATTGATTACACCTATAAATAAATACACAAAATAAAAAATAATATTTAATATTTATTTATATATAAAAATGCAAATAAGAGATTCAAAGGCTACTACACTTTTCCAATTTTTAACTTACAATTTTAATGAATTTTCAGTATCATTTGTCGTTGTTTCTGATATGCTATGTATTTTTTGATGAGATTGTAAATTGTATCGCTGAGCAAAACGTCTTCCACATACGATACAGCTATATGGCTTTTCACCTGTATGTACTCGCATGTGTCTTTTTAAATGTGATGTAGAAAGCAATGATGCATCGCATATCTTAAAAAAGAACGTATTAAATTTACTTTTGTATAAATGCACGCATACATGATTTATATCACTTACATGACATTGATAAGATTTTTTTCCAGTATGAGATAAAATATGCATGTTGTATGATGAATGATGTACAAATCTTTTACCACATAATTCACATTGATATGGTGTTTCTCCAGTATGCATTGGTAAATGTCTCACTAGTGCACCTTTTTGTGTAAAACATTTATTACAAAAGGAACATTGAAATGGGCTTATTCCATTATGCATATCAATATGTATATTTAAAGCATGTTTGTATTTGTAAGCCTGACCACATATTTCACACATATATGGTCTTATATTTGAATGAGATTTCATATGTATCTTTAATTCCGTAGATGTTTTCCATTTTTTATTACACTTAGAGCATGTATACTTAAATGGTTTTAAACTGTAATTTAATATTCCTCTCGATTTCCAGGAAACAGAATTTAAATTTACTTTGTTCTTTTCATCTATGGAATTAATCGCATTGTTTTCTGCAACTTTATTTTCTAAAAAAATAAAATATTTTAATTAGTAATAAAATTAAATCAAAGATATTTTTTTTTACTAATTTTCATAATAATTATTTAATATATATATGAAAAATGATTAACTTTAACTTGCCTGTAGTACATACTGCATTACTTCTTATTTCGGATATATTTTTATCAATCTGCGTATGTTCAAAAATATTTGATTTTATATCATTTAATGCTTCTGTATTATTTTGTGGGGAAAGAGAAGAGACATCGTTAAAAGAATGTTCCATCTCATTTTTATAAGAGATTGGTAAAATCTTAACGCAATCTTGATTTTCACTGTGTGCTTTTAATAGATGCATACTTGCAAGCGAAACATTTATGAATATTTCCTTACATTCAGAACACTGACATAATTGTGTATCATTATGTTTTAATAAATGTACATTTAATTCCTTATTGGTCTTAAATGATTCGGTACAGAACTTACACTGTTTATTAGAAATTTCTTGTTCTGTGATATCTCGTTCTACTATATTATCATCAGTTAACATATATTTGCGAATATCACTTTCTAAAATTTGCATAATCAAATCTCGTTTTTTATTATATATTTCAATCTTCGCATCTTTATTTACATTATCATTATTCTTATAATCTATATTACAATAGGTATTATTTTTAATATTACAATATACGCTTTCTAAAACTTTACTATCAATATCTGTTTCCTCTTTAAAAATATCTTTTGAATCAATCAGTTCAATATTTTTAATGTTAAAGTTTGGATTAATATTCAAATAATTCAAATAAGGTAGATCTACGATATGTTTTGGTCCATTTGTTGTCTGATCTAAATCTCGTTTAGTTTGAATAGCTTCTAAAATTTGAGTATTGTCTAAAAGATAATCTGTACTCTTTGGTAACATACATTGCTGAAATTTTAAAATTTCACAACGAACATTATTAATGATCCATTGTGCTCGTTCTAACATTTGAAATAATTTATAACAACGAAAACATAAGTAAGGACTATGCGAATTAGATGGCATCTGTTTGAGTTCGCGTAATATAAAATTTACCAGCAAGTCATTGTCGTATAGAAGTGGTGTACGAAAGATATTTATGCAGGAAGACGCACCAATATTTGTATTACAAAGGACACAAGATGAACCTGTCATTCTCATTGTTATCTTTATTACACAAAATCGATTTCCTACCTCTTATTTCCTTAACAAATAAGATATCTTTTTTGTATATAAGAAAATACCTATAAATGCGCACTAATATACTACAGACTATATACGTACTAGTATACATTAAAAATATAATATATATACTAAACGATTACTTCAATATTAAAAAGCTACATTAAAATTTCATTGCTCACACCAACATGCCATATACATAACCTCAAATAAGTTTGATCGAAGAACCTATGGACAGTCCATAAAAGATAAGTTACACCACGATGGACTAATAATCTGTTGGACTTTTCAATTTAAATAATGGAATTTCAAATAAATAATTAAAGAGTCCACTCCCACCAAATTAGGTGAAATTAATTTAGGTTTAAAGGACAGGAGCGACTGATTCTACATATTCCCTATTGAAGGGTTGTCAGTTGGTTTAGGAGAAACGAAACCCTTATTTATACTCTACACTATTGCTGTTTCGATCGAAACCGATTATGCTAATAGAAAAAAGAAACATAAGTGAATAGCTATCGTCACGTGGTAGACATTAGACCCTAATTTATCTTCTTTTTAAATTAAAATGTTAGAATAAATATTGGTAGTATATATGTATATATATATAATAAAGATGTATATATATATAATAAAGATGTATATATCTGTGAGGTTAATAAAGTAGGTTAGGGAAAAAGAAATCCATTATTTTAAGTTGAAATAAATGTAAAAATAATGGATATTACAACTTATAGCCTATGTATTTATTAATTGAATGCTTTTTTAAAATTATGTATTATTATTGTTATATATTTATATATGTATGTATGTATATTGATTGGTAATGCAGATTCACAATGCCGATCGAGTAACGATTATTTGTGTTTATAAGTTGGTAAGAGAATCCTTATGAGTAAGTTGGTAAGAAAAATCCTTCTCGTGAGCACGTTGTTGAAAGTTGTAGCAATCAATATATTTAAACTATAGAGGAAATTTATTTATTGCCATGGATGTTGTTAATTCAATATTAGAAAGTGAAAATGCTCAATCGGATTCTAAAAAATCAACAGAAGTTCATAAAGATATTAATCCAGAAATTGATTTAGGAACACTCCTTTTGTCTGATCCTAATACTTTAAATATCAAAGAATTAAGGTAATTATAGGTTAAAATAAATATATATATATTTATGTATCTTTTTATTTTTTTTTAATATTTATATGTTGATGTATCTTTAATAAAATATATAACCTTTAAATCTGTATGATCTGGGAAATTAACATTAATTTATATCATTTTTATTTTCTTTAAATATTGTAGGTCAGATAAAAATACTTATTTACAGCAGTTAACAAGAGACAATGTTCAGCTTTTAATTAATAATGTGTGGGGCCTTCCTACTGAACGCGTAGAAGAGGCAATAGTTGCTCAATTGCCAGCACCTCAATACATACTTCCAAGAACTCGTGTAATTCCAAAACCTAAACCTTTAACAAAATGGCAACAATTTGCTAAAGAAAAGGGAATACAAACCAACAAAAAGAATAGGACAAAATTGAAATGGGATGAAGAGTTAAAAGTATGTTTCTTGTATTATTCTACGATATTTGAAATTAGGAAAAATTTATTGCAAAAATAATACTTTGAGATTGCGCCTTTATTTATTAAAAAATCAACTTTTTGTGTATATATATTTTTTATCTAACTGTATTTCATTTAAATATAGTATTATTAATGATAACTTTTGTAGAAATGGATACCACGGTATGGTTATCAACGGTCTAAAGCAACTGAGCAGAAAGAATGGATTGTCGAAGTGGGAAATGATAATAATCCAAAGGAAGATCCATTTACTGCCATTAATGCTAGTAAACGTGAAAGACAATCTAAAAATGAATTGCAACGATTGCGTAATATAGCTAAATCCAAAAATGTTAAACTACCACGAGTAGGTATTCCTACTGTAGAACATTTTCCCAAACCAAAACAGCTTTCTACAGCAGTAACAGTAGCTCATAAATCAACTGCATCTCTAGGGAAATTCCAAGAAAGGTAAATTTTAATTTAAAGAAAAATGCTATTTGAATATATATATATTATTTAAATATATTCTTATAAATGTAGATTACCGAAAGAAAAAGATGCGAAAGGAATTTCAACAACATTGCCAAGTTTGAAGAGAAAGGCTAAAGAGGTTCCATTAAATCTAAAAGATGAAAATGAAAGAAATAAGGATTTAGTAAACAAAATTCTTAGTAATAAAAGTACCATTTTAAATACAAATTCAGCTTCATCGTCTACAGTGTAAGATATTTAAAAAAAAAATTTACTTTTAGGATATTTTAGAGTATACCTAGAAACAATACTTTATGTCGAACTTCAATGAATAATTATATATTTATTTTATAGAAAAAGGAAGAAAGTAACGACTAAAACACAAAAAGGTTCAAAGAAACCAAAAGGTGGCAAAGGCAAAAGAGATATGCATACGAAAGTAGGTGGTAGAAAACGCAGATAAATAAAATAAAACAATAAAATTTGATAATAAGTTTTTGTAAATTATTTGTGTATTTTAAAAAATATTACTCATTTACGTATAAATATATTTATACGTAATATATATATATATATACATGTATGTATAAAAGTATATTTTAGTATATACTTTCTTTCGTTGTAATTTATACAATTAACCCTAAAAAAATAAATAAAAATAAAAAAACATACTTTACAATAAAGAAAAAAATTAGAAATAAAAAAAATTTTAAAAAAACGTGAACTATCAAGACTCGAGCCAACGACACCGCGGTTATAAGGCATCGCTTTTACGTTAAGATACCAGCGACTTGTATTAACTGATGAAATGGACAGGTATATATGTGTATTCAACTATTTATTAAAATTTCATGAGGCTATATCTCGGAAAGGGTTGAGAAGTGTCCCATGGTCCTATGGCGAAAATTATAGTACAATCACATCTACAAATGTGCAAAGTTTAAAAAGAAGAACTGAATGCGAATTTCGCGCGTTGTTTTTGTTAGTATTATATTTCGATATATCGGAAGAAAAAAGAAACGAACGCGTTGCATCTTTACATTCCCCCTGTGACCCACTGAGGCACTTTTGCTTCTTACACATATAAGCATTCCCCATGTTTGTACATGCGCAAGTTAATAAGAGTGGGAGTATCACAAGCGTTGGATATACTACGGAAGAAAAGTAATTTGTATTACTGACTTGATCAATTTAGAGGTTATGTATTTCAATCAATTATTGTTGATAAGTGAAAATTGAATGAAAAGGTTAACAGTAAATTAACATTCTTTATGGAATGTTATAAAATTATTTAAAAATAATTGATATTAAATATATAAACTTTATCTTTGAATGTTGTTGACAAATTATGTGAAACATGTTTCTGCAGTATATATTGTCAGTGATATATTGGTATTTTCGACCATTTATCAAATGGTTTTTAAGACAAACTACACAAATGTGTGAGCTTCAAAGAATTTGTTATGGACAACCTTCTGGAGCTCCTAGAACGCTTGCGGTTGAAGAATCTCTGCATCAATCAAAGAATGCTAATATCAAGAGTTTGATAACTTATTTAAATGACATTGCTAATCAGCGTGGTATAACTATTAAAAGTGAACGTGAAATTTTAGAAGAGGCAATTAGAACAGTATTAGTAGCGAAAAATGTTAACCCAACAGCGCATCCTGATTTTGCAAAATCATTTGGCAAATGCATCGAATTGATTTGGGGTTATCGTCAACTATGTGTGGAATGTGAAGAACTTCGAAAGACGCCCTACGACGCTGATAATCCAGAACATGAATTATTGTTATTGAAATTATGGAATCTACTTATGCCTTATGATTCTTTGGATGCTAGAGTAACTAAACAATGGCAGAATATTGGCTTTCAGGGAGACGATCCTAAAACAGACTTTCGTGGAATGGGAATATTGGGATTGGAAAATCTCGTATACTTTGCCCAAGAATATCCCAGTGCAGCGACTCATGTTTTATCTCATTCCACTCATCCACATTATGGTTATGCATTTGCTATTGTAGGTATAAATCTTACCAGTATGGCATTAAAATTATTGAAAGACGGTACTGCTAAGACACATATCTATAATTCGTCAAAGACACTACCGACTATGCGTGCTTTTCATCAGTTTTATTGTTATCTCTTCTACGAATTCGATGGATTTTGGATTGAATCTAAACCGAGCAACATGATGGAATTTTCCTCTATACAGGAAAAATTTGAAAACAGCATTAGAATGGCGTTATCTAATTCATCGACTACATTAAGGATAAATGTATCAGTTGATAATATTTAGCACAAATCTTGAAAACTACGCTTCATGTTTATAGGTTTCTGAAAGATAACTATATTATCAATGATAGTATGCACAAATCATTCCTTATTGTTATGTATACAAGATAATGCATTCAAACGTTTGATAATTAAGATTACATTAACCGTTTTATGGTTGTTACTGTAACTCATTTTAAAGAAGAGAATGATCTTGCAAAATACAATGTACAAATACTTCAATGTAACCTGTAATTGACTAAATTTTTAAAAGAGAATTTTTACAACTAATTTTTAAAATAATTTTAACACTTCAAATACACTAATTGGTACTTATATTTTTGGCTATAATTATAATTATTATACAAGGAAATATATGTACAGAAATATTTATTGAGAAAATCTAGAAAAGAAAAAGAAAACACGATAATAATTAAAACTTATAATTTAATTATTGCCATTGGACACCATTAAGTAGATTATGGTTATAGAAAAACTTAAAAAACTACGTTTATTTAAAATTTCTAATATTCATGGGTAATTTTAGAATATCATTTAAATATTACTGTATATTTTTCTTCTATTATTAAATCATACATTTACACTATAGTAATCATTTATACGATCTAGATACTTGTATATATCAAGTATATATACAATTTATTATATATTTTATTTTAAAAAGAAAAGTTACTATCTCTACACTTTTATTATTTTTATGTATAATAAATATTATCTAGTCATTTTTTTATAAAATATTTTTATTCCATATTTTACTCGTAGCACATATATATACACCAATTAATAAAAAATTAAAGTGAGAGTGTTTATTGTTCCTTCTTCTGTGGCACGTCTGTCTTATATTTAATCTTGGAAGCTACAGAAATAATAATTAATACACCAATAGTAATACTACCTATTTTCATAATCCACGGATTTTCATGAAGAAAATCTGCTATTTTTTGCGTGATATCGTCACTGGAATAAAAAATATACACACTATTAAATTTCATGCTCACACGACACTAATTTGAATAAAGTTATATTCAATTTATTAAAAAGAATTTGTTTTGTTATTATTAAACTTACAATGGAGTCTGCGGAACTGGAACCTTTTCTGCATGAGCATTTTTATACCAATCCTTTGCAAATGCGACTAATGAATTAACATCATACTTTGGAATTTGATAACGATACATTTTACCATGTCTAAAGCTAAAAATAGAAAATTAATGGTAACAAATAATTGATTAGATTTGATCGATCAATTAAAACTGTTTATATATACACTTACAAAATAAATTCAGGAACATTGACAACATTGAATCTTTTTGCCGTAGCAGCACCATCAGTATATTTATCTATGCGTGCAACATTAATGCTATGCTTAAGTTTCGCACCAACCGTTTCCCATCTTGCACCCATTCTTAATGAATTTACATCATCAGTAGCATAACTATGATAATCGAAATAATAAATCCATCAATTATAAGATCAAAATGTTAAAATATATACAAAGAATTAATTATATATTGCATACAACATAATAAACCAATCACCAGTCGTAGCTCCACTACTTGCTTGAGTTAAATGCTCAAAAGTATCATCATTGAGAGTTTTAACTGCAAGTTCTTTATTATTAGAAAGTATAGTTAATATTTCTTCTTCTTTCACAGCACCTTAGAAAGAAATAAAATAAAAATTTAGCAATTCCATGAAGTTTTAATTTTGTTCATTTAACAGTCTGATTAATGACAATTAATAAAACTTGGAACATTAAATTATATATATATATATATTTACTATATTTAAATATAAATATAATTATATTTAGGCTTCTTAGATATTAATATATTTACCATAATATAATAAAGGATTTCCATGCCTAAAAAATATAAGTACTGGTTCCTTTTCTGGACTAAAAAGATGTAAAAGTTGACTGTCTGTCACTTTGACAGTCCACGCAGATAAACTATCAACCAAATCTTGTCGAAGACGTAGCAATTCATTTTCAAAATCGTCACACTTTTTACAATTTGATTTTGCTGTGTGTGTGTAAAAAAAAAATAGAAGTTAATTATATATTAAATTCAAAAATATTTTGGTTATGTTAGAAAATTTATTTTAAAAAGTAATCTAATCAATATATATATATTAATTATAATGAAAATTAAATAATCATTTTTATAAAGCATTGTTTACAATAAACATTCAATTATTTTATAATAAATTAACTAATAACAAACGAATATAAAAAGTTATACTCACTAAAAAGCGTGATAACATATTTTTCGGCTTTTATTAAATTTAAAAGATCTTGATCGGTAACTCTTTCGAGACCGGTATTTTGTGTCGAACAAAGGATACATGTTGCAATTAAAAATAATAATCGTAGCATTTTAAATTGAATAAAAATTAATTTAGAGGTAATCGCGAAATACTTTCACAACACTGTGACACGTCGACCATACAACGTTGTTTTTCTTCTGCCTGTTACTGTCTGATATTGAGGTCTATTATTTATCCAACACTGTCAAACTAATACATCTCTTCTCAATTAATAATTTTTCAGACTTAGAAAATTCGAAGGTACATTGATTTAGAATTCAATGATGTTTTCAAATATATTAGGTTGGAGAAAAAGAAATCCATTATTTTTATGTTTATTTCAAGCTTAAAATAATGGATTTCTTTTTCTCTAAATTAATATTTTAGAAATAAATTTAATATAAAATATTGAAAAAATGTATTATTGATCATAGTACATGTATACATTTAATTTATATGCATGTACATGTGATAGATTGAAACGTTTAAAATCCATATAGAAACAATTTTTTTTTCATTCACTTTTATTTTAAAAAGAAATTGAAGTTCGGGTTTTTTGTTGGAGCTCAAAACTTTTCAACCCTACCTTCAATAGATGCATATCTGATGAATTAAATTTTTTATATGTACATATTTTATTTTAATTTAATATATAAGCAGCAACATATCCACGTGGTAAAATTTGTACAATTGATATTACTTTTGAATTAATTTACCTTTTATTTTAGATTATATATGACGTGCATTTAATTGCAAATAATATCAAACTAATGGCTACATTTAAAAAAAATATTTTTTCACGTGCGTTTATTTTTTCAGATGTAATTAATTAATTTTATCGTTAAGAAATATATTAATCATTATCCATTAGTATTATTTATTAATTTAACATTATAAATCAATCGAAAAATAGAATTGGTAAACACAGATGTATACCTGACATCTTTTTAAATGATGAAACTTTCAAAGTTCACTACTAGGTGATGTTTTAATCGTAGCAATTTTCGGCTCAAATACGTAGTTTAATAAACTGTTTTAAATATAATAGAAAAATGAATATTATTACGAGACCAATAACTTTTTTTGTATGTATAATAAAATGTTTAAATAATTATGAATAATTGTATATTATTTTTAACATATGACATTATATATATATCTGCCAAATTATTAATTAAGGTTAGACCTACGACAGTAAGAAGATGTATATCAACCAGCCGTATTAATAATAAAGATTTTGGAGATATATTTCATTTGGAAGGTCATGAATCGAATATTCCTCCATATGTAGAACGAGAAGGAGAAAATATTGATCTTAAAAAAGCACGGTAATATTATTTAACTGTAGAGTTTGATTTGTAAAAAAAATTTATTCCTGTAGTTCTAATTTTCAGATAAATAATTTTATAATTGAGAAATCTATTTTACTTTTTTCAGACTGATTTACCAGTCACGCAAACGTGGTATGCTAGAAAATGGTCTTTTACTAAGTACTTTCGCTAAAAAATATCTGGATAATTTTAACGATTCGCAATTAAAATTGTATGATCGTCTTATTAATTTACCATCTAATGATTGGGATATATTTTATTGGGCTACAGGTGCTAAACCTACGCCACCAGAATTCGACAATGAAATTATGGATTTGTTAAAGAAACATATTAAAAACGAAGATAAACAAGCTAGGATAATACAGCCAGATTTGTATTAATTTGCTGTCGTGTTTATATGTAGTCTATTTATATTCTTTAAACTTCTAGTATTTAATTTAGATTGATATTATTTTTTTTTCTCTTTACGAGTAAAGTAGACCGTAAATATGAAGAATAAATACGTTTAAATAAAATTGGTTAGGAAATTTCTTATTGATTCGTTACGATCTCATCTTTTTTTTCAATTAAAATTTATTTTCTTCTACAGTCATGAAACCAAGTTCATTTTAATTATACATTTATATAATTGAACATGCATTAATAAATTTTTACAGATAATATTCCTTGGATATATTTTGTTAACTTTCTATTTTAAATATAATCAAGATGTACAAATATAGCTGAAGCTGATATGTGGCCAATTTCATAAGATTATAGTTCATATAGATGAAATGTTATTTCATGTTTTATATCTTATGTTGGCGACAGTAATTGTTCAGCAATATATAACTTTTTCTGTACATATTTTCGCTGCTTAATAAAATCTGTTTGTACATTTGTGGATACTTATTACAAATATAACAACTTTGTTTTATAAATAGAGGGAATATCTCAATAAAAATTTGATAAAATATATTAAACATTGTGCTAAATAATTATATATAGAGCACAAAAGAGGTAGTAGATAGAATGTAATTTATATAAGAATGCATAATTTCAAAATTATACGAAATACGTACAATTGCAACTTAGTTCTAAAAAAAAAAAAAACATATAAAAGCACTTAAATTTAATAAAAAAAGAAAACATTGGTAATTACTAATTAATTTATCCAGTTTTGCTGGATACATTTTCCAAACTAGTTTTTTTTGTACTTTATGTCTATAAAAAGATGAGTAAACTTAATCAATTTTAATGCAGGCATCACATACACGCACAGGTTTATCCCATCCTCTGTGAAGTACTGGTTTACGGTGTGATGAACATTCTTCACATACACCACGTCCACAATCTCTACAGTGATGTAAAGAAAGTGTAAGAGAAAATGTCTGGTTACAGACACAACATTCGGTAATTTCTGAGTCAGGTACCCAATAGGACGGTCTAACTGTGTCTTTTATCAAAGCTATATAAGTTAAAAAATATTATATTAAAAATTAAAGATTTTTTTCTTATTTAAAATTAATATAAATTATATATAAAGAAGATTTAAGTTACATACTTTTAGAATAATTCAGAACTGCTCCGACTGCACTTAAGGTAGATACAACTTGTTCTGTCACTTTTCTGGCATTCACATCATCTGCAGTTTGAGTGACTTCATTATTATAGACGGTATCTTTCATATAACACGCATCGCAGACACGTACAGGTGTATACCAGTTTCTGGAGGGCACACATTTCGTTTGTGAGGAACACTGTGCACAAAAACCTTCTCCGCAAGCACGACAATGATGCTTTTTATCTGTTATGCCAAATGTTGTCTTACATTTAAAGCACCATTTAATTTCATTATTAGGACGCCAATATGAAGGTGCTATTTGATCTGTTACCCAAGTAGATATTGCCTTAGTAGGTTGTAAAGAAACATTGGTAACTGCTTCAGTTATATAAGAAACACCATCAATCATACGCTGAGCTGTATTTTGTGGTACACTAGAAGATGTTGGCTGAAATAAAATTATAATCATAACTATGTTCTAAGCAGTTATTGTTAGTTTATCTAACAAAAAGAGAAGAGTTTCTGCAATTATGATTGATTTAACATACCATAAGCCAGACATGAGTAATTTCAGTACAAACAGCAACTTCTTCTGGATCTTTATTTCCATACCAATATTGTCGACCTCTATAAATTTCGCCACAGTAAGGACATTCTATTATGGAACCATACCACGCGTATACAGCTAAGCCATACCAACTTTTATCATTATGACTTTGTAACCGAGTTGTTACTTTAACTTCTTTTCCATTGTTATAACATTTCTTACATATATATACCAAATTTTCATACTGACTTTGGTACCGGCATCTGTGAAAATACAATTGATCTATTTATGAAAGTACCTATTACAATCATATTATGTTCATAAATGTATTAATATAATAAGAAATAACTGTTACCTAACATTGGTATTACAATGGGGCTCTCCATCTCTAAGATGACCCATACTATTACTACATCTACAACCACAACTGAGACATTTTACTGGGCAACTAAAATATTGATCTGGGAATATGATATTAGATAAATTAGTATTTTCAGCAGAAAATTTATCATTTAAATGTTTTAAAGTACTGTATACGAGTTGTGGATGTCTTGCAAATCGTACTGATGTATTTTCAAGTTCATTATTTATAACCATTCGTAAAGGTTCATAATTAGTAGACGAGTTTAATGTTTGAAGCCCAACATATTTCAGTTTACTAAATGATTCTATCTCGAGTCTCATTTGACCAAATCGTGTTCTCAGCATATCCTCTGCAGTTTCAGAACCATCTGAAACATAAAAATTTATGAGATTTTTCTAGCAATATGTTGTATGTTTCTAATCAAAAATTCTTCTTTGAAATTACTGTCATTCTGAGAGATTATATGTACTGTTGCTCAGAGGTTTGGTGTGTCTGGTCTCCTGTAGAACAACTACGCAAGGGCCTAGCGAAGTTAAGGAATTGGATATTCCTGCTTGTTTTCCCATTGCTTGTAAAGCTGTCCGAAAATAGTAACTATACGCTTGGGAAGCAGACGACAAAAACAAAAACAAATCCTTATTCAATTTTTCTGAACGAGTTCGATATATAACAATGTCGGATATAGCCAAAACTTTAAGCAGAAGCCTTATTTTTCCATTTTCGCAAGCAGTGACACCTGCTTAAGAAAACAAAATAAGAAAATATTTTTATAGACAGAGTTTCCTTAGAACTTATTAATTTAATAAATAAATAAAAATTGTAGTAAGAGATTATTTTAAAAACAAAAACAATATTACCTAACAGACCTTCAGTATCCAGGCATATTACGTTGAGATTTGGGTCAAATGCTGCCCAAATACCGAATGTGCAAGAAGTTTGATCGTTAGAAGTTTTATAAACTTCGCGTCCTTTGAAAAATGTCTGATTTAACGTATGACTTTTCCCATCGCCTGTATTTCCAAAAATTGATACAACTTTAACTTTTCTATCTTTTCCAATGCAATTTAATTTTCTAATAAATTGTTCAGCACTGGAAACTTTTAATTTTTCATATTTATCTATTAATAAGAAGCTTTCTATATTATTAGGTTTTTTCTTTGCTGACAATCCTTCCATTTCAGTATTTGCATTAACGATGGTCAGAGAATGATTAGTATTGTGTATATCTTTGTTATCGAGACATAAACTGTCCAGACTTTGCATAATTGCAGGACTCATGTCCTCTGTTTTAATTTTTCCCCATGTTGTATTCATAATGTTTAATGAAAGTTGTTGACACCACAAACGTATCAATTAAATATATCACAATTTATTGGAATAAGTAATTATATATTCTATTTTTAACAAATTGCATCTATTCACTAAACCAATGCAATATAACTAAATTACTGCGTATATCGGTCGACACAATGAGATATGGCGTCGTCTAACGTATTTAATTTAAATGTATACCTTCTTTCTTGTTCATATTTTCTACAAATTCAATTATATATGTAATACTGCAAATAGATATATATATATATATAATGTTGCAATTCGTTCACTAACAATATCGTTAACGAATAATTTTAATATGAACGCGTCATGTTACATGAATTTTCAACAACAACAACAACAGAAATGATTGAGAAAAGATACAAAACATCCAAATACATGATTGTAAGTTCAGTGACGAGTTAAAGTTCTGATCTTTCTATTGTCCATCAGTCTAATACGCATCGTCAGTAAGTCACGTAGCGCGGAGTTTTTCAACTGAGTTTACAATTAAAAGTCACTAACCAATAAATTTTTTAATTCTTTTACGCGTCAACCAACAAATAAAGTATAAAACGAAAACAATGAAAAAAATGATAGGTGTTTTTATAGTAAAATATAATTATTATAGTATACTATATATGTAATATACTATATATATAAAAAAATAGTATTTCTTTAATTTAAATTTTACTGCGCTTTACATGGTTAGAGTGGTTACCGTTAGAGGTAACTAGAGATTGCTAGAAAGAGATAAAAGAAACATACTTATGTTCGAAAAATATTAAGTGAGTGAAAGAGAAGAGATTATAAAGATTTATAAAATAAGTAATAGAAAATTGCAAATAAAGTAATGATAGTTTAAATGTCATCGTTTCTTTATATATATATATATATAAGACAATTTATATTAAATATAATATATATATTAAAAAAATTTAATATAACTTATTTAATATATAGAGGATGTTCTACAACTAATGGTATAAACGGGCAGGAAGGAGTTATTCTATACGAAAAGCTAAAGAATAAAATTTGATCTGGTGAAAAATAAGTTTGAAAATATGTCGAGATTTGTGCACTTGCTTGAGTTTATAATCTTATAATCTAAAAGCTTTGTCCGATAAAAATATAAGAGTAGAATCGATAAAAGAGATTTTATCATACTGATAATGTTTGTAAATATATCTGGAAGCACAATAATACTTTCCGAAATACTCAAGAGTAAGATAGTAAAATCCGTTTAGTTAAAATTGAAACAAGTTTTTAACATTAACTTAAAATTGAGTTATATTTTTTGTGTATTATCCAAATCTTTCTGCGAATTATTAATAGTTCGTGGAACAAAAGTTGAGAATCACTGATATAGAATGCAACTGTATGACGTAATCAAATGCATATGTTTACTAACATATATACAACTTCTTTCTTTACACTAAACCAAATAATTTTCTAAAGCATATTTCATGGTTAAAAAATTAGTTTGAGAAAAAAGACATCCATTAGTTTTGAGTGAACTTCAAGATTTTATTTAATATGTTTCTGATTGACCGATTTGTGTCAAATATGCACCGTTTTGTTCTATAATTTGTTGCCATCGTAAAGGTAGTTTCATAATGCCTCTCTCATAGAAGTCTTGGTCCCTTTTGGTGAAAAACTCTAATAGTCGATTTTCACAATCTTCTATTGATGCCAATTTCTTATCATTAAGGAAGTTCTGCAATACAAGAAAAACATGGTAATCGCTCGGTGCCAAGTCCGGACTATATGGTGGATGCATTAAAACTTCCCAACCAAGCTCCCGGAGTTTCTGGCGAGTCACTACAGACATGTATGGCCTGGTGTTATCCTGATGGAGTACAACACCTCTTCCGTCAGCCAATTCTGGCCGTTTCTGGTCAATTGCTAGCTTTAAACGGTCCAGTTGTTGACAGTAGAGATTCGAATTTAGTATTTGACCATATGGAAGCAACTCATAATAAATGATTCCTTTCCAGTCCCACCAAATGCACAGCAGAACCTTTCTGGCTGTTAGTCCTGGTTTGAGCACCGTTTGAGCTGCTTCATCGCACTTTGACCGCGACCGTTTTCGCACAATGTTGTCGTATGTAACCCATTTCTCATCCCCAATCACCATCCGTTCGAGAAATGGGTCGATTTCATTCCGTTTGATCAAGGCTTCGCAGATGGAAATTCGATCCATCATGTCCCTTTGTGTTAATTGGTCTGGTACCCAAACATCGAGCTTCTTTTTATATCCAGCCTTATTTAAGTGGTTCCAAACGGTTTTTTGTGCAATGTTTAATTCCTGAGCAATCGAAACAGTGCTAACATGCCGGTCAATTTCAATTATTTCTTTGATTTTATCGACATTTTCGACAATTGGCCTTCCAGAGCGTGGTGCATCTTTGACATCAAAATTACCTGAACGAAATCGACGGTACCAAAATTGCACGTAATTGGCTGTTACAGTATCGGGACCATAAACACCATTTACAATTTCAGCTGCCTGTCTTGCATTTTCGCCTTTATCAAAGAAAAACTGTAAAATGTACCGAATTTTCTCTTTGTTGACTTGCATTTGTAACACCTTGTAACTTACAATTGAATGGACCAAACAAAAAACAGCAAAAAAGTTTTTTTAGTGCAAAAGTTTTATGTACATTCTTTACTAGGTTTTACTTGTAATCAAAGAAACGCTATTTAAAGTTTATTTTCCTATTGTCTATTTCCTTGTATAATCTCTCTCAATTTTCTATACCTATATCTATTTTTTATTCTATCATCTTTATTATCTATTATCACTCGTTTTCATGGATATTCTCTTATATATCACGTGACCTTTCCCTACTTTGGCCACGCAAAGAGCGGCCAATTCAAATTAAAGGAATTTTCCTTTACACATATATATGTGTACTTTACTTTAGATTGTTTTTCTTTGTAATGTATACAAACGTATTTCGATAGGAATAATAAAGAATAATTAGAAAAATAACAAATAGTTGTCGAAAAGTGTTGCATTTAAAATAAATAAAATCCATATATGTTGTACACATGTAAACATATATAGAAAGTTAACACTTGGCATGCGGGTGTAATTCGTCGCCGAATTACGCGTGCAGCGGGCGTTTTTTCGTGAATCGAAAAAAATAAAAAAAATTATACGTAAATTATTCGTATTTTTCCAGTGACAGATAGCAAAAAACATAAAAATACGTTGCCCGCATGCCAAGTTTTAAAAGACTCTGTTTCTGATATTCCATTCATTTACTTTTTCTATGATCAACACACCACTTTATATTTTGTTATACAATTTATTAGATTTTAATTACTTTTTTAAAAATTCATCTAAACGATTTTAATTAATAATATATTAATTTAAAATGGATCTATATCAAAAAGTTTTTTTTTTAATTTCGAATTTACTTTTAATGGTGTTATCACATACGTTTATATTATATAAAATTGCTTTTTCAACGCGATAAAATTAATTTTACAATTTTAAAATATTAAAATAAAATTTTTTTCTAATATTAGTGTAAAAAATGAAGAGGATAATAAAATAGATTATATTTGTAATACTATGTTTCTAGGGAGAAATTAAATCAGAAGGTAGATCATCTAGAATGCATTTTCCGTTACTTTTAGGACAGTGGTCAGTAACATTGTAGATCGTGCTTAATGCTTTTCCTTTCGAACTGTCTGACAGATTTTCTGTTAATTAAATGTTTCTAATATTTTGTTGATGCTGATCATTCGTAAGTTGAATAATGTTTATTATTTATACAATATTTTCGATAATATTATAATTAATTAAAAGTCAATGAAAATATATTTGACATGAGTATATCATCGCCGGCCGGTAATTTTGTGTACGTGGTCACTTTTGTATTGAGAATGATAAGGTTTTCAATTTATATAAGAATTTAAAAGTACATGGGATTGTTGTTAAAATTATCACAATATTAAATTAACTTATTATTCAGAATTATTTATCTTTCTGTCAAAAATTTATTCTTTTTTTATTATAACCTTTTATCAATTAATATTGTATAGTTATAGGGAAGGTCAATGAACATATTTATATTATACATAAAAATGTTAAAATGTTTATTAATAAATATTCAATATATATATAGTCTTATATTTATTTAGATTTAATAATTATTGGTAAAAATCTAACCTGTATTATTAACATTATTATTTTATTTTCAGCGAAGAAAATACAACACGATGAACTTTTGTAATCTTTAAAGAAATAATTATATTATATATTAAATTTTAACTTAATAATATAAATTAAAATTTAAAGCAATATGGTATCCTTAATCAAAGCGAGAGGACTGCGTATGTCGGCGCAGAAACAAGAGACGTTGTTAAAGTTGACCATACTTTCCTTCGCTGCAGTTTTATGTAAGTTTGTTTAGTTTTTTTTTTTTAATTTTATCTAAGCGTACTAGTATAAAAATTACATGTATTATGTTTGTTTAATATTGTTATAGCTTTTGCTACACGTTTATTCTCGGTGTTAAGATTCGAAAGCGTTATTCATGAATTTGATCCATATTTCAATTATCGAACAACTAAATATCTAGCGGAAAATGGATTCTATAGTTTTCATAATTGGTTTGATGATCGTGTATGGTATCCGTTGGGAAGAATAATTGGAGGTAAAATTATTATATCGTAATATTTTATTTATCATTTTTATTTTTTCGTTTTACCAATTTATTAAAATATATGTATATATATTTTTATAATTTTGTTTACAGGAACAATATATCCTGGTTTAATGATAACTTCAGCAGCTCTTTATCATTTATCATGGTTATTAAATATCACGTTAGATATACGCAATATATGTGTATTTCTAGCACCTCTATTTTCAAGTTTTACTACAGTTATTACTTATTTGTTAACTAAAGAATTAAAGGTAATTCACAAATAAATGATTTAATTTATAACAAATTATAAATATATGATTGTGTATTATCGATAATATGTTTATTTTTAAGGATTCCGCATCTGGATTATTTGCTGCAGCTATGATTGCTATTGTACCAGGTTATATATCTCGGTCTGTAGCAGGATCATATGATAATGAAGGCATAGCTATTTTTTGTATGTTATTCACATATTATATGTGGATAAAAGCGGTAAAAACTGGAGCTATTTGTTGGTCAACATGTGCTGCGCTTGCATATTTTTATATGGTATCTTCATGGGGTGGTTATGTCTTTCTAATCAATTTAATTCCATTACATGTATTGACTCTCATGATTACTGGTAGATTTTCGCATAGGATATACACTGCTTATAGCATTTTATATTGTCTTGGTACTATTTTGTCTATGCAAATATCTTTTGTTGGTTTTCAACCTGTACAAAGTTCCGAACATATGTTAGTAAGTATTCAGACTTGTTATTATATAATTTATCATTTATTCATTATTTATCCTTCCTATGATGTAATCATATAAATATTGTTTTATAGGCATTAGGAGTTTTTGGATTGTGTCAGATTCATGCGTTAGTCGATTATTTACGCAGTAAATTATCACAAGATGATTTTGAGATGCTATTTCGAGGTCTTCTTATTTTTACAGTTGCTACATCTTCCATAATTGGAGCAGTTTTGACGATTACAGGTATTTTTTGTTTTCAATCTATCAGAGTATTTTTGAGATAGAAGTAATAAAATGATTAATAAATTTTCGATTATTTTTTTGTTAAAGGAAAAATATCTCCATGGACTGGTCGTTTTTATTCTCTCTTGGATCCATCTTATGCAAAGAATCACATACCAATAATTGCATCTGTTTCTGAACATCAACCTACAGCTTGGAGTTCATTTTATTTCGATCTTCAAATATTAGTATTTTTATTCCCATCGGGTTTATATTTCTGTTTCTCTAAATTAACGGACTCCAATATTTTCCTTGTTTTGTATGGCATTACTAGTTTGTATTTTGCTGTGAGTATATATTAGTATAGTATATTTTAATTAAATTTTTTTGTGATAAACGATTTTCTACATTAATATGTTAAACCAGGGTGTGATGGTACGTTTGATGTTAGTACTTGCCCCAGTTATGTGCATTTTGGGTGGAATAGGTGCATCTTCATTATTACTTACATATATGAAGCAAATCGACGGTGGAAAAGTTGCTGATAAAAGAGCTAAGAAGTTTGAAAGTAACTATGTACTAAGGAGTGAGGTACATCGATATGATTAAGCAGTATATTAGTATTATTCTTAGAAGAATAAATATTCAAGATTTGTTAACGAAACAATTTTTCTTCACAGATTGCTATTGTTTTTGAGGTAATAATGTGTATATTATTTTTCTCGTATACCATTCATTGCACTTGGGTTACAGCAGAAGCTTATAGCTCTCCAAGTATTGTATTGTCTGCACGTTCCCCGGATGGTGGTCGTATGATTTTTGATGATTTTAGAGAAGCATATTATTGGTTACGCATGAATACTCCTGAGGTATGCTCTTGAAAAAATATAGTCAGTTATTAAGTAAAATATATTCTTCAAGTGTTTTAGTTAAAAAAAAAATTGAATAATTTAATATCAACATAAAATAATTATGTTTAAATCTCGTGTTTTTGGATATAACATTAAAAGTGTTTAACAAGATTGTATTTTATATAGAATGCTAAAGTAATGTCATGGTGGGATTATGGATATCAGATAACTGCTATGGCCAATCGAACTATTTTAGTAGACAATAATACATGGAACAATACGCACATATCAAGGGTAGGTCAGGCAATGGCAAGTTCAGAAGAAAAAGCATATGAGATAATGAGAGAACTAGATGTAAATTATGTCCTTGTGATCTTCGGAGGATTAACGGGTTACTCATCAGATGGTATTTATTAAATTCATTGAATGACTAGAACTGATATTTAACCCTTTGCACTATGAATGTATAAAAAAACATGTGATATCAAAACCACAAAAATTAAATCAGAGTTAGTCAATAACAAACTAGAAAAACAATTATAGTGCAAAGGGTTAAATTATTTGTTTTTTAACTTAATATGTATTGAATCATTTTTTTTTTTTTATAGATATTAATAAGTTCCTATGGATGGTCCGTATTGGCGGTAGTACAGAAAAAGGAAAGTCTATAACAGAATGGGATTATTATAATGGTGCCGGAGAATTTAGAGTTGACAAGGAAGGTTCTCCTGTTTTACTTAATTGTCTCATGTATAAAATGTGTTATTATAGATTTGGACAAGTTTTTACAGAAGGAGGTAAAGTTTAATATTTTATATATATTATTAATTTATCTATTTAAATATATATATTATATACATACATGAAGTTTCTACCATGATCTTATAAATTTTATATTTTATATATATATATATTTTTTCTTGTTTTGTTTATATATAAACAGGTAAGCCTTCGGGTTATGATAGAGTCAGAAATATGGAGATAGGAAATAAAGATTTTGAATTAGAAACGTTAGAAGAAGCATACACAACGGAACATTGGCTAGTAAGAATTTACAAAGTAAAAGATTTATGGAACAGAGGAGGTTAATTATATATAAGTTAAGTATATAAGTTGTAGTTCTATAAAAGACAGTCAAAATAATGCAAATTCTACTTATTATTATTATTATTATTATTCTATTCGCTCGTGAGAGTGTTTTTTTTTGTTGTCGGTGATATCAAACAGTAACCATTTATTATTATCGTCATATATAACTAAACTTTCGTTATAAAAAGTAATATCCGCGGGAAAAGTGCTTCAAGAAATTTGTATGGGTATTTACATATTGCTTTGGAGATCGAAGAACTAAGTTCTTTGATTTATAAATAACATGTTTATATCGTGCAGTTGTGAAAATATTTTTTTTATCATCTGCTAATTGTTAAATAGTGATATTTTCTTTTTATGAAAAAAAAAAAGAAACTTCCTATTATGCAAGAGTAAAATGTATCGTGTAATAGAGATCTTACATCTCTTTCTAGCATTTGTACAAATTTTCTTCATTGAATATATAAAATTGTACTGCTTATTCATTTATTATGTATAATGTTTATATAAAATATGAAAAACACACACCTAACGAACAAAAAATAATATAGTTTTAATTATCTCGATTTGTACTTTGTATATTTTTCAGATTATGTATGATAAAGAAATACTTGAACAATAAATGTCTTTTATTTCAGGTATGTTGATTTCGTTATACAATTATTTTTTAAACTGTTTTTTTATGATCACAGTATAGAAACAAAATGTCTCTAGGATTAACATGTTGTTTTCCATTATTTGTAATAAACATTGTGAATTAATTAATTATTTTAGTATAATCTCGTTCTTAGAAATAAAAAATTTTACAATTTCATACGTTATCTTCTAATAGACCACAATGGATCCAATTGGCTTAAAGGATCTATAAATGCTTCATTCGTTTTATCTGTTGCAATTGATTGAATAGTGTTGCTATGCGTTGATGCTACTTGTGCATCAGCTGTAATAAAATTTATAAATATACATTCATAAAAAACGAATCTTTCTGGTGAACTTTTTTAAAGAAAGAAATTAAACATATTCAACGATAAATAAAAAAATACAAACCCCTTTGTTTGGTTTCGGAATGTCCACCAACACTAAGATTATGTAAAAAATCATCTGAAGGATGGGTTTTTCTAATGGATTTTTCTTTATTTAATTTAAGACTTTCAAATCCTTCGAATGTAGATCGCGTAGAAGATAATATCCCTCCTGTATTGCAAAAAAAGAGTATATTAATTTGTATTAAAAATGTAGCAAAAGTACAGTAAAATATACAAATATACACGTCTGCACATATGTATGTGGAAATATTTAAATAGAACCAAATTCATGTAATTATGCTGCGCTGACCTGTCATATATCCATGCTCTGGCATAAATAAAAAAACATAAAACATCTGACGAAAATCATTATTTGAGAATTAACTCAAATAAACATTGGTCAGTATTATAATTTGACAAAATATTATAATAATTATTGTTACATTGTCTATATTTTTTTAATATCAGGATATATTGGGTATTTGAAATTCATGCAGATTTAGAACTTACGTTTCATTAATATATCCTGCGCATGATAAAGTACCATTCGATACGCGAACAACAATGATTCCTTATTCACTACTTGCTTGCGACATTTGACAAGACCTTTAAATACAAGTGGTACATCAGCTATTCCACGACCTGCACGTATATGGCATACGGTCGAAGCTGCTACTAAAAACAAGCCGCTTAACGATCCACCACTGACACAGTGTACTACAATTGGCTTTGGAGAACAACGTCTCAGTGCTTGTTCCGTCATCACATCCGTTGCAAATGTTAGCAAAGCACCAGGACTACTAGGAAAACCGCTAAAAAATAAATTAAAAATTTAATAATAAATTTATATCAGAAACCAATGTGGTGAACACGTAGATTATTTTTTAACTTACTTGGAAGGCCATACAAGAAATTGCATGTGTACTACTATCTTTTCAGATTTTGTTTTGGTATTGAATAAGGATAAAACTCTTTGAATATAAAAAGTATGAGTCACTGTTTTCTTTGTCTTAATTATGAAATTACCAATAGTAAAATCATTATCTGTGTCGACTGACCAATATAATTCCTGTTTCAACTACAAAAGAGATACACAAGTTGATTATTACTCTTCTATAAATAATTATTTATTTTTAAATTATTTATCTCAAAATATACCTGGACATCTGATGCTAAACATGCTATTACTTCACATTCTTGTTCCCAAATCATTGTCCAGAATACATGGATTTTATCGGGCAATGGTGCTTGAGTAATAATAAATGCTGTTGGTGTCCATTGTGTTATTTCTACTACGTGTGATGCATTTATGTACGATGACGATACATCTGGAGATATTTGTACTCGTGTGATATCATAGGGAATACAATCAGTAACACGATTATCTAAGGAATTAGCCAATGCAATTGTGCACGATTGTTTTGCGCTTTCACGTTCCTAAAATGAATGAATTAAAATTTATATTGAAAAAATTTATAAATCAAAAAAATGTTCACTAAATTATTTCAAACATTACTTCAAAATCTTGAACTTCTTTCCATTTGATATCAAGATTCGTTGCTCCGCTGAGAGTCTTTACTAGTAAACTATCTACAAACTTCTCGTATTTCTCTACTTCATTAATAAACTTTTGCATTGTTTCTGGATTTCCTAAAGGATCTTTCTTTGGTTGTACATCTGTGTACCATGTATCCCAAACAATCTGTAGACTTTCGTAGTCTTCTTTATTTTCCATGTAAGTAGACATTTTGTCAGGAATATGTGTGACCTCTTGCTTTGGTTTATCCTCTTTTTCCTCTTTTTTATCTGTACTTTTAACAGAAGTAGCATCATCGTTATCATCTTGTGCCTTATTAAGAGGTCGTACCTCAGGTACGAGCGGTGCATGATTTATTGTAATATCAAGATCGGATAATAGATCTACGTTAGATTTTTGTTCCTCTGATTTGGTTGTAGGTTTGACAGGGTTTGAACTCGTAGTTGTATTTGTTCCATTATTAACTGCTTGCATATATGTCTGATTGTAATTGTTCTCTACTCTGGTTGAAGTTCCTCCTATAAATGGTTGAAATTAAATGTATATATATAAATACATTTATATAATTGATTGAGATAATCAATATTTACCTTGACCTTGCATTTGTAGACCATAAGGGGTTGTATAATATATATCATTCTGAAGTTCTGATTGATAATCTTGATTTGAATATTGAGAGGAAGGAGTCTGGGTCATAGTGTTGTTACTTGCATTGGTGTACCGGGCGTTACTTTCTTGAGCTTGATAAACATTTTTAAGAACTGTAATACATTTTATGTGAACGCGTGTAATTGTAATATAAAAAAAAAAAATAAAAAAAATAAATTCGATGTAAAATACTTACATTCCGTTTGGTACGATACAGTAGCTGTATTAGCAGCATGGCTAGTATGCATGTAAGAATAACCCTGATTATAGTGTTGTGCATAATTTGGATTCTGCGAGTAATCTGTGTAATGCACTTGATGTGAGTAATCATATGGTTGCGAATAACTTTGCACGGTTGTTGCTTTTGTATGACTTTGAATTAATTCTGAAGAAGAAGTGTAATTCATATAAGGGTAATTGTTTGACATTGTAGATACTGTATGATTTTGTGGATATGATAATCCAGTAGTAGTGTGATATAAATTTTGATAATTATTTGGATAATTAAGAGGCATTTGCTGGTTCGTATAATTTTGCTGATTGTATTGAACTGCAGCAGGATTTTGTAAATCTGATGAATACGAAACAGGAACTTCATTTATATTTGGTACCGGTGTTGCCGATGTAGAAGGCTGTGGGGATTGTGAAGCTGTGTTTGATTGCTGTACTTGTACATATGGCATCGATGCCACATATTCAGTTGTATTATGACTGGGGGTTTGTTGGTTATATCCAACGTTAGAATAACCCTGAACATATGGCATGTTATTCTGATTAACATGTGAATACGTGTAATTTTGTATAGCTGTATTATTTTGGGCGGATATTATATTCTGATTCTGTCTGTATATAGTATGGCTTGGTTCTGAATTAATAACAGATTTAGTTTCATCCTTTGGTACATATTGTTGTTCAGTATGTACAATGTTTTGAGGCATTTGTGACTGATTGACAGTCCTTGTACTACTAATCGCTGTACTAGATACAGGATGTCCTGTGAGTGACACTGATTGCATTTGTGACACTATAGTACCTTCTGATGGAACCATCATATTAGTTTTATCCTGATTAGGCCCATAACGGTTAATTAAATTGGGATTCTGTGATGTTATAGCTTCACCATGCTCTACAGGAATTGGATAAGTATTATAATGCATTGTATTATTCTGACTATAATGTTGTACAGAAGTAGAAGGAAACTTGTTTTGTACATCTGGAAGTTGTGTACAATATCCTTGTTCATTTGGTAGATAAGTTGTAGAGTATGGTAAGTTATTTGTCACATCTGTGGTCGTACTTATTTGATGATACATTTTTCCTGTCTCATCTTTCTTAGAAACTACGTAACTCTGATTTATCGTTGCGTTCATGTCCTGATTTTCGGTAGAAGTGCGAGATTTATACGCATAGTGAGAAGCTGTTCTTGGATCTACATACATAGAAGGATGATAGTGCTGCGTTAACTTCATATTGGATGCTTGAATTTCTTGTACTGGCACTGTATTTATAGGTTGACTATGAGTATCAATTGTATTGTTTAGATACGACTTTGTTGTCGGAAGTATATCCATTTGAGACGAGCCTGCAATTCCTTTATGAGGATTGTAATACTGATTTGAAAGAGTAGAAATATTATCCATTCTACTGTTTAGATAATCCTTAAGTTTTAAACCACTGGTATTTCGCATTTGACCATGTTCATAATTCGTCAATGTTGAAGTTTCAGTCTTGTTGTATACATTCTTATTGTCTTGTGCAAGTATTTGTTCTCGTTCTTCTTCTTGAACTTTGCACGTACTTTTAACTCTCTGCAGCAATTTTGATACATTTATTTCTAATTTTCTATAAAATTCGAGACCTTTGTTAGCTTTTATTAATAAATCTTCATAAGCATCGTACGATGCAATTAGAGAAGAAATCATAAATTCTCTCCGCTTTAAAACATCCTCCACTATTTTTCTTACGTCTCCAGTTTGCGCGTATGCATCCGTTAAAGCTGCCATAATATTTTCTTGCGCGGAAAGATTTTGATCTATAAGACTTACCTAAAATTAAAACAACATATATTTATATCTTTTATATTTTTTTTTTACAGTATTTTAAATATATTAATTCCCATAGATACTAACTAATGATTGATGTTTACTAAGTTGTTCTGAAAAAAGACGATCTAGAGAGCTTGATTCAGAAGTAGCTGTAACTAATAAACGCGTTAAATCATCCTGCGAAATAGAATCTCTCAATTTAGAATGTAGATCACTTCTTTGTCTTCGCATTTCGTCTACTTTATTTAAAATACGTTTCAATTCCTGAACGTGCAATTTATCAGCGATTTTTATACTCTGAGTTGTATCGCTATTTTGATCTATAAACAAAAATTTATAATTTAAATAAATATCATTATTGTACATTTCTCTATTGATATAAACAATATTTGTATTTATATTTAACAATTACCAGATAAATGTGTAGTTAATGATGGTACATTAGCAATTAAATCTGGTAGTGGTTGGGCAAGCACTCTGAGATTTTTAACATGCATTGTTATTGCTTTATGAAGTGCTTGATTACTTTCTAATGCTTTGTTATGAGCTTCTTCATATTTTTTGCATTCCCTTGTTAAGTCAGTCGCTACAATAGTTGGTGGTCTTTTGCCAACAGCATCTTGATATTGCTTCTCCCTATTAATTATTTACGATTGTAATAATTATATCATTAAATATTTATATATGATATATTAGTAATCCAATTTGTAATTGGAAATTCGACTCACTTTAATTCTTCTTCGAATAGTAACTTTCTTATTTCCTTTAATACAGTCTCAACATCCTGACTGGTATCAGTTAATTTTCCCATAATATCAAGTAAATCTTGAATAATTTCTTTCTTTGCATTAAGTGCAGCACATCTTTCAATTAACTCTTCAGGAAGTGGTAATAATTCCCATTCAGAAGCTTGTATATCAGGATCCCATAAATCTAAGTGGTCTAATTTAAACGAGGAGAGAAAAGTATTTAATTGAAGATCTTTATCTTCAATCTTAGACCCAACATTACGCAATATCTTAGCCTTTTCTTCAGAGTAAAGAGAACTTGCCTCGTGTACTTTCATTGGTACTAATCTGTAAGAATATTAGAATATAAAATCTTGAGTTATAAAAAGAAGTAATATAATTATAAATTATCAACATTGATCCAGGTATTAACCTGGCAAATATATCTGGTCCTGAAACTTCTGGATCATTTATACTAAAAGATATTCCTTTAACCAGAGATGCTCCCTTGATAACAGTAAGTGTTTCTTTTTCTGGTATTTCTTCGTGGTAAATGAATTCATTTTCATTTTTCGCAGCTTTCCTTTTACCTTCAATAACATCGTTTGTGAACGTAAGCGCTTCCTCGACAACGGCTTTCTCGTCAGGTGCACCTGTTACGTCTACAGATCCCTTAGCAAAACTATAAATCAAATGTGCTTCATTAAGAGAAGCTAGCGCGGCATTGTAAAAAGCAACTCTTTCTCCCATTTTCCTCTGTTCTTCTGCAGCAAGACCTTGATACAGATGTGTAACTGCTAAATGATATGCTCTTTTAAATTTGACGTATCGTTTCCAACTCTGAAATATTATTTTTATCAAGCAGCGGTCCCAAGAAATGCTAATGTAATACATAATATATTAATACCTTATAAATTTTAGTACCGACTGTGTCTGAAATGGTACCATCTTCGCTACCACCTTGTTCCAAGGTACTCAACGTTGATGTATAATAATCTACAATTTGCCTAGCAACTTTTGCTATAAAATATTATATTTTACCAGAAAAAATAAATTAATTGTATTTTTTTAATCGTTGATATATTCTTCTCAATAATTAAAATCTCTTACCTACAATAGTTGGTTTACGATTATCAAGCATACTTTTTTCTAATATACACTCTTGCGCTTGAGCTAAGCAGAGTTGATACATAAATGTCATAAGCTCTGGTGCCAAATCAACGCCGGATGGTTGTGGAAAACTATTTTTTAAGTGCTCGAAAGCCCATGCCGCACATTGAAAGTGTGCACATGCCATTTTCATTCCATCGGCAGTGGTTCGTTCAGTACGTGCACCCAGTTGTGTGTGCATAGCGCCAATATTATATAAAACTGATATTATTTCAAAACGTATACTAGCCAATGAGCATACCATGTTTGCGTATGTATCTCTCCTATTTAAATTATGTTAGTTAGTTTTTTTTTTCATTAGATATTGAATTGTTTTTATAAAAATAAATATAAGGAAAATGATATATTGTTCTTACCAAGTAAACGTTATAGCAGCACCACCATCCTTTCCCATTGGAAATCTACTTTGTAAAAAATGCAACTGACAATAATATTTTTTTAGTAACAAACAGCCTGCCATATCGAGAGGAGGTCTAACTGCCATAGTACGTAAGCTTTCCAATTGTTGTATTTCATTTGTATACGATTCAGGATCTTCATTATAAAAATCTCGTATATACTGAAATTAGTTAAAAACATGAATTTTTGATTACTTTTTTTCTAATACGCATATAGTATTAAATTATAAGTAATCGTTAATAATTTAATTAATTAATTAAAAATTATGAAGATATCAGTATTATATATATACATTTTAGAAGAAATCATTCGTATTAGACAATAATAATGATGATGATGATAACAAATTTGTATAAGATAACAAAAATATCATTAATGGATTATTAGGATAGTAAAACCTAGAAATGGTTGATATTGTTTAAATAATAAACAAATTCTACCTGTTTTAACTTCGGTCCGAATGTAGTTGGTTCCGGGCTTACTTTTAAATAGAAAGAAATCATCGGCAATCTTGGTACTGCTTCCATATTATATTATTTTTCTAAGTCTCACCACGTAGTTATTAAAATTTGACAGTAGATCTTATGTCAAACATGCCAAAATGGAATTCTATTAGGGATTTAATAAGCATAGACTTCAGACCTAGATAATATTATAGTAAGATATACCACTTAGTAGAAAGAAATAACTCAATATCGTTGAAAAAACAATCAGAAAACGTAGTTTTCTTTACTGCTTAACAATTTTAGTTCTAAAATGAAACACATGACGGCGCTACTGACAGAAAAATCGGGAGTCCATTTATTTTCATAAAATCAATCAAAACATTTACAAAATCGTATTTACGTTATTACAATGTACATTAATATTTTTTTTATCAATAATTAAATTTTACTCTATTAAAAATATTTCGATGAATTCTTATGTTTTATTTTAGATGGAATGTTGAAATTAAAAAAAAAAATGAATAATATTTTTAACATTTAACAATAATTGCTATAGGAAGACTTATGGTCTAATACAAATAACTTAATTAGTAAATATTTATTCTTTTTATTAGATAAGCTTTTTATATTTCATCATCTTTATTTGAACGATCTAAAAAACGAATCAAATAAATGGTTTCTAATTATTAGATTATTTTAATGAATTGATTCTCGAAGAGATATTTATTTTTTTACAAGTAATAAATCGAAGGTAAAAAATTCTAAAGATAAATTAAAATAACAACTATTTTTGTATTTATACAATATTTTTTTTTTATGTTAATAAATGGCCATGATAACACCAAGATAAGATATATTTTTGTCACATGATTAGCAATTCAAAAATCTTATAGTTATTTAAAAGTGTGTAAATTTTATTTTTGTAAGCAGTACGAATTCAGAGCTTCTTTTAAAATGTATAAAAACGTATGTAAATATTAATTAAACAAATAATTACAATATATATGATAGTTTTCTTTTCTAATATCACTAGTTTAAAATCTCGATCAATTACTCACATCAGTGTGCAAGTGATAAGAAAAAATTCTTAGAAGTGTGAAATCTTCGAATTATGACAATTCGAAGTATTACTTTTTTTATAAACCATTTTGATATCGGTTTTTTTTTCTTTGTGTTTTATTTTTCTAAAGTAAAAATAATAATATGTTTATATAATAATAATAATAATAATATGTTTAAATAAAATAATAATATGTTTATATAAACATTCGAAGTACTTATTACTTGTACTGGAATTAACGAAAAGATAGCGTATTTAAAAAAAAAGAAAAGATAAAATGAAAGTGAGACACAAGTAAAAGATAAAATTTTATTGTATTGTTATCTTCTTTAACAAATCGATATTATTACTCTTTCAGATGGGTTGCCGAATTTTTGGTTGTCGGAAGACAACATTTGCACTTTATAAAATTTATGAAGATAATATAAATAATCTGTATTCTTTATTAAAAAGAAATATTTATAGTAAAGTGGAAGTTGTAGATGAGAATGTTAGTAACGTTGAAATATTAGTACCCTGGGGTAAAATAGCAGGTAAGTAGTTTATAATAAATTAAACATATAAACACACAAACATGTGATAAGAAAATATCAATATATATAATAAAATTATACATTTTTATAATTATAAATTAAATTATATATTTATACAATTATACAATTGTTACCATATATATACCCAGTGAACACAAAACGTTAATATGACGTACAATTTACGTCATTTTTGAAAAATTACGTAAATATATATATGTGCCTTTAATTATAAAAGTGGTCTAACTCATATATTTCTTATTTTGAGATATTTAATCGGATTTGAGCACTAAATAAATTCTATATAATGTTGAAATTACAACCAATATCTAATGGTTCATTTTTGACAATATCGTAAAGATTACATTGAATTAATTTAGTTTAAAATAATGTGGTGTGAAATAACTGATGAACTCATTTTTTTTTTAATTTCGACTTGAACTACTTTCATAATTATGGACACATATATGGTCATGAAGATCATTTTTATTTGTTTTTTTTGTGTTCTACAATAATATAGAAAAGAAATGACCTTAAGGAAAAATTTGTTCGACCATTAGATTCCCCCCACATGCAATAATGCAACTTTTTCCTTTAAAGTTTTTTAATACGATTGTAAATAAAGAAGGAGATATTTAAGTATTCCTATTTATATGGTCCATGCTATATATATGTATATTTTTGTTTGTTTATTAAAAGGAAAACTATGGGGAAATGATAAGAGCAAGCAACCTATTTTGGCTCTTCACGGATGGCAAGATAATGCTGCTACGTTTGATAATTTAGCACCATTGCTTATAAAACATGGACCGATATTAGCAATTGATTTGCCTGGTCACGGTTTATCATCTTGGTTACCTCCGGGTCAAGTATACTTTGAGTACAATTATGTATTGTTAATACATAGATTGAAAAGATTATTTGCTTGGGAGAAAGTAAAATTGTTAGCGCATTCTTTCAGTAATCATTTCTGTTTTTGGTACGCTTCAATGTATCCAAAAGATATAGCTTATATGATAGCTATTGATCATTTAAAACCTCCTTCTAGAACTATCGAACAATATAATAATAATTTAGCAAAAGCATTCACAAAAATTTGTGAGATAGAAGAAATAGAAAATAAACCACGTTGTTATAAAAAAGAAGAACTTGTGAAAATATGGCTTAAAAACACTTTGGGATCAATAACCGAAGATTCTTGTAAAATATTAATGACTAGAGGAGTCACGGAAAATCCTGATGGAACGGTATATTTAAATAGAGATCCTAGATTAAGAATTCTTATGTCTTACAGCAGTATGACACACGATCAGTTAAAAAATATGGCCAGATCCATTATATGTCCATATTTATTTATTAAATCTGATTTTAAATTATATATAGAAGATAAGAAGTTACTTTTTGATGTATTTGATATTTTAAAAGAAAGTAGCATTGATTGTCAATATCACGTTATACCACATACGCATCATATTCATTTAAATGATCCACAATTATTGATCCAAGCTATAGACCCTTTTTTGGAAAAATATAATTAATTAAAATATTCGTTTAGGAGATAGTAATATTTTTGTAATTTTTACAACGTTGACGTTAAAAATAATATAAATAATATTTAATATAATATATATATATATTTATATGTTTGTTGTTAAAGTCTTTATGAAATAATTTATTTTAAATAAAAATGTTAAACCAAGAAAAAACAAGTATATAACCTGGTTAGTAGTTACTAATCAACAATAGTTACAAGTTACCTAGTTATTTCTTTTGCTTGTTTCGTTTCGGATAAAGTATCACACTTTATATTATGTGTTTTTATTATATTTAATCTTGCATTAGATATAATTTATACACATCTTCCATAGATATTTTTGCATTGATTGATTTGTAAGGAAAACGGTAAAGTTTTCGAACAATCGATATCTTAGAATCAAAATCACTTGGTAAGAAAAATAAGGAAAATGGTGAGTGTGATAAAACGATACCTCGATATTTCAAAAAGACGCGAGAAAATATAATAGTTAAATTGAAATGAAATATAGTACGAAAATAATTGATAATATAGTAATCAGTAATAGGTGTGACAATTATTCAACTTTGAACTTTTTTTTTCCCCTCCACAATCCCTCATTCGCTCAACCAATCACCCTCCCTTACTCACTCCCATTATTTCTCTCTCCTTCCATTCGTTGCCTACCTCTCCACCAGTGTTTCTGTTTCTATTCAACATCGTTTTGTACCGCGCAACCGGACGGAGGAACTCGGTTAGTCGTACGGTATCTTCGTTCGAAAAACGTTTACTTTTCGTGAGATAGGAAACTTTGGAATTCTAGGATGACCGATCCGAAAATCGAGATGCACTACACACCACCAACGTCGGACACGATACAAACGAAACCTTTTCCGATTCGAGGTATCTTTTTTATTATTTTTATTTCTTATTTACAAAGAAATCTCTTTCTTTTAATTATAAAATATCTATCTTAAAAAACACCATATTTTGTTGTTTTTTCAATCAATCACGCAAAAACGTGTTCACTCGATCTGTTCTTTTTTCTCATACTCTCTTACCTATCTTTTTCTTCCTTTGAAAGCTTTCTTTTTTCTCCATCCACTTCTTCCTTACTTCTTTTTTGCTTTGACAGTTCAATCTTCTTTTTCAATAGAAACATAACCTGCAAAACGTATATACACCACGTTTCTCGTACATATCCACACACTTTTATGTTGTTTCTTTATTATTCATTCTTCTTTTCATTTTCGTTTTATAATTTATTATTTCTTTTCAATTAATACGATTTTCTTCGGCAATAAAATAAAACTGATGTATGTTAAGAAGAGCGCGCACATTTAACGAGATTACCGTTAAAATGAAACAACGAGATTTTTAAGACGCAAATACGCAAGGATAGAATGAAATAATACTTAAGATCGTTGTGTACATAAATCGTGTATGGAAGTACGTATATTAGAATATATACATAAATCACGTCGTAGAGAGAATAATAAAAGTATCGAAGCGTGGTGGCCAGAGAGGAAGAGCGAGTGAGATGGAGTGAGAGAGAGAAACAGGAAATACGAGGGTGAGAGAGAGAGAGATAGAGATAGAGATGAAAAATAAAGGATAGTGAAAGAACAAGGGACGATCGGGTTAGAGGGGTGATTAAATAAGAATCGTTGGCACGATCTACGAAAATTCGATCGAATTCGTCTCCTCTCATTTCATTTATTAAAGTTACGAGACGAGAAACCAAGAAGTTGTGTTTAAAATAGACGCGCTTTCGCGCCACGTGTTCGTCGTCATCTTTGAACAGACAAATTATGCTTTTATATTTTCTTTCCATCCTATTGTTTTGCTCGTGTAAATTCATTTTATTCTTCTAATAATTTTATTTTGACTTACCGTGTAAATTTTTAAAGTATTTACTTATTACGTATATGTGCTTTTTGAATTTCTTAAAAGAATATCGGAAATAGGTGAATTTTAACGAATGATTCACGAATATTGACGAATATTGTCGAACAGCATGTTCGTTAAAACGCGCTATTTTTTTACATTTTTAAAAATAAGAAATAATAAATTATTTAGTACTTTTAGATACGTACGTATCACGTTTTCATCGATCTCGATTCCGATCTTAAGTATTTTTCAAGTATATCTAGTATTACGTCAACAATAAGATTTAATTTAATCAATAATGATTTATATATATATCAATCTATTTATCATGATAAATAGATGTACGGTATTTGTTAATTATTGATATTGTGATATATATATATTATCATTGCTTATTAAAATGGAAAGTTACTTTCAAACGATTATTATATTATCAATAAAAATGTTGAGCTTCGATAATTAAAATATTCGATATTGCCAATCTATTAATGATTTACATTTCCTGCTTTATCTGATCAACCGATAATTAAATGGACAATTATTTGTTTCATTGAAACAAAATACCATTTGGTTAAATATTTTTAAAACATGATATGCTAGTTTAACTAAAAAAATAGGAAAAAAATAATCGTTTGTTGTTCAAGGAAAATAAAACTTGCAAGTTTCTTCGTTATTATAAATGTTAATATTATTTTTAAATACATTGCTCGTAAATTTGTCGACGACGATACTTTCGCAAACATTTGCCTTGTAGATTATGACAAATATCGCGATAATTTATAAAAACAAATTATACTAGCAGATTTCTAAAGGAAATATATTCCCTTCATAATTCTCCGGACGCGAGTAATATGAGATGATACAAGATCGTCTGCATTTCATAGATAGAGAAAAAAAAAAGTAAAATAAAAGAGATATCTTTATTGGACTAAATATATATATATACACACACACACACATATATATATATATATTTTGCAGTCTCTTCGTAATAGGAGCAGACCTCATACAATAAATTATATTAGAGTAGCTCGGGATGCAATGAGCCATATACGTTTAATACGATAACATTGACTTCTCGCTTGACCGTAATAAGCTTTGGAAAATTTATATCTTTCGTTTTGTGTTGACTCACGAACTTACGCACATATAAACACATATATGTATATATATTTGTCATATGCTAAAAAGATAAAAAACAAAAAGAAAAAAAGAACAAATTATTTTTTGTATAAAATATATAAATTTTATTTTCTTTTTCTAGATGACTTAAGATCAACATTTATATATATATATATCATAAAGATAATTTCACACAAAAGTACAATTATAAATAACGAAAAATCGAAAAAGATACCATTTATTTTATTAGTTTAATCTTTTTTTTTTATTTCTAGGGGAACGAGCTAATTTCGTGAACAAACCCCATGTAATCGCTATGGTAGGTTTGCCAGCTCGTGGCAAGACTTACATTTCAAAGAAGCTCTGCAGATATCTCAATTGGATTGGAATAAGCACGAAGGTCTTCAATCTTGGGGAGTATAGAAGGCATGCCACTACTGCCTATCAATGTCACGAATTTTTCCGCGCGGATAACATCAAAGCAATGGCAATAAGGACCCAATGTGCCATGGACGCATTAAACGATGTTTGTCGTTGGTTGGAGAGCGGTGACGGTGAAGTTGCTGTTTTTGATGCCACCAATTCTACCGTTGATCGACGTAGAATGATCCACGACATCGTTGTTACGAAAATGGATTACAAATTATTTTTTGTCGAGTCAGTTTGCAATGATCCTGAAATAGTCGAGCAAAATATTATGGAGGTAAAGGAAATATACAATTGTTCCATATATTTCCAATTAATAATCTTCAATGTATAACCATATTGAGTTACTAATACAATAGTAACAGATGATATCATCATTCTAGCGGTCGATAAATTGTCTTTCGTTTGAACGTGAAAGAAGACAAAAAAATATACATACATGTATATATATAAGCATCATAAACGATAGTATTATAGTAATAAAAAAGGATTAATGATAAGATATAACTCTCTCTTCCATATATCCAATTTAAAAACGAGAGACATTTTCTCTAATCTATTAAAATTCTTCTTTTTTATTGTTTTTTATCTCTTATCTATCTCAGTTTATTATGTATTCATGTTCATTAGGTCAAAGTTAGCAGCCCGGATTATGCTAATATGAACAAGGAAGAAGTATTGGCCGACTTTATATTGCGGATCGAACACTACAGGGAAAGATATCAGCCATTGGACGAGGATTACGAGAACGATTTGTCATTTATGAAAATCTATAATACCGGGGAAAAAGTAATAGTTCATAAACATGAGGGTCACATACAGAGCAGGATCGTCTACTATTTGATGAACATACACATTGTACCACGTACGATATATCTAACCAGACATGGCGAGAGTATGATGAATCTGGAAGGTAGAATAGGAGGTGACTCGGATCTTAGTGAAAGAGGTCGGGAGTACGCAAGGGCATTAGCTACCTACATTACCAGTCAGGATATTCAGGTCTATGTTACTTCAACATTAAACTCATTATGTCTTCTTAGAGTCACTCTGAGCGATACTTCGATCGAATTGCCACATTCACGTTTAAAGAATTTTTTTTTTTTTTTATCGGATTTTAAAGACCGATTACAATGTAAATGAATGTAGATTAATTAAATATTCGAGTATAATGTTATTTTTCGCGAATAATAAGGAGGAAGTATACCTTATACTTACACATATACATAACATACTCAACTCACATTCAACACAAAATGACCACTTACTCTCATCACATCACAATGACACAATTGAACCAGAATAGTTGGCTTAGGCTCATATCTGGTTCTTAATATCCGACCCTGAGTCGAGTGAAAGCAAAGATCTTTTATAATAATAATAATAATAATAATAATTTTAATATCTGGCAGTAGATCGAAGGGTGGGAAGGGGACTTATCGAAAGTCAAAGTCAACACGTATCCGTGACATTTCCTTTTCTAACTTTAAATCCTAAAGAGGATTCCTTATCTCATATGCGATGCTTTCAATTATTGTGTACAGGGTCTTAGAGTATGGACGAGTTGGTTGAAAAGGACCATACAGACGGTAGCGGACGTGCAAGCACCTCAGGAAAGATGGAAGGCTCTCAATGAGATTGATGCCGTATGTTCAGGACGTATAATCATTTGGTATCGCTCTGACGATTCCGTATTATTCTATCAAACTTTTTTCTTCGCTCAATTATTATTATTATTATTATTAATAATAATGTCCGAAGAAAATAGTCGTTGAAATTTGTGCCATTAATTAATTTATCATTTTTTCTTTTCTTTTGTTTTTGTTTTCTATTCCTGTTCACTGTCCGTCTTTCTCTATCAACCTACTACCTGATCATCAACCCTAATCAGGGAATTTGCGAAGAGATGACCTACGAGGAGATAGCCGATAAATATCCAACGGATTTTGCTGCAAGGGACCAAAATAAATTCTCTTATCGTTATCCACGAGGTGAGAGTTACGAGGATTTGGTAGCACGGTTGGAACCAGTTATAATGGAATTGGAAAGGCAGGGTAATGTTTTGGTTGTCAGCCATCAAGCGGTGCTACGTTGTCTCTTAGCTTATTTCTTGGACAAGAGTGCAGGTACAATTTTTCGTTTTATCATTTTTTCTTTTATTTTTTTCCCCTATTTATCTTCATTCAATTTTTTTCTTCATTGCACTTGTAGGTCTTTTCTTTTTTTAATGCTTTTAGAAGATAATCAACGCTCATTTTGTGTAATAATAAGTAATTGTTAGTTAAAAAGCAAATTTAACTATTTCCATTCGCTTGTTATATTCACAAATGCGCAATAGAATTGCATAATAATACTTGTTTAAAAAAATAATATCTATTTCTTTTGTTCTTTTTCTCTTTTTTTTTGTAATAACAACTTGTTGTTTGACCTCCGATCTTTAGACAAGTATAATGCCATTCAAGCGATACGACAAAATAGAATAAATCGCAATGGGTAATCTGGTTTATGTAATTTTTCTTGCAACTCGTTAGAAGTAATTTATTGAAAAAAAAAAATACACGATCGTATCTTGCGTCGTTATATAGATACTTATTATTTATGCAATATTCATTTAACAACATTTTCATAAAGGTCTTTTTTCTTCTTTCTTTTTCAAAAATCGAAGGGGTAATGGGTGTTGTTCCATTGATTACAGAGGAACTACCGTATCTTCAAGTACCATTGCATACCATCATTAAATTAACACCTGTTGCATATGGTTGTAAAGTGGAACACATACGACTTCCGATAGATGCAGTGGATACTCATCGGCCAAAACCAAAGGTAGACCCGATCATACAATTGTAACAAATGTCTTGTTTACTTGGGTGTCCGTATGTGTGTGTGTGTGTGTGTGTGTGTGTGAGTGAGAAAGAAAGAGAAATTAGAGAGAAAGTGAAAGAAGCGCCAGGTGCTTTGATCTTCGTAATCGACAAACCAACACAATTCTAACAATAAGTTAATTGCGAAACCCTTTACGATATTTGCTCGCTATATTTTCTTTTTTCTTCCTTCGTGTTTTTTTATTTCTATCTTTTTTGATACTGCACCAATAAAATAAAATAAAACTACAACCTTTATATATACATATTGTAACCCAATGAGGATTTTGTGCCATTGGGGATATAATATATATATACATACATATATATATATATACACATATATATATAAATCCCTTTTTATATTGCTTATGTTTTAATATTCCCAAACTGCCTGCCTGACTGTTTAGCGGTAGCGATATACAGAACGGTTTATTTGTTTCCAATTGGAAACCCTACGCTGGAGATAATTGTCCATGTACCTACCCCCATCTCACCCCCTGACCCTTGAATCCTTTTTTTGTCTGTCTTTATCTCTTTCTATATTTTGTTGTCTTTTGAACCCTTCAAAGCCCGATATTCCTTTCTGATATTTTCGAATAGCTTTATTTTATTTTATTTTATTTTATTTTTTTTTTTTTTTTGGTATACACTAAACTCTTTCTCGTCGCATGCATTTTATCCGATTTTAAATGGCGTACTTTTTAGGGCTTAAGCGTTTTATTGTGATCGTACATATATACTTTTTATGATTGTAATTCTACACTAATGTAAAATATATCCAAAGATAATGATTTGTTTTATCAAATAAGTAGTATGTGATAACCCCTCCCCATTTCCCCTTCAAAAACCATTTCATCAAACTTCAACAAATTTGACTAAACTACCTCTACCATCAGCCACCTACCATACCTCCCTTATAATATTTTATCCATCATTATGAATTTAAATTTACGTATATCGAAGTATTCGGTGCAGTTTCATACTTTCTCTTCTCTAGCGTTATATTTATTTGCAAAAATGATATAATCAAATAGGATTAAAATTCTTCGAGATAATCAAGCATTTACCCATTTGTATCATAAGCGCATATTTGTGCGCATTTCACTTAGGTATTTATCATTAAAGTGCATATTATACTCGTGCATATTGGGTGCACAGTCAATGAAAAGTGGTGATCGGAAATAGTTTTAGGATAAAATAACAATAAAGAAAAGATACGTTTTATCAATGTGATAATTGCCATGCGGCATTATGCATTGATCATTTCAAAGTCCTTATCATGTTGTGTGCAAAATAATTAGGTACCATTTCTTTTATTATTATTAATCTATAATGAAATAAAAATTCTTTAAAATTCTTTATTTATGCAATATTGTTTTTATTTTTCATATTTCGAAACATTTTCATTTAAATACGATTAAAAAAAAAGTTTTGGTGATAAAAACGAATTGTCCACTTTTCCAGTTGATGCAAATGGGATAACTTATAGCAAAAAAAAAAAAGACGTAGAAAATTTTCCTAGAATGTTGATATAATATCTAGTGACTCTTGATGTGAAGATATAAAATAACGTTTGTATACTTAAGATAAATGCTACATAGAGCGCTTTGCTTCGAATACACGGAATGGCTAAGAGAAGCTTGAAAAGTATGACGAAAAGGAGCCTCACTCAATAAGAAACGATTAATGATTTGTCACCGATTTGTGTTACTATAGATTTTCATGATTTTTCCTTTTTGTTTGAATTTTGCACGATGCATGGTAACTCGACAATTTTCAACGACGATGCCAACGGGGCGCCAACGAAGAATTCCGCGTATTTTTATTTATTTTATTTTATTTTATTTTTCTAAATATATTATTTATTACATCAGTAAATATTTATCTTTCTAACTATCCTATTTTATCTATGATCTTCATTATCACTAGTCGTCTTGTTTTAAATCTAGTTTATTCTATCTAAGTATTCTAAAGTTTAAGATTTTCTAATTTACGATAAAAGTAATTAATAATAATAATAATGTGAGATAACTTTTGGAGGAAGGAGGTATTTTTTCCTATCAGGATAAAGTTTGTTTGTTTTTGGAACCATAGACACCACACATGCATACGATGATGATGTTCTATTGATTTTATGTATAATCCTGATCGAAAAAGAAAGATAACGCCCTGTAATCCCCGATGTACAATTTTTTTAGATCCCAGGATATTTGGAAGAACGATTCAGAAGAAAAGGAAAAGTTCTACGCACGTGATAACGACCATTTTATAGTGCAGCAAGCAATCCTAACTGCTCTACGATCGTTAATGACAAACAGACAGACTCAGAAAGAAGAAAAAAAAAAAAGAAAAGAAAAGATAAAATGAATGAGATAAAAAAAGAAATAATAGATAGAAGCGTTTAAGCGATACATTGTACATTGGCAGCTGGCTGCCCATCATTAACGATGATGATGATGAATGATGATGATAATGATGATGATAGTGATGATGATGATGATGACATTAACGTCCTCAACAAACAGATTCATTTATTTCCTATTAATTTCTATCTTTGGACTATTATCATCAATTTCGGCAATTGTACCTAAACGGTAATCGATGACTGTATTCTTCATAATGCATCTATCTCAAACGCGTGCGCATTATATCTATCTATACATACATACATACATACATAAATATTCATTCATTCATTCATAAATTCATAAACATATGCATACATATACCACTTATACAAAATCTACAAAAGCAGATCTGCTCAGTTGATAATATTACATCAAGATTCCCGACATTTAGCTTTAAGAGTTTCATTTTTCGCAGGTTTATTAAACCTGTCGAATGGATATATATTTTATGCAAGAGGAGAGGAGTTCCTACTAAATTTCTACGTACGAATTTTAGCTTAATGATATTTTTTTTTAATCGATATAATTATAATTATATATATTACAAATATATTGGATTGATGGGAAAAAAAATGTCAGATTTTTGGCTACAATTCAATACATTTTTTTTTGCCACCAATCCAATTATATATATATGAATCATATATATATATGATTATTATATATATGATTAACATTCTTTCTATTATTCATTGTGTCGTTAACATAATCTAATTTCAATGAATATCCATCGATTATGATGATTAGTATTGATAATGAATATTCTTTAGTAATAAGCATAGCAATAATGGTTAAAAATCATTCAAAGAATTTTAAATCGTATCTTGCCAAGATACGATTATTCAAATTATTCGAATAAATCATTCGATCCATTCTAACTTGAACAAACAAATTGCAGAAAATTCAAATAGGATCTAAATTTATTTACCAAGAGAAATATCTTGATGGTGATAATCATGATGATGATGATGATGATGATTTTTAAGAAAACGTTCCTTAACCGTGTGCAACGATATTGAATTTATTTTTATTTCTTTCCAGTTTATACGCGTAAAGTGAACGTCGATGATTAACAAACTAACTATGCCTTAATACATATATGATTAGCATTCCTTTTAATGATAATTATTGTAAGTCACGTGATATTCTGCGAAAGTACTTAGAAAGGTTTTTAGAACGAATAGAAGAAAATAAAATATTAGATGTGATATGTGAAGATCGAATAAAAGTGGAGATAAGAGTTTACGGTGCTTTCTTAAATTTATGATTGAGCAGGTCTGTTATGTGTATATATATACACAAATACACACGATGATCGTGGAATAAAGTTTTAGGTAAATTCGTTGCATATAATTAATATACGTAAAAGGGGGATGATTTATCTTAACGTTTTTAACCACAAATATCTTTTTTCTTTTCTTATAATAGATAGCAAAAAAAAAACATAATTCTTTTAAACTCTTGCAATAATTGGAAATAAAAATAATTTTTGTTTGATTTTGATGCAATAAGATCTTTATATGGTTTTTCTATTTCAACTTATACCTAATTTTATTTTATTCGAAATCGAAAAAGACTTTCGGTGTTTTAAACGTTAAACGATAACATATCATCCCTCCCCTCCGCCCAACCTTATTGTTATATTTCAATATACAAACATATGCACGAATCGTGATAAATTGAAAAGTATTTTTACGTAATCTCGTTTTACATATATATAAATATATACATAAATTAAGATTTAAAAGTGTAATGAAAGACTTTGACGTTACGCGACTGAATATTAACAAACACATATAAGTTTTTATCATTAAAGTTAAAATAGTGTATGAAATACTTGTACATAGTACAATGCTATGTATTTTACGGGTATTGCAAACTTCCAATGCCGAAATCTTATTTTATGTATACGTATATACATACACATATATGCATAAATGCAATATGTATAGATGTACATATATTATACAGCAACAAATACAGCGTTTCTATTCTAAGACGCGCAATCAATTTTCTTAAATTTATATAAGAAAATTTTCTAGACGTTCGACACGAGACCAAAGAAAATAACGTAAATGATTTTACGAATTTAATTTTTTTTTTTTCTTTTTTTTTTCTTCTTCTTTTTTCGTCGTTCACGCTAAATACACGAGCATATTTTAATTTATATTATTTTAAAAAGTTCACAAGATTTTGTTCTCCACTTCAACACTACCCACCCAACCCACGCTTTTTATCGAATATTTTATTATTTTACTGTAAATCGTACGTTAAATTTATGTATATCTTAATTTTGCCCTTTCAAACTAACTAGAACAAACCAATTGACGAATGTATTAATTGATTAAATGAACAGGTATATATGAATATTCATATATTATTAAAATTTCATCGATCAATATCTCAGAAAGGGTTGAGTTTATTCCCCTAGTTCTATTGCGAAATTTAAAATACTAATCAATATCTAAAAAATGTGTAAAGTTTCAAAAAAAATCTGAGATTATACTCCTTGTCACTGTCCTAGTAAATTATTTTTGTTCTTAAGAGTATTCATATATTGCACAAATAGTGCACTCGCTTATAAATTATTAAGAACAAAATAAAAAAGTTTGAAAGGATGTAAAATATAGTATAAACGGATAATACATAAAATTGTATACGCGTAATATTTGTGTCAACGTTAAACAATAATCGTGACAATCAGTTCGTCATTTTTATTTTATTCTTTTTTTATTTTTTTTTAATTTTATTTTATTTTAGATTTGCAAATGTGATTAGTTTAGTATTAAACGAGTTTTCGTATCGTTTTAATCTTATTAAGTGTAACTTTGTCGCACATTATTCGTATTATATATCAAAGTTGTAATCAGTATGAAGCTATATATATATATATATATAGCATGTCGTAAAATATTCTTAATAAAAGATGACCAAAAAATAAAAAATACAGATAATCAATTTTAAAAGAGGAAGAAAAATTTGACAATCGAAAATAAAAATCGTTTCGAGATCTCCCAACGTGTATATTTTTTTTTAAATTAATCCATTATTTTTACGTTTATTTCAAGCTAAAAATGATGGATAACTTTACTACAATTAATATCTTCAAGAAGAAATGTACTAAATTCTTTTAAGTTTACATTTATTTTATCTTTAACCGAGTCTTTTAATTCTTCGATCGAATTTTTTTTCGATACTTCGAATAAATATGTACGACAATTGAAATAATCAATTTTACGGGTAAATTAAACTTTATATAATGTAAATAAAAATTATATTTAAAAACGTTTAATTACCGAAGAGAATTCAGATACGTTAAATTTATAGCATAATATTTTGTTTTCTTTTTTAATTCTAAAAATATGTACATAAAAATGTTAATATTAAATATATTAACTTATAAAAATAAACTTAGATAATAATTACTCGAAAATAGATAAACATTTCGTCAGATTATTAAGATGAACAAATCAGGGATTTGTCAATGCCATTTGCCATTGGCATTGAAATGATTAAATGATATCTTCAATTATGTAGATAACAAATGAGTTAAAATTAATATTATAATTGTATAGAGACACTGAACATATTAGTTTGGGGAATAAGAAATCCATTACTTTTTAAGTAGATGTTTGTAGTGATCGATATCTCGTAAAGTATCGATCAAATAATTTCAGATTTATGCTTGTTTGAAAAGTGACATTTCGCATTAAAAAAAAATTAATTTGCTGGTTTGTTTGTTGGTCAATTCAGTTGTGAGTTACAGGGTGTTAAAAATGGAAGTCAACGAAAAGAAAATTTGGTACATTTTATAGTTTTTCTTTGATAAATGTGAAAATTTTAGCCAGGCGGCTAAAATTGTGACTGGTGTTTATAGTGTCGATACTCTAACAGTGTATAAGAGAGAGGATGGTACCTTTAAAATGGCAACAAATTATAGATATATTTAACCCAAATCTGACAATCCGAAACATTAAATAAAATCTTTAAGTTCATATAAAAGCAAGTTCTTTTTCCCCAAACTATATCTATGACTATGAAACAGTAAAGATCTTCTAAATTTTAGATAATTGTATTAGTGTAAACTCGAATTTATTCGTATAATCAAACGATAGATGTATCAATAAAAAAATATTTTTTTTTTAATATGATAATTTTTTAGAAATAACAAGCCTGCTTGTGTGGTATATCTTACATATCTAAGATAAGTAAATATGTGCTTATACAGATAAAGGGCAGTAATAAATTTTTTATTTTAATGAGTGCTTACTGTAAAGATATCAATATCTGGTAAGATAATGACGTAAATATGAGGAAATGCTACGCGATCTGGTTCAGTGACTCTTACAATAAATAGTTATAACATATGTAGAATTTGGTTCAGTTCGTCATCTAAATATTTCTTCATTTAGTCACTCTCCGTATTAGTTTCCATTCTGAATGTGTGCGTTTGGTGTTATACATATCCCTCTGACACAGATAGGGCTCGTTTTCATCAATTTCGTGTCCCAGTGAACTTATTTTATATTAATCAACATGGCTACCGCAGAAAATCTCACTGTATCGAATATAGAAAAAGAAAAACCGTAAGCGATATAAAACATATAACATTTATCGCGTTTATCATGTTTCATAACTAAGAGTAATTATCAGAATTCGCGTGACTTTCTTATTCGTTCGGAAATCCTACGCCGGTATTATGCAATAACAAAGTATTATTTCGTTTACAAATCGATACTTTATCGACTGTTCGATTTAATATCGAATTTGTATGTTAACCAATCGGTGTAGAGTAAATGAAATAATAATCAATGTTTCATTGGTCGCTTTCAAATACGCGCGTTCTCGATGATTTTGAATTTAAATTTATTCGCCTTTTTTCACCATTTACGAATAATAATAATAATAATAATAATGTAAGCTTTAGTTAAATTATTATTAAGTTTCTTTTTCTAGACTCGGAGCGGAATTTGTGATAGGAGCGGTAGCGGCAGCAGGGGCTGGGTTATTTACTAATCCAGCAGACGTTATTAAAATACGATTGCAACTACAAGGAGAACTCGAAGCTAGAGGAGCTTACAAAAAGATATACAAAAATACATTTCACGCTGCTTATTTGATAGCCAAACACGAAGGAATATTTGCTTTACAATCTGGTATTGCATCAGCGTTATATTTTCAGGTCGTTCTCAACGGTTTACGATTAGGTGTATATAACAGTGCTAAAAAGTATGGTTTCATACAAGACAATAAAGGAAATACGGATATCCTGAAAACTGTGCTCATCACAGGATTGTCTGGTTGCTTAGGGGGCGTTCTCGGTAGCCCATTCTATTTGGTAATATAATTGAAAATATGTGCAAAATTCAGCTCCTATATTTCTACGCTTATTATACTAAAGTTAGTTGATTGACCAATAATAAGAGCTAATCATTTAACGATCATGATTACTTTCAATTTAAATCTTCTTCTTATTTTTATATTCTCATACGAATTCATCGTAACACCAAATTATTATTGTTCATAGATACGTTTGAGACGAATTTATTTTAATCAATTCAAATCTTGATGTTAAGGTCAAGACACAAATACAAGCACAATCCGCGCAATCTATCGCTGTTGGTCATCAACACGGTCATACTGGAACGTGGTCGGCATTTAGAAATCTTTGGAAACAAGGTGGTATGGCTGCGATATATCGTGGCTGGTATGCCAATGTACCTAGATTATTTGTTGGATCGTCTACGCAATTGACTACGTTCGGCTTGGTTTCGGATTGGTTAGAATCTTTGAATGTAAGTATATAGTCTTATGATAAATTCATCTCAAATACAACTTCTGTTTTATTTGTTCAGATACTTACAGACTATCCTATAACTTTAACATTCGTTTCCTCGTTAATCGGTGGATCATGCGTAGCTATTACTATGCAACCTTTTGATGTATTGGCCACAAGGTTGTACAATCAAAGTAAGTGCTCATTTATATGTATGCCTTTTCATTCTATTATAATGATGGTTGATATCATTCTTGAATGCTATCTTATGTATACAGAAGCAACGAAAAGTGGTAAAGGTACCCTCTATAATGGACTTTTTGACGCTTTAATTAAAATCTGGCGAACAGAAGGTTTATATGGTTTATACAAAGGAACTTTTCCAACGTGGATGAGAATAGCACCGCATACAGTTTTATGTTTAGTATTCTATAAAAAATTAGATCAATTATACGACAGTGTAAGAACATAAAACGTATTAATCTTTATGTATATATATATACATATATATAAATAATCCATTGCGTTCTCTATACAATGGAAATGTAGATTATGTACATTTGTTTTTATGTTGTAAATATATATAATAGTTAAAATAAATTAACTTCTTCGCTAAAAAATTATACAGTTGGCGTATAAAATAATGTTCCTTTCAAAAATGATGTTAAACATTAAGCAAGTCACGGTCCCGCAACTGCTGCTGCTGCTGCTGCTACTGCTGCTTTTATGCTTACTTCTTATACCAATCAATTTTATCCGAAGTGTTATTGACTTCGGAGTAAAGTTTTTATACTATAAGTGAGTTTTTTGTTTTTTTATTAATCACTTTCAAATACCTTAGAAATGTATTATTTAAGTCACAGATTTTGCATTTGGTCTTGACCGCAATCCTTGAGTAATGGACGCTGCAATTTCCATGGTGCTTTTGCCACGCGTTTCTGGCAAGTAAATACTAAAAATAATGAAAATAAATTTAATTAAAATAAGAGAAATATTTACTTACGTTAAAACGATATATTTTAAATAATAAAATGTTATCAACGTACCCGACAAATAATGCTAGAAGTAAAATACATCCTGTAAAGATAAGGAAGGTGTAAGGGCCAATTAATTCCAGCATCGTTGGAAATAACATTCCAACTAAAAAATTACCACCCCAATTGCAAACACTTCCAAGAGACATCGCAACAGGTCTGGGTCCAACATCAAACAATTCTGATCCAATAAAAAAAGGAATTGGGCCAAGCCCAAGACCATAAAAAATTACATAAGCAATTACTGCCACTATGCATACCCATGGCATAAATGAAACTGTATGCTGTAACGATCAAAAAAATATTAGAAATACATTTTGTTCATTTTTTTTTTATAAAAATGTAAACAAGTTTTACGAGAAACTTACAATTAAGGCTATGGAAGCACATAAAATGATGAGACATCCAATACATAAATAACAACTGCTTAATAAAACAAACCGTCTATGAAATAACGACATAACAGGAACAGATATCACAGCCATAGCCATATTAGCTAACCCAGTTCCAAGAGTAGCATATTGTGATCCAGTAGTTCCTAATCCTGCATCTTTAAATATCGAACTTGAGTAGTAGAATACTGCACTTATACCAGTCAGTTGCTGACCAAATTGAAGAGAACATACTAGGAGTAAAGGTAATCTAACAGTATGTTCTCTAAATACACGACCTATCGTCCAATTATCTGTAGACGATCTGGTCATGAATTCATGTTGTAAACCAGCAACTTCGTTTTGTAATAACATTATATCCATATTACGCAGACGACTTAACTCTGTAATACAATTTTATATTACCAATTTGTAACTATGAGATTTATTTTTTATTTATTTTAATTAAATTGCTAACCTTTAAGAGCTTTACTTTGTTGTTCCTTAATAATGTATAAATATTTTGGACTTTCTGGCAGTATAAAAGTGAAGAGTAAAGCAATTGCACATAAAATTGCAACTGCTGCTAACATGATATGCCAATTTTCTTCAGTACCTAAGACTGTATCAAGTCCTATAATTTGTCCAAGAAATACACCGCTCGTGATACCTAATTGACATAATACTCCGACAGCACCTCTTAATCTAAGAGGTGCTATTTCTGTCATATACATAGGTAATAAACTTGTAGCTAATCCTCCCGACAAACCTGATATGTAATAAAATACATTTGATGGACTTTTAAATATATTTTTAAATACATTGTGTGTGTGTCAATTATTCTTACCAACAATCAGTCGACCTATGAGTAACAATTCAACAGAATTTAATGCTGGTACAAGAAGGAAGAGGATAGCACCTAAAATTCCAAAAATGTTTCCAGTCATCAATGCTCCTTTTCTTCCAAATTTATCTGCTAACCAACTTGCTATCAATGAACCAGTCACTCCGCCAATTAAAAAAATTGATACTATTGTAGCCCATAGTATCATTATTTCATTGTGAGTTAATTGTATGTCATATCTTTCGATAATACTTTGATTACAAAAGTTTCTGATTAACTGGAATACAAAAATAATAATTAATATTTTATTATTTCAATAATAATTCAAATTATAATTATAATTTATTATAAACAGTCTATCGAGTTAAATAATTATTATAATACTGACCTCTGCAGGATTGTTCAATGCACCTAAGTTATATCCTGATGGTAGTGCGGAACCCAAACAACATGTAACTCCTGCCAAGACCAATAAATTGGTCCATCTACCTGATTTAGGATCAATTTCATTTTCTTCTTCCTAAAAACAACAATTAAGCTTATTTAACAAAAATATTCTTCATTTTCCATTTTAATATATAATAAAATCGAATTAAAAATCTTTTGAGATAAAAATCATGCATAGAAATATAAAGAAAAAGGAAAGTAAACTGAAATTGCAATATAAATTATAACTATAACTATTAAATTATTATATTATAAATTATAATTATATTATTAGTTAAATAAAAAGATATGCAATTAAAGTATAAATAATGAAATATTTTTAGATTGTTACGAGGTGAATGAGAGTTTTTAAAAAAGAGAGATAGATCTACAAAAATATTGTTGCAATACTTAAATGTCAAGGTTTAAAGTAAATAAAGAAAAGCAATGATATGTGCGTATCAAATGTTACAGTAACATTTATCGCAATTTAATAAAAGCAATATGAATATAATTATATAATAATATGTTAATTTTCAAGATAACATCATTTGAAAAAAAATAATATCGCTATTAAGGTCAAAAGATCAGCTATGGAATTATCCTACGAAGAAAGAAAAGTAATAAAAAATAATTATTGTATCGAAATGAATTATGCAAAAATAAACTTGTTGTGGTGTATTTATATTTATTTACATGTTTACCAAAGTAATATGTTATAAAAAATGGTAAATGACGTATAGGAATTATTATAAATTACTTTTCATGGAACATTGTATGCTTTCAAAAATTAAAGCTGTTATCATAAAGAGAAATTAAACGTATAAACAAGATGTTAGTGTAGTTCACAGAGCAGGATTTTCCATGTAAAAGGTGTATATAATACAAACAAAATAGATAATATAAATAAAAATGTTATAAAGTTTTTGTATACAAGTAAAAATAAAATCTAATTGGAATACCTGTATTACTCGGACGTAATTGAAAATAAAAAAAAACATAAAATATAAAACAAAACAATAATTGAGACACATGCTTATATATTATAAATAATAAAAATATCACGATGAAACAAAAATAATGAAGATTTAAACTTACGGTTTTGTTTAATTGACCGGTAATTGGAGTAGCTTTTGACACACCGATGCACAGTGCAGATTCTATAATTGATTATATAAAATCATAAATTAAATCTTTCTCTCGTGAAGTCAAACTCAATAGATAATATATAAACTGTATTTAAAATATAATTTTTTATCAACGATAATAATAATAATAATAATAATAATTTATGAAATTTAAGAGCTACCTTGTAGCATGTTTAGAAAATATAAAAGATTATAAATGGCGGTTCATATAAAGTAATAAAAAATGCAAAAGGTTAATGTCCTTGAAATGCCAAGGGTGGCGCTAGTGTTTCAAATTAATTAAATGCACAGGTGTATATGCAGTTTTTAGGTTAGACCACTCGTCTCTTAAATATATCCTAAACTTACATGCATTGATATCGAGTAAACATATTTTCGTATTATTCAAATATGTTTAGAGAAAATGAACTGAATATCAAATTGAGATAATGATCTTAACATTTCTGATTATTTTTAATTCATGTAGGTAAACAAATACGTATATATTTTAGACTATAAATTCCATGATAAATCAATCACAACTGTTAACGAATAATAATCGTACTAAAGCTTTTCTTATTATTAACTAATGAAATATCATTTGTGAAATCTTATCTTATCTTATTACACATGGAAGTGTTTCATGCGTATTTGACGAGACAGGATATTTCAACAGGATACGATATGTCATATTAATTCTATTTATCATTTTTTCTATAAATTTAATATCTTTTGAACCTTTCACTTTTGTACTTTTATATTACTTTATTCAGTTGTGTTCAATGATTTACATTATAATGAGTTATTTAACTGTATAATATAAAAATACAATTATATTTTCCGGTCACAATTTTTATATCTTATTTACTATTATATATATATAAATTAATATATATAAATAAAAAACTACAAGAAACGTACATGTGTTTGCATTTTATAATTACGCTTTATTAATCAAGCGAGCTTTTAAACATATCTTAACAATGCTACAAGAAGTCTCAATTAAATATTTAATTACGATAGTTTAATTAGCTACACGTTCTAATATTGTAAAAAAAGAAAGAACAAATAGAAAGGAGATGTTGTATAACCATATAAAAAAATATTCTATTTTTAATAGTACACACGTGTCATATATATTAGCGTTTCTTTTGAATTATTCTTTATAATCGATACAAAAATGTACACGGAAGATGATAATTTGAAAATTGACGAATTTCATTTGCATCAATAATAAAAATAAAAGAAGAACGAATTATTCGAATAGAAACCGTATTAGAAGTTAACAATAATTTCTTAATCGCGTTATTCTTGTATTAAAAAAAAAGAAAGATAACAAATAAATGAATAAATAAATGAATAAATAAATAAAAGTAAATGAATGAGTAAATAAAAATAAAATTATAAAGTTGATTAATAAACTTACCTTGATTTTCGTCCATCATTTCAATCAAGAGTTGAAAGAGTTATGATATTTTAGTAATACAAATAATTACATTAAAAATAAAAAAGATAGGTGACAGAAGATTTAAGTTTCAAGAATCCGATACATTTACAACTGCTTGTTTCCGTACAAAAATCTACCCGTGCGCTAACCCGAATGAAACGTGAATGAGTGAGTGTGCGTCCTTCGGTGACTAAAGTACAAGTACGGCAACCGACGATGCTTAGCTGTGCTACTTCTGCCTACTGAAAGTTATATATCAACATACTCTCTATGAATTATAATATCAACTATTGTTAACACTATTAAACTTATTTCAACAAAGCTTATTACGCACATATTTATGCGCTTACGTAACACTGAATACATTCAAATAATTTTTATTATTTACAATATTGTTAATATTGTATATTTTATATATATTAGTTTGGGTTGTAAAATTGTATATAGTTGTAAAATTATAATTTTATATAGTTTTTTAATAGTTGTAAAAATTTTAATATATTTTACATATATTAATTTCACATTATTGTTCGAGTTAAAATACATACTGAAAAGATGAATATTTATTCTTGTTCAGACACTATTGAACACAAACTTTAAGTATTTTAATTAATATAACGCAATGAAAGAGAGATTGTAAATTGTTGCGTTAACGAAGAACATAATATTCTAAATACTCTCTACCATATCAAGTATATCACATTAACACCTTTATGAAAGAAGATATTATGAAGGCTAAATACAATATTTTGTTGTTTTATTATTAATGTCAAAGGTTTTTTCAAGCGACGCAATTGAAAGTGGAGGACGACATTGATGAATTAATGAAATTATTATTAAATGACAAACTAATGAAGAAGAGAATTAATGAATGAATTAATGGATGAACAAATGAAATTTTGATATAAGTCGCTTGGAAAAGTTTGTCAATTCGCGTTAATTTCTTATTATTCGCGATAGAATGTTTTTCTCATTACGAATGTGCAATTTGAATAAGAAAAAAAAAACAAAAGAACAAATATAAAGATGAGTAATGTTTTATACCATTGTTACCACTGCTCTTGTATTTTACATACGTTGTATTTAGCAAACAAAATGAATTTCAATTTGATTGTAGAAATGTTTGCTATGCTCAAACAATATTATTTTTTTTATCATTTTATGTACAATCCGTCATTTGTAGTTTCTCTTGAACAAGGCCACGGTTAAGTGCAGTCAATAGAGGATATTTTCCACAACCGCAATTACCAGAGAAATCGTCTAAATCAAGCGACCATATCGATCCACCTCCAAGATTTAATTCCCTTATAAGATCAGCCTGTTAAAAAGAGACAAGAAAATAAATTTCAACCCTCTAACGTGAATTTTAACATTCGTACAAATATGTTTTGTTGTTATACCTTTTTGAATACATTAGATATATCATCGTAACTGACCCACTGATCATCCTTTGTTGCATAAGACCCATAACAACGTTTCGGGTCTTTAGTTACGTTCCATCTAGAATTTTTTACGTTATCGCATATCTACGATTACAAAAAAAGAAATTTATTATAGGACATCAAAGTTGCTTTTTTTTATACAAATCAATATTGTAACATTTATAAATTAACATTAGTCTTGCCAATGGAAAGCAAGTGTTATCTTATCGATACTATGGATTATTATCGAGAAATCTTGATAATATTGAGCTTACAATGTTAACTCAATTTTTGTACAATGTAATACCTACTTCGTAATAAGAAAGGAATCCTGGAACTTTAGAGAATTTTCCAGGTTTTCCAGGTCCAGAAGATTTCGAAGGAACAAAATTAGAATTCCTTGCTGTTAATGGTATTGCGTTTTCGTCTAAAGTAAATGATTGTCCGTACGCTGGAATACCTAACATAAGTTTTTCCGAAGGTGCACCCTTTTCAATCAAATATTTCAAGCTAGATTTTACATTCATATATTGATCTTCGTTAATCGAACAATGATACAATGGTGCTACATGACCAGTTTGACCTTCCCAATAACCATGATAGTCATAAGTCATAACATCGATCCAATCGACATATTCAGAAATTATTGGAATTTGATAAGCAACATCTATTACTTTTTTACTTGATGAAACTGCCACTGAGAAAAGTAATCGACGAATTTTCAATGCCGTTTTAAGATCTCGAAGAAGATTGATGTAGGCTAATTTGTCGCTCTTAAGTCCATCGTTACAATTTATCTATAAATTTATATTTAATACATTCGTAAGTTTATTTCTTTGGTTCAATTTGATTTAAGAATTATTATTCATATTTATTTTTTCTTTTACCTGCCAACATACTGGATATTCCCAAATGAGATCAAGACCGTCGAATTTGTATCTGTTGATAAATTTAATGACACTATCGATAAACTTTATTCTATTAGCTGAATCACTTGCCATTCTGCTATATTTGTCCCCATAAGAATCTTTCCATCCACCCAATGCAATCAATATCTTAACAGGATTCGAAGATTGAGCGTTAAATAATATCATATTTCTCAAGAACTTTTCATCTTCCTTGTCCCAAGAGTCCGGCATTTTTATCGTTAAACTTTCCTCGTCTAATATCGCGAAACCGTAAACGACGTGTGTGCAAAGATCTAAGTTTAAATCCTGTGATATAAATCTTCCTTCACTTTGTCTTTTCTGAGCCCAGCTTGTTATGTAACAAACGATTTTCTTCGAGTTATTTTCGTTAAGGGATAAAGCCATGGATGCGTCACTTGTCTGGTAAAGAAATGTGCATGAAGTGATTGTGTAATTATTAGAAATTGAAATCTGATGCAATATTTATATCGATTGATTGTATAATGATTTCTTAATGTTATATATATATATATAATTTTAAATGAGAATAAATTTATATGTACCTGTTTAACTTGTTTAAGTTCCTTTTTACATTTACTATTTTCCGGCCAATCGCATCTATTTTCATTCCAGTAAAGTCCATTAGGGCAAGAACGTTCAGAAAGTTTGCCAAAATTGCAGAGATAATACTTAGCACAGTCATTTTTGTGTGGAATAAACAATTTGTCACCGCAATCACCTAAGGGCGCGATACCTGCTGGGGGTGGACCAGCTATTATTTCAACAGTATCATTTTCTTCTGTTGGTATTACTGATTCTGCAGTAGTAGTAGTTGTTGATGTTGTTGTCGGTGCTGTTGTTGTTGTTGTTGTTGTTGTTGTTGCAGGTGGCAAATAGGTGGGCCAAGATGTAGATGTGGATTCGATTGTTGACGACCCAGTGCTTTCCGTTTGCGTTGCAGATTCATCAATATCAATGAAAGTGGTTTCTGTATTATTAAAAATATATCGTCTCTAAATTATTATTATTATATCTTTTTTATATAATAAAAAGACAAGAAGAAACATAAACCTGATGATATTGGACAAAGTGGCCCATCAGGATAATTTCTCAAAACTCTGTTCATTGTCCTTAACAAAGGACTGGGTTCACAGCCACACCTATTTTTAAAATCGTCTAAATCTAATGCCCAAATCATTCCACCACCAAGACCAAGTTTTTTAATTAATTCTGCTTTTTTCCTGATTTGTTTAGCATCGTCAAAGCTAACCCACTGATCTCCTTTATAAGCATATGGTCCGATACGTCTCTGGGTGTCTTGAACTACCGACCAACCTTTCTTTAATGTTCTCTCACAAATCTAGGAAAATAAGAAATACAAAATTATATATATTTTCAAGATTGCGATAATTTATAGAAATAAATAGATCTTACGTACTTCGTAATAAGATAAGAAACCTCTAGCTCTCGTTGCTTCACCTGCTTCTCCACCGCCATATGTTGGTGCATTTAATCCTCGTTGAGTTTTTTGTGCTAAGGAAAATGATTGACCGTACATAGGTGCACCCATAACTAATTTTTTCGGTGGTACACCTTGTTCTAGCCAATAATGAACTGAAAAGTTCTAGAAATAAACAAAAAATTTTTTAAATTTTCATATTACATTAACAAGTTTTCAAATAATAATTTAGATATTTGTAAAAGTTAGAAAACATACGGCATTAAAAGTACGTTCCCAATCACTAGGAAGTGCATACAGTGGAGCAACATGTCCAGTTTTCTTGTCCCATTGGCCATGATAATCATACGTCATGACAGATATCCAATCTAAATATTTAGCTAAAGAAACTACGTCATATCCAGCATCGACAACTCGTTTACTTGGTGAAACAGCTGCGGATAACAATAAGCCCTTCGGTTTAAAAACTTTACTTAAATGTTCGACTAAAAGAGCGAAACTTTCTTTATCAGATTTTGGACCCTTGTTACAATCGACCTAAAGAATGTAACGCATAAACATCATTTCGTTAGAACGTAATTATTTATTAAATTCATGAAAAAATAGATAAACGTATCTATGGAAGAAAGTACCTGCCAACAAACGGGATACTCCCAATCCAAATCGAGTCCTTCGAAACCGTATTTTTCAAGAAATTGTAAAACATGTGATGTAAATCTTTCCCTAGCGCTAGCTGAATTTACTAAACGACTGTATTTATCACCTGCCGAATCATTCCATCCTCCAATTGCTAACAACACTTTAATACCCTTTGACTTATAAGCGACTACCCTTTCATAAAATTCTGTAATAAAGAAAAATGAAATTATTACAAACATAAAGAAAACTATCTATTATGTTTTTTTCAAGAGTTCCAAAATGTTAATAAAATAAATATTTACTGTTATCTATATCGGCCCAACTGTCATGAGTTTTAATCGTTAAACTGGAACCATCAAGTACGGCAAAACCATAAATGATGTGCGTGCATAAATCACCGTCGATATCTTCTGGAACGAATTTTCCACCTTCTTGTCTGTACCATGCCCAATTGGTAAAATAACAAACAACTTTAAATCCTTTGGAATCGTCAGGTTTCATTACTGAAGTGGTATGCTCAGGATCCATCAATGTTGTAGGCAGTGCTGTTGAAGTAATGTCTGAAGCGACAGGCATCTTCCATTCCAGATCACTTCCAACAATTGGTGGTTTAATTGCTGTAGAAACGTCACAATAAAAAATATAATAAAAAAATGTTAATATCATCAAATAATAAAATAAAAATAATATAAAAAAATACTTACGTTCATCGTGTTGATTTGGTGGTTCAGAGAGGACCTGCTGTAGGGTGTGCATGAGTGGATGAGGTCCTTCTCCACATCGTCCTCTAAAATCGTCAAGATCTAATGCCCAGACCATTCCTCCCCCAAGATTCATGTTCCTGACAAACTGAGCTTTTCGTCTTATCGAATCAGCATCATCGAAGCTAACCCATTGACTTCCTTTATATGCATATGGTCCCATTCTCTTTTCAGGATCTTGAACAACGGTCCAATCATGATTCCGAATTCGATTACAGATTTCATAATACGCTAAAAATCCTGCTGCCTTTGTGAATTCACCAGCATTACCAGCACTTGCTGGCGCATTCAAACCAACTCCAGCTTTCGGATCGTTTATTGTGAAAGATTGTCCATACAATGGCATTCCTAATTAATAAAAAATAAGTTTTTAACTTGATTGTATAAAAAAAAAATTTTAATATTTCGATATATATTTGTTAATAAGGAATTCTTACCCATGACTATACTTCTAGGAGGTGCACCTTTAGCGATCCAATAATTTATCGAATAATTCGCATTGAAGTAATAAAATTCATCATCTGGATGAGCGTACATAGGAGCAACATGTCCAGTCTTCTTATCCCATTGTCCATGATAATCATATGTCATAACTGCAATCCAATCCAAATATTTTGCTAAAGTTGGTACGTCGTATCCTTTGTCGATAACTTTTTTGCTAGGGGATACAGCAGCTGTTAATAATAATCCTTTCGGTTTCATGCTATTACTTAATTCTTTAACTAATGCCGCGAAACTTTCTTTGTCAGAGTCTGGCCCTTTATTGCAATTCACCTAAATAATTAATAACAATTATTCATTATATATAAAAGTTTATTATTGATGATTTAATGGTGACATACCTGCCAGCATACTGGATATTCCCAATCCAAGTCCAATCCATCAAAACCGTATTTTTCGATAAACTTAATAGCATGATTAATAAACTTCTGTCTAGCAGCAGGATTATTTACCAAACGACTATATTTATCACCAGCCGAATCATTCCATCCTCCCAAGGCCAACAATACTTTCAAACCACGTTTCTTATAAGCTACAACACGTTCGTAAAATCCTGAAAAAAAATACAAATAAATTGCAATTAATTCAAAAAATCCGACATTTATTTTCCAACAACCCAATATTTGTGTAAAAGATATTTGGGAACTTACGATTATCATAATCGGCCCAAGAATCATGAGCTTTAATAGTCAATTCAGAATAATCTAACACAGCGAATCCATAAACAATGTGAGTACAGAGAGTATGATCTATGTGTTCAGGTATATATCGTCCTACACCTCTGCGATACCATGCCCAATTAGTGAAATAGCAAACAACCTATATTAAAATGAATATATATTTAATATATTTTTTATTTATAATAAATAATAAAAAAAAGATGAAAGATGAATTACGAAAGTTACCTTAAAATGTCCGGAAAGAGGTGAAACCTTATCGGGATCTATTTCAACGGGAGATAAAGTCGTAGATTGTGTTGTAATCTGAGTTGTCGTTTTTTGGGTAGAAGTCACAGTAGGTCTCTCAGTAATTAATGTAGTAGGGGATCCATTTTGTATAGGAGGTTTTGTGCTAGGTTTCTCAATTTTATCTTCGTTATCTTCAACAACCTCTTTACAATTAGCTCTAGATGGCCAATCACAAATACTACTATGCTTATTGAAATGCAATCCTGGAGCACAATGGAAGATTTCTTGGCGGCCCCATAAACAAGCTACGTAACTTTCGCAATCACCAGGTACATGACCATAACTTCCAGAGATACAGTTCTGTAATTAGAATTATAAATACAACGTTTATAATCAGTGTTAAGTTTATTTTCGATTTTAGAGAAAAGTTTAGACTCAACGTATACAACATATACATTGTATAATCTACCTTTGATGTTGTATCTTTTGAAACGAGTAAAGCATTCTTCATTGGTTTCTCGTTGCATGGGTTCTTGTATGCCCAATCGCACATATTCTTTTCCTCATTCCAGTTCAATCCTGGACCGCATTGCTGAGATACCAGATTTCCATTAACGCAAACTAAAAAGTTTACACAGGAATTTGGATAGGCGTAATATTGTCCATGTTCGCATTCCTTCATCGGTTTTTCCGTTGACGTCATGACAACGACAGGTTTTTTAGTTGTACTCGAACGATGCGTACTGGAAATGGTCCATATTGATGTTGTCGTAGATATTGGTTTTTGGGTTGTTGAAGAAATTGTTGTTTTTTTCGATGAACTCCAAGTTGGATTTTGCGTTGACGTGGTGCCTGAATAAATAATGATGTACCATAAATTAATTACACAATATTATTCAATTAATCTTTAATTCAAAATTGATACCATCTTGAAAGATCATAAAGGGTAGCGACATGTTCGTTGAAAATAATATTAAAATACTCATAAAGCCGAAGAGGATCTTCATTATTATTTTTTTTCAAACCACTGGTATAATCATAGATAGATGAAAAAAAAAAATAAACGTGACGAAGCTACAAGTGATATGAAACCCGGTGACAAATCGAATAAGTAGAAAAATCTAAAGTACGATGAGAGACACCACGGTGTTCTTTGCTCGAGGCTACGATTGTAACATTAGTATAAAATTATGAATACGTAGTGAACATGTTTACATTCTTTGGCATGCAAACTGGTTTGTAAATTGTGCTTGCATACGCTAACGGATGAGAGAGGATCCTGCGAATGGATGGGGCCATTGGAAAGTTACGTCATTTCGTATTAGTAAAAAGAGAAAATTGATAGTAATGGATTTACAAATTTAGTTTAGAAAGTTACCGGTCATTCGTTTTGTCGAATGATAATAAACTAAATGTTAATGACTTTGGTTTTTGATGTAACATCATTATAATACTATATTTGGTTCCAAAGTTAGTATTATAAAATATATCAAGGTTTTGTGTTAGTGCGCGTTTTTGCTATAAAGTGGCACCGAGTAGCTGGTAGCTAACGTCCCAAATGGTGCGGAGTGCAAAGGATTAAAGTATGGTGATACGGATTATGAAAATAAAAGACTTACCGATATCAGTTTGACATTTAGAAATAGATGGCCAGTCGCATATATTGCGTGACTTGTCCCAATGTAATCCAGGCGCGCAACGTTCCCGTTTTAATTCTTTAAGAACACATCGATAATAACTTCCGCAATCAACAGGATCAGAAGTGTATTGACCATCGATGCAGGATACAGGTGGTATTGGTATATTTTCTGTTGTACTGGAGGCAATAGTTGCAGGTGGTAAATAACTTGAAGCCCTTGCAGACAAATAATTAATACAGAATAATAAAATAAACAATTATAAATAAAGTTCTTATTGGAATCTTAATAAATCTTACGGTGTAACTGTTGACGTGCGCATTGTGGATGTTTCATGATGATGATTGTGATGATCACTCGACGATGTGATAGGTTTCTGAGTCCAACTGGACTGAGTCGTTGTACTTGGTTTTTCTGTCCAAGTTGGCCATGTAGTACCTTTAGTCGTTGACATTGATGTTGGTTTCTGTGTCCAACTTGATTGTGTCGTTGTACTTGGTTTTTCCGTCCACGTTGGCCATGAAGTTACTTTAGTTGTTAATGTTGACATTGGTCTCGTTGAAACTGGCCCACCCTCGGCAGCATCGCTATGGGATGTCATTGTTGGTTCTGGCGGTGTCACAGGTTCTTCTGGTCGTTGACAATCTTCTTTCATTTCGTTTGGTATCGGTGTACGAGAACGACCTAAGAATGAAAAAATGAAGAAGCTTTTCTTCTTTAATAAAAAAATAAAAAATAACAATTTTAATAAATGATTTTATCACTGACCTAATGCACGATTTACAGCTTTAAGAAGTGGGAAATTTTCAACGCAGCAACGATTTAAAAAATCGTCCAAATCGACAGTCCACATTGATGCTCCTCCATAATTGTTTTGTTTTATATATTCACCCTTTCGAAATACGCTCTTTTGATTTTCGTACCCTACCCATTGATCTTTGTAATAAGCACTTGGTCCTGAAATAATTTAAATAATAGAGTTAAACAAACAAAATATGATAATAAAGACGATTAATTAAATCTGAATGATTGACTTTTACCTGATCCTACAGACCAATTTCGCCTTTTTATTCTATCACATATTTCGTAATAAGCTAACATTCCTGGTTGTTTAGTAAATTCTCCAGGTAGACCAGGACCCGTTGCAGGACCACCAAGTTCCGTTTGATGAGGATCTGAGAGATGATATGCTTGACCATATAATGGTATACCAAGTAATAGTTTCGATTTATCCGCTCCGAGGCGTACAAGATATTCCATTGTAAAATTCTGAAAATATGTTTTAACCCTCTGTACCCTATCGGTATTTAATTTAATAATAATTTATCAAGAATCTAAAATTAACATTTTCTTACAACGTTGTAATAACGCCTGACATCGTTATTTGTTTCATATAAAGGTGCCAAATGACCAGTTTTAGATTCCCAAGCACCATGGTAATCATACGTCATTACTGAAGCAAAATCAACTACACGTGAAATTTCTGCAACTTCATATGCTTGATCAATAACTTCTTTGTATCCTGACAAAGCTACTGCTAACGCGAGTCTAGGTGTTTGTTTGTCGAATTCATTCCTTAATTCTTGAAGTAGTTTCGTAAAGTTAGGCTTGTCAGAATCAGGACCTTTCCTGCAATCGCTCTGCCAACATTTCGGATAATTCCATTCGAGTGACAAACCATCGAAATTGTGTTTCTTCAAGAAATTAATCGTAGCTGAGATGAATTTTCTACGAGATGTACCACTGCTAATTAATCGAGAATATTTGTCGCCAGAACTGTCGGTCCAACCACCCAGAGCTAATAGAACTCTGGTTCCTTTAATTGACGTCACTCGTTCGTATAAACCTAAAAGAAAAAGAAGAAAAAAACAAAGATAATTAAAAGATTGTTAATTGATTGCATAATAATTTATGTAAAAAAAAAAAATAAATGACAAGACTGACCATTGTCTAAATCAGCCCAAGGATCAAAAGCCTGTATCAATAAAGTCTCTGGATTTAAACTGGCGAATGCATAAATAATATCTGTACATAAATCAGAATCCAAACGTTCCGGTATAAATTTTCCATCTGATTTTCTATAAATAGCCCACGATGTGACGTAACAAACTACACGTGGACCTTTTTCCGTCAACTCTCCTACATAATTATCCTTCTTCATTTCATTTTCATTAACCAGAGATTCCGCTGCATTTAAAGTAATTTTATCGGAATATCCAGGTTTACAAATTTCTGGATCGGTTTTAATGCAACGTCCTTGTACAGGATCGAACAATCGTTTGGGACCACAATAACCGTGATACATTTTACCTTATAAATGAGATAAAATAAAATTGTTAGTTAATTAATTTTATCATTGAATAAGTTAATTAATTAGTACCTTTAACGCATGAATAAAATCCAGAACAGTTGTCTGGGTCAGCGAAGAGGCCGTCTATTGAACATTTTTTGATAAATGTGTTATCATAAAGTCCTAATGCATTTGTTGCTGTATTCAACATTGGCCATGGGTTACCACAAATACCCTGTATAATTCATGTTAAAAATATGTTAATGGAAGATTTTCTTGTATTAAATTTATTTTTATTAGAGAATAATCGATAATTACTTGAAAGTCATCCAAATCCAGAGACCACAAAGAAATACCAGCAAGTCCGCTAGATTTAACATAAGCTGCTTTTAATTTCAATGAAATAGGATCATCGTATCCGATCCATTGATCACCACGTTTTATAAATGGACCATCCTCGTCTCTTCCAGATATCCATGAACCATCCTCCAATCGTTCGCATATCTAAATAAAAATATTAATTTGTGTATAAATATATATATAAAGTAAGTTAATTTTAAAAGGAATAAATCTAAAACTCACTTCATAATAAGCAAGTCTTCCATTACGTGTTTCAGTATATGGGCCAGGTAATCCAGGCCCTAAAATTGGTGCACCAGCGTTAGTGAAGTTTCCAAATCTAAGTGTATATCCATCACCGAAAATTGGCAAACCCAATACGGTTTTAGATGCTTGTTCCATGCCAGCACGTTCGAACCATTTATCAACAGCACGAATAACGAATTTAAGTGGCGCAGGATGAAGAGCATATTTTTCTTTTCTCATATGAAGATCCTCTCTCCAAGCTTTCAATACTATTAAATCAAAATTTGAAATAGTCTCTCGATGGACACGATCTTCAGCACGTAGAGCAATAGCTAAGGTCAATCCTTTGTCAGTAAAATGTTTTTTCAGAATTTTTGATAAAATCTTTAGATCTGTCATAGCATTTGTTTGCCAAGTGTCTTCCATTTGCCAGTTAATAAGAACACCATCAAAATCATGTTTATTTATAAAACTTAATATCGATTGAGAAATTTTCTGATAATCAGCTTCGTTCAATTTACTTGATTTAAATCTTTCGCTGGGAAGTATGATCGAGATCAGAACATTTAATGCTGGATCTCTCGAACGAAGATTTACAGCTGTCTTGTAACCACCTTTCAAATAAATAAAATAATTAATTAAAAAACTTTAAGGATTCAAGTTAACTAACTTTCCTAATAGAATTATTTTTCTGCGAATGATTTATTGTCGATTTACCTTTAATTTCGTCGTATTCATAATTCCATGGTACTACCTTGAAATCCGAATCTGCAATAAAGAGTCGAAGTTTGATAAAGAAAAGAAAGGAAAATATTATTAGATGGACCAAAAAGTAATGTCGTTCCTGAATATATCAATATTTGTCTATAATTTATCAGCTAATCAGAGTCTACTTCTAAGTCGTATAAAAGAAAAATAAATAACGACATTACTTTCCGTAATGTCCACATAATATCTCTGCGTAATTGGAATTTTATTATTATCTGTGTTTTTATTTACCCAAATTAGCTCCGGCATATATCAAATGAGTACATTTGTAATCAGGTAAGGATCCAGATAATAAAGAGAATGGTTCCATTCTATGAGTTGCTCTAGAATCAAAACGGCAGACTACTTTAGGATCGACAATTCGTTGAATTCTACCCAAAGTAGGTGGTGCAAGTGGTTCGATCCAAATAGATTCGTGTTCGATACCCCCAAAGAAGGGTGCTTCTCGATGTTCAACAGCATCTCTAAGTGGTACTCTTTCATCTACGATTCTGGAATAAAATTTACAATTAGAAAACAAAAAGATCGATTTATATTTATATTAAGAAAAGAAGAAGAAGAAGAAAGAAAATAATATTAAATTAAATTTAACAATCGTACTTTGCTGAACAGCCTTCCTTCTTTGGACCTTTACAAAGTTTGAGAGTACTCGAAGGTAAAGCTTCTACAGCATCACGAAGTGGAATCCTCTTAGATCCAAATTCGATATTTTCTTCGGTTTGATCTCGAAGACGATCAAATTCGATGGATCCGACTGTCCTAGGTGGACTTTCAACGGCTCCACGTTGAAATCCTTGTTCATTCACGTATTTAAAATTATCTCGATTAATTGATGATTTCCATGAAAGTGGTGGTAAAATTTCTCGCGTTGGTGCATTGTTCAATGGTCCCGCGTAAGAGAAACCGATCAGCAATAAAATTATCCCAATCAGCATATCGTAATCCTGAAATCGATCATATTTATTTCGATCAATTTGTATTGAAGATAATTATCCAAATGGTAGTATAAACCAGTCGAGCGAGAGAAGAAAATAAAATACGAATTGAAAAATATTATTCCTGGTGTAAAGCTAGTTATCAGCTTGCAGTTATAAGGATGCATGCATTCCCGATCCTAGCCAAACCTGTCTTCTTCCTTTCGAGATACGAGAAAACAAGTAAGAAAGAAAGAAAAGATCCTTCTAGTAATGGGAAACCGGTGATCGAGTTCGATCTAAGGCCACGAAAAATTTTTTTCTTTTCTTTTTTTTTGCAACTTTTTTTTACCCTGTTTCTCGTATTTTTCTTGTCTTTTTTCTTTATCATTGGAATTAATAAAAGATAAGAACGGGATATGGGGGTTGTAAGTGTTTTATTGAACGATAAAGTAATTCAGACAATTAACATTTTTAAATGTTATAATTAATAAATGATCGGAAATAATTTCATGAATTAATCCTTTTTTTTTTTGTTATGTTTATGAATAAAAGCAATCGCAATGAAGACGAGCTAATCAAATTTGTAAAACCTTATTCATAGCTGTGATTCATTGTATCTTTAGTGCATGTATCACGATTATGTATTTGGAATATTAAATATAGGTATCCTCTTTCATCGACCTTGACGAGGAACGACCATGGCAATTACATTGACCGATATCACTACCTCGAATAAGTTTAGCACGATGACCGGTTAAGATTGGAAATCAGATCTCTTCACTTTATGATTGTTATGAAAAGTTTGATCGATGATGCTTGAAATATATGATCGCTTGTTTATTTCACTAACCGTGCTAACCCAGGATAACTGTATTATTCACAACCAATTATAACGTTCTGTTCTGATTAAATATTCATGAATATTTATGAATATTTATGAATATTATTATTATTAATATAACTTTAAATTGAGATAATCCGATTAGAATGGCATACTTAAAATCCTTCCTTTCTTTTTTCCTTTTGTTTTTTTTTCTCTTTCTTCGTTTTACTATCGAATAAAGAACGTTTCTTTTACATAATAAAAAAGTATCATTGAAAGAAAAAAACGTCGCGGTGTGTTTTGCAAAAAAATGCGATTCCGTATTGATTTTTTATTTCTCTTTTCCATTTATTTTCCCTTTTTTTCCATTATTTTCTTGTATTTTTTTTTTTTTAAACTTAACAAGAACGAAAATTTATTTGCTCGTCACGATGAGAACTTTCGAGTATAAGCAAATCTCTTACCGATCTATTGTACACGATGTTAAATGCAAGGCCGTATGCACGAATAAGAATTTCTGGCATAATGCAAGTCGCATCTTTTCTTTAGTTCTATCAATGTCAAGATACCTTCTATGGAAATTAAAGTTTACCTCAATGCTAACAGTTTAATAATAAACATTAAATATTCATTTATAAAAGGTAAGAAGAAGAACAACAACAAAATAAATAAAAAGAAGAATGGAAAGATAAAAAGGAAAGGAATGAAAATTAGCGTGGAAAAAATTTCAAGCAATCGTTATGAATGATGATGCATATTGTATCCAAAAAATGACAAAATAAAATAAAAAAAAAATAAAAAAAGATAATGATACGTACAAAAAAAAAAGGTCATAGATGCATTAGTTCGTCCCATAAGTTTTTTCCTTATTTTTCAGTATAAAATATTTCTTTTTTGTGTTGTATTTTATATTATTTTATTTCACAATATACGATTTTATTCTTATTACCTTTCTCATAATACACTATGGATTATTAATATTAATAAAATAATATAATATATTAAGTATAAAAAGTTAATTAAGAGAAAGGAAGAAACTTTTATGAGACAATCTAATATATTATTATTATTAATGTAGTTAAGAATAATAAAGATCATATATATATATTACGGTCACCAATAAAAAAAAAAATAATCTAATCGATAGAACCTGTGGGTACGATAACAGGTAAAAAGATAATACATATGATTAGATACACCAAAATGAATTGTTATATTAGATTTCAAATGATCTATCTATCCCATAAAAGAAAAAGAAAAGAAACAATTGAAATACCATAGTAAATATTAGGTGAACCAGGAAGTAATGTCGTTTCTGAGTACATATCAATACTTGTTTATCATTTATCAGCTAATCCAAGTCTACTTCTAAATCATATCGAAGAAAACTAAATAACGACATTACTTTCTGATCCACATAATATAATATTATTAGAAATTTATGTAAAAATTACATACGAGGGAGTTTGACTTTGGAAAGTCACTCTCCGGAAAAAACGGAACCGTTCGGTCTGGTCAGTTTAGTTGATTCTGTCGATCAACCCTTAGAATGTTAAGACTGAAATGACTACCCCGACGGTAGATGCTGTCACGCGTCGGGTTCGACAGCACTGATCAAAAGAATCACTGAAAGTGATCGGTCTCTTCCTATTATTCTTCTTCGATGTCCGTTGTTAGAGTCGTTTGCGATGAATTTTAAAAGGTGTACACAACACGAAGACCTCGATGAAGAGGACTAATCTGGACGTACGAATCTGGTATTCCGAACGCGAGAGAACGACCATATATACCTACGGCATCGATAGCCCCCTCAACCCGAACCCTTCTCTCATGTTCTCTTTCTCTTGCTCTCTCTCTCTCTCTCTCCTTGCTCTTTCACTCTCTCTCTCCTTACTCTCTCTCTTTTTCTCTCTTTCTTATTCTCCCTTGGTATCTCTCTTTCATTCTTTCTTTCTTTCTGTCCATTGCTTCTTTGCTGTGTCCTTGACCACGGGAACGTGATCGTGTAGAGTCAGAGACCATTGGTGCGAGGCAACGACACCAAGCCACTTCCTCGCAAGCCCAAAGGGGTGCGAGAAGTCCATTTGGAATTTGCTTGTTGTTTGACTTTGAGGTGCTGCCTCTGTTCGAAGAAATGACTTTACCACCATAGGGACCTTTTATTTCTCTTATGGAATATTAGATCCATTCGACAAATATGTTGTTTAGAGGGTGTGTCGGGAAAACATCTAAAACTGATGAAGAGTACCACAGGTGGTGGAGAGAGAGGAAGAGGATATCGTGATGATGAAGTTGATCAATGACAGGATAAACAATGAAAAATATACTGTACTATGTTATTGTAATTTAATATCTTTAGGGGGTAGAAATGAAGTTAATTCATTTTTGACGAATTGTTCTTTCTTATTTTGATTCTTTTTATTTTTTGAAAAGATTTTTGAAAGGATTTTTAATACAATTGAATACCGTCTGTTGTTTTTCTCTTCTTCATATTTTATTCTTTTAGAGTTTTTTTTCTTTTTATAATTTATTTAGTTGATTATATCAGAAACGAAAATAACTTTGAAATAAAAAAATTTAATTAAATATTAAAAATTGCAGAGATAAATTGGGATAAGCGGATTGAAGTTACCGCTGACTTCTTCTCTTTACTTTTTTTGTTTTGCATTTTTTATGTTTATCAACAAATCGTTGCTTCGGTTCTCATTCATATGCAAATTTTGTCGTAAATTTTGTTCTCTTTCTTTTCATTTTCGTCGACCTAATACTAACTAAAAAAGGTAATAGATTTTGTTAAGTCCAGGTAATAACGAGTCTCTTTTTGTAAAAAAAAAAAGAAAAAGAATAATAATAAAATGTTTGAAAGAATGTCAACGAATCCCCTTGAACTTGCAACACGCAAGCGACCAAACAAACCAGAGTCAATTTTCACCGAAACCAGAAAACTGCATAAGGTTATTAATAGCGTGAGAATGCACGAGGGGCTGTTGAAATGGTCCTGTTATATTCTCATTTTATATACAGTTGAAAATACTGTCAGATCTTATTTTGAACGAATTCGCATTAGATTCCTTGAGGATTATTCTTATATATTAGATTTTTATTTTTTAAGTCAAATTAAAAACTCGATTATTCAAACCTATCAATAATTAAATGAATATTGCTCAACAACGAAACAGATATATTTACAACGATAAATAATACCCAGTTAACACGTTAATATGACGTCATATTAACGTTTTACGTTAACTGGGTAAATATTATAGATTTGTGTGTATAATAACGATGAGGTGTGTCCTTATAGATATTTGTAATAAAATAAAATTCATAATCAACAAGCAACATTTTCTGGGTAAAAGATGTTAGAATAAATTTTGTTATTCATGATAGAGGTGGGTCTACTTTATATTTCTATTTAAAAGAGAGTTACAAAACTGTACGTGTGTGGATCACGAATTAATATGCATCGAGATCAGTGACCTCCGTTACTAAAATCCACTTTACTATTTGGTGGTGTCACATCTTATTATGAAACATTAGTAATACGGTCCATTAACTATTATATTATACTATGTGTTCAAAGATAATCTTTCAATTTCTTTTTTTTTTTTTTCTTGAACACGAGAACAAGAGAATGCTATTAATACAAGGACGAATACTAATACATAATTTAAATCATTGTATTGTATAATGGCTTAGAGATTTCGGCAATAAATTTGACGTTTAAAAAATCATTCTGTTTTTCTATTCTCTTGTAAACTAAGCGTATCGATTTTTTTTAAAAGGTATTTCTTAATTTTTTCTCTAAATTATATGTAGATGAAAAGATAAGAAAAAAATAGAAAGGGAGGGAAAAGGATGTAAAACAAAAAAATAGAAAACATGAGTTAGAAGATCGATATGTTACGATATATTATGGAATGTTTGAAAAATTGATTCATTAAAAAATGATCTTGTAATGAATGATATTCTTAATTCTTTCTTGAAGAAATAGTTTTCACCATACTCGTTAGTTCTTACGAAATGAAGAACTAAACAGAAATATGGAAAAAGAAATATTTCCAAAATTTCAAAACGTAATCTAACAAAAGGAGTAGTATTAATGGAATAAATTCGCCACACTTCGACGTGGCAAAAATGTAATCCTTCCTGTGATCATATCATATCTTTCATATCCATTTTGGAGGGTTTTAAGTACGGTTCAAGGACAGTATGTCGAACTAAGCAACTTTTCTGGTTGGTGGGTTAGTGACCTGGGTCCGCAACTTACGTTTCGGGTTTTCTATATCACACATGTGGGTTCTCTAATGGGGAATATATTCTTCTAATATTTTTTTGTCATTTCTTTTTTCATTTTATATCTTATTCTTGTTTTTTTTTGTATATATATATATATATTTCAGAATAAATCTCCTTTAGAAAAGAAGAACGAGCTAACATCGAACACAAAGGGTTTTTTATCTCCTGCTTACTCATCAATCATGCATCATCTGTCTATATGTTTATCCATGAAACATACTTGTATTATTAATAAAATCTAACGAGTAATTGAAAATTGAACGTCGTTATTTTTTATGTACTTAATCGTTTTCGTTAATTAATTAATAAAATTAAATATTTATATATTTATATAATATTTGTGTGATATAATTTTTAGTTAGAAACTGTTAATACATAATTGGAATATTGATTAAAATCTAAAAATTAACAGATTTTAGTTACTTCTTATTCTTTTTTTATGGGATTATCTAATTTTCTCGCACACGAAACAAAAAAAAAGAAAAAGGAAATTAGAAACGCTATAAAGCGTTCACGTAAGAAAAGAAAAATGTATTCGTCTTTCAGAAACAGAAAACTTGTCTGCAACAGAAAGCAAAACGGCTGTCATAAACAGAGAAAATTCAATGTCCCTTGAACTAATCAGTTTGGTATAAAAGAAGCGTCTTTTCCGAGGACCGATAACATTGTCTTCTTATTCCTTCGACAATATACTTGAAGATAAAGTAATAGAAATTCGAAATTTCTACAAACCGTAATTAGGGGTAAGGATTCAGTTTTAATATTCATATTAATTTTCTATCTGATAAATTAAATATACGTTTATAATGTAACATTAAAAATAGAATAACATTTGAAATCGCATTTAACTGACGTAAAAAAGCAAGTTTGATCCGTCAAAAATTACCCGGATTTCTAGTTGAAGATTTTATAATTCGCGTAAAATAAAGTGTTTAAAAAAAAAAAAGAAAAAGTTATAAAAACAAAATGTGAAAAAATAATCTTCGTTTTTCTTTGTATATGTGGTTGTACAAAATTCTTGCTTCTTTCCCTAGAAGGATCTAAATCTAAATCAAAATGAAGTTCTTATATATCTTCACACTGGTGTTTGGAATCATCATCTCTCAGGCGTTTGCCAACATGGATGATGCAGAGAGAAACATTTATTCGATGAATCTTCCTTATGGAAGAGGATTGGTAAAATTATTCTTTCTATATTAAATTAATTAATTATATCATATTGGTCTAATCGTTGTTTAACGTAACATGGTAATAGTTTTATGTAGACTGAATTGAAATTATTTAGGAACACAGTGTATAAATATGATCTATGAATGAATAGAAATGAATTATAAAATTTATACTATTTTCGATTATTTAATATTTAAAATTGATATATTTATTTTTCTTTAGGACAATGAATTGCAACTTGCTAGATTGTTAATGGCATCGCCTCGTCTTTGCTATCCAAAACGTAATTCTGAGATTATCAATACTTTACTGGGTCTTCCGAAAAATATGAACAACGCTGGAAAATGAAATATTTATAACACAGAAAATTATTTTCAAAAATATGTATTAGCTATATATATATATATATTGATAAGTTTTAATTGCGATTATAAAAAATGCTTTTTGTTATTTATTAACGCACAAAGAAAATCAAAAATGTAATAGCACCAAATTCTTGTCTACTTTATTTCTATTATGTAATTAAGTTATATATATATACATATAAATTAGAAAAATTAAATAAACGAATGACGAAGAAATAATTTTGAATTTTCTTAAATTTATCATTTTTAGTTCTTATTACATATCTATTAATTTTATTACACTTCTTCTTCTTCTTCTCTAGAAAAATATACTATTGATAGAGGATGTCTTCTAAGTAGAATAAGAATAATACAAACAAACCAGATTCTTTATCATTTCTGTGATCATAAACAAACCTATACTAGAATTTTGTTAATCTAATAAAAATAAAAAACTTCATGCGTACAATTTACATATTTTACTCATATAATTAATGTCACACAAGACTATACTAAATAAAGAATTAAAAAGTATATACAATAATATTTATATTATAATTACATATTAAAAATGAAAGTTTCTTTATAATAAACAGAAACTATAAATGCATATAAACAGCTGTGTTGATACATATTTATACAAAAATAATAATTTTTATAATTATCGACCACATATATATTAGTAAACACAGTATCATCTGTTGTGCTATTGCGTGAAAGGCTGCACAATAAGTTGTTTGTACTACGAGTTAGTTTAATTCGATTATTTAATTATACAATAATTAACTGTTTTAAAAATTCATAAAAATCCAGTGTCCTCTTTTTTTTATTATAAATTGTTCTTTGATATCACGCAAGTGAATTTATATATATATATATATTATATATTATATATTTTTTCATATCAACAAAGAATTTTTCACAATTGTTAAAACTTCAAGTGAAAACCACCTCCAACTGGTGGTTGTCTTCCACCATCCATCAATCCCATATGAAAACCTGAATTACTTAGATCAGCATCGTCACCGTCTCCTAACTGTTTGTATTCTTTTCCACCACTAGGTGGTTTGGGAGATGCATTGGCCGTTCTTTGTCCTAATTCGGATTTGGCAGGCCAAGTAGGAAACATTTCTGGGGCGATTGGTAGAGGTGCTTCCGTGAAATATGGATGTTTAAAGGCATCTTCGGCAGTCGTTCTTTGTTGTGGATCGTATGTTAAAAATCTGCAAAATATTCAATAATTAAGATTAATAATTACAAGCACTATATGGATGATATTTAATTTTATTTAGAAAGAAAAGTTGTTCAATGTTAATTACTTGTTCATTAATTCAACGCCTAAATCCGAAAGAGATAAACTAAATCTTTGTCTTAAATTATTAACAGGATAATGAGCAAATGGAATTTTTTGAACCATTGGTAATTTACTGTATCCTGGCCAAATACGATCACTTGGTGTACCTAATTCTTTAAATATTCTGTTCAATTGATCAATTTCAGATTTTCCTGGAAAGAGTGCTTCCATCCTCAATAATTCTGCAAAAATACATCTGAAAATATATTTTAATATAATATAAAATTAAACTTTTCACGATTTATTTTTTATAACATTTATTTATATAAATATTAGTGTACTACATACCCTACGGACCACATATCAATAGGTGTACTGTAATCGTTGCCACCTAATAACAATTCTGGTGCTCTGTACCAAAGTGTAACTACAACCGGTGTATATTGTCGCAATGGAGAACCATATTCACGAGCTAAACCAAAATCGCCAACTTTTAAAACACCTCTATGACTTAATAATAAATTTGATGTTTTCAAATCGCGATGAAGGATCCAATTATCGTGTAAGTGAGCTACAGCGCGTAATAATTGTTGCATAAGACACTTTACCTCGCCTGAAACAACATAAATTTTATTTATCATACTTATCTATTTATATATATAAACATATTTTTTAAAAATAAATCAAATCTTACCAGGTATGAAAACTTGTTTCTTTTGCTTCATCGTTTCTATCAATGATTTCAAATCATGCTCCACATAATCCATAACTATAAATATTTTATCCATATTACTACCAACAACTATTTCTCGTACAGTTACAATATTAGGATGTTGTGCCTTCAATAGAGTATTTATTTCCCTTAAACTAGTAATAGGAAATCCTTCCTTTTCTTGCTCCATTTTTAATCTTTTCAATGCAACAATTTCATCCGTTCGTTTGTCGCGTGCCCTATATACAACACCATACGTACCTTCCTCTATACGATTCAAGCATTGAAATTCCTCAACGCTTCTACAACCTAAAAATAATTTTTTTTTTGTATAATATGATATGTAACGTGAAATTATTAATTTGTTTTTTAAAGATAAAATAATAAATATGTATAAACCTTGAATGGCTGGTAAATATGGAGGTAATTCAGGTTCCTCATTTTTCTTTTCCTCTTCTTCCTCTTCTCCTTCTGTATTTTTGACAGTACCATTTGGATCTACATGACCAGGTGAATCTCCATCCGAATGATCAGATTTTGCTAACCGTTCTACAGACAATGGACTCGGATTATTATAATCAGATCCATCATTAGAATCACCATTAGAACCTTTATTTGATTCGTTCGAATCATCTTCCTCTTCGCTACTAGAATCCGAAGAATCAGATGAATGTCTGTCTGATGATCTCTCATGTATACTTCTTTGCCCATCCGAAGAATGCCTTGATCTGGAAAAATAATAAAATAAAACAATCAAATTATTTGTGCATAATATAATATTGTGATATATATATATATATGCTTCAGAACTTATAATATAAACTTACTCGACTGACTTAGAACGACCTTCATCGGATTGTGTTGGACTAGGACTTTCGTCTGATAATTCAACGATAGATGGGTCTTGATCAATATCAGGACTTGATGGTCTCTTTTCACCTCGTTTCAATCGTCTAGCTTCTAATTCTAGACGGGATACTTCCTTTCTTCTAGCCATTTCTCTATCTGCTTCTAATAATCTGAAACATTATAAGCAACTCATTAATATCGTAAGAAAAAACAAAAGAAAGAAAGAAATTATAATAAAAAGTTTATTTAATTCACCTTTCTTTTCTAAGCTCTTGCTCGGTCATTTCTTTTGGTTCTTTCGGATGAATTTGAATTTCATTGATCTCCATTTCGTCTACTTCTTCCGTACTAACAATTTCCATAGCTTCACGTAACTGTTTCTCTCTATGTTCTTTCTCCCGTTCAACTTTTTCTCTTTCTCTGTCACGGAATCTATCATGTTTATGAGATCTCTTGTGTCGTTTCTCACTCCGCTCAGTTCTTTCCATCAAATCTGTTTCAGAATATTGTTCTTCTAAAACACGAATTTGTCTACGTTCTTCCATTCGAATATCACGACGACTACTACCACTTCCATCATCGATAGTTCGCATATCACGACGTTCACGTATTTCTTCTATTCTTAATTCTCTGCGATCTCGAGAATCACGAATTTCACGAGGATCATCCAAACGTATTTCACGTCGTGATTCAACCTTATATTCACGTAATTCTCGAGGATCCTCTCTTCTTTCTCTTCTCTTATCCAATAATCTTTTAAACAAAAAATAAGTATATATTATAGTGTATATGTATATATATTAGACCTACAAAACACAGATGTTTTATTTTCATTTAAATATAATCAAAAAGATATTTATACCTTTCTCTTAAATCTTCTAATACTCTATCACCCGTAGAACGTTCCTTCCGTTCATGCCTCGATTCCCTATCCCTAGAATGACTCTCCATTCTCTCTAATCGTTCCATTCTTTCTCGCTCTCTCTTAGAACCTTCTGATCTTTCAGATCTCTCCAATGGATCCATACCATGTCTACGGTGTCTATGTTTGTCTCTATGTCTATCTTCGCCACGGTCATGGTGACGTGATTTACGTTCCTTTTCCTCACGACGATCTCTTCTTTCATTGTGTTTCTCCCTTCTATGAGAAGATCCTGATTTTCTATGTCGGATTGCAGCTTGTGGTGGTTTTATATCCAAGGAATCAGCTGTATCTCCGCCATCTTCTTCTGAAAAACTGAAAACATTTATTTCATTTTAATATGTTAATGTATAATATTTATTATTCATTGAATGTTTAAACTTTATATATATATAGAAGTTTGTATTTAATTAATTAATATAATTAATTAAATATTAATTTTAATGGATATGTTATATGAACACTGACAATGAGATAGAAATAATATAAATTATAAACGAAAATAAAACTCAGAATATTTTAAGTAACAATTAAATTGACCATATTAACTGTATTTTATGTAAATTTGATATCACGAAATGCAATACCTATAAAATCTCGGTAGCATGAGCATTCCTCGGCATTATGTATGCAAGTACTTACATACATACATATGTAATGTAATACGTTTTCACTTATCACACTTTTGGGTCATCCTTACTAAGAAACGTACGTAATTTATTAAAAACATTAACATATCTCAGAAATATACAAGAAATTCGTTTAAACTTTATCATTAATAATCAACTACAATTAAATTCCTCTTTTTCATAGAAATTTAATGAACTTTTATTAATTGCATGTATTACGCGCGTCTTTACCGATTGATTACTCAAACTAAACTGCAGCGACACCATCGGATAAATTTTGAACTTAAAGTATCAATAGAAACACTTGTAATAAGATATCAAAAATACGAAAAAGTTTTTCACATTTGTTCAATGCCATTTTTTTATTTTTATTATTAATTAAGAAAATGTGTATATACGTGATTTCGTTAGATATTTTTTTTATCGTTATATAAATGTTCATAAAATAATGTAATATAGCATAATCATATTTTTCATATAAATAATACCATTCGAAATAAGATAATTTAAGTTACTAATTTTTTATATAAGATTACTCAACTGCATCCAAAAATACAAAATATATAATACATTTTTTAAAACAATTGCGTGCAGATTGTACATAACACTTCTGTATTAAAGTAATAATTAATATCTAGTTGATATATATGAATATTCCATTAAAATTAAATATTACCATTTTTATGTATGCTAAAAATATTCATGTATATGTATATATATATATATTCTTTTTTTAGAAAAGCATGCTTGATAAAGTAAAACGTAATACTCATGTGACGTATGTAAGCATGTAAGACTATAAGGCAAGCAACATAACCTCACTTTCTTATTTAAGATTTTCATTACCTGAAATCATCCATATCTTTCGATGGACTTTTTTTAATTTCTCCATCTTCGCTTTGATTATCAATATCCATATCAGCTCCGTCTTCTAACATTTTTATTTTTTAATCTAAAACCTTTGACTTAACAACAAATTGGAACTACCGACGCCACTTTTCAACTTCACACTGTAAAGGCCGTTATATATATGAAATGTTTTTTATTGGCATAAACTTTTACAGTATAGAGCCACACTCTATCACGGTGGCGCCTGTGCGGGTACGCTGAACTATAAATTCAAATACATCAAATTCATGTTGCATCAAATCGTAGGGGCTAAAATTCAGACTTGGCGTGGCTGCAAGAGCTGCTTCCTACGTTGATTGCTGGAAGGCGTCAGTTGGTCGAACTGGACCTCCACACATTCATCTTTATGAGAAAAAGTACTAGATTCTCTAAAAAAGGTAACGGTCCTCTACCGTAGAGTTAGTAAACTACTCTTCCAAGTGAAAGTATTGAAATTTTACAAATTAAACTTTCTAAATTAACACGTGGTGGAGGAATAAGGTTAAACAAGATTGCTTTAAATTATATTCAATTTATTTTTATATTCTAGAAAATATATGTATATATCATAGATTTGTAAAACTAATTTGTAAATAAATTTTGCAAAATGGAATATGTTGAAAATTTTGATGTACCAGCACAAAATAAAGCAATGATGTGAGTATATCTAATTTTTGTATTCTTCAGAATGTTAAAGATAATTTAATAATAAATTCATTTTATAGTTTATGCTGTGAATGTGGTACTCAAATTGAACCAAACCCTGCTAACATGTGTGCAGCATGTTTACGTTTAAAAGTAGATATTACTGATGGTATACCTAAACAGGTAACTCTTCAGTTTTGCAAAGGTTGTGAAAGGTGTGTATTCAATTTTTAATAACATATTTTGTAAGTATACTTAGCGTTTGTAAACTTATGTATATATATATTGGTGTAGATATTTACAACCACCCATGGAATGGATACATGCTGCATTAGAATCCAGAGAATTGTTAGCGTTATGTTTAAAAAAATTAAAAGGATTGCATCGTGTAAAGCTAATAGATGCTGGTTTTGTTTGGACTGAACCACATTCAAAGAGATTAAAAGTAATTTCTCTAACTGATTTTCTGCTTTTCTAGTATATTTTTTTATATAAATTAAAAGTTTTATATTCATTTTATTTTTAAATTTATAAACTTTTTATATTACTATATTATATACTTTTATGTTAAAGGTTAAATTAACAGTACACGCAGAAGTAATTGGAGGAACTGTTTTACAGCAAGTATTTGTTGTCGATTATATTGTTAATCATCAAATGTGCGATGATTGTCATCGTACAGAAGCAAAAGATTATTGGCGTGCATCTGTAAGTATTGCGAAATATATTGTTGAAAAAAATTCAGTATTATATAATAACTATATAAAAGAATAAATAATTTAATATTTATAAACTAATAAGTAATAAATGCGTTTTATTTAGGTACAAGTAAGACAGAAGGCTATAAATAAAAGGACATTTTTTTACTTAGAGCAATTAATATTGAAGCATAGGGCTCATGAACAAGCTTTGGGTATAAAACCTATTCATGGTAATTGAAAAATCATTTTTTCTAATTGATAAATGATAATTAATTATTTTCTGAATTACAAACTATAAATATCAATAGATTAAATATTAATATAAATTTATATATATAATTATTTCAGAGGGTCTAGATTTTTTCTATCCTAATGAAGCAGCTGCCAGAAAAATGATTGACTTTTTAGTATCGGTTATACCTTGTCGTTATCAACATTCTAAAAAACTAATTTCACATGATATACATAGCAATATTTATAACTATAAATTTACATACAGGTACATTTACATTGTTATTATTCTCTCATTTAATTAGCAAGTATATATGATATTCATCGTTAATAATCATTTTTCAGCGTGGAAATTGTTCCTATTTCCAAAGATAGCGTAGTATGTTTACCAAAAAGATTAACGCATCAACTAGGAGGATTAAGTTCAATTTGTCTTGTCTATAGAATGACAAATTCTATACATCTTATAGATGTTTCATCGGGACAAAGTACGTTTTAGAGAAAATACTTTTTTGTTCACTAGATATATATACTTGTAATACAAATAATAACATAAATAACTTAATAACGTAAATATTTATCTTTAGTTGCAGAAGTAAGTTCCTCCGTATTTTGGAGATATCCTTTTAATTGTATTTGCAATCCGAAGCAATTGATCGAGTATATAGTAATGAATATTGATATTGTAAAAGATAAACATAAGAAAGTTTTCCCTGGCCAAGGAAGTATTTCAACCAAGGTATATAAAAATTCATTGCACGCATATCAATTTTACATAATAAACTAATTTAATTAATCACTAAACTCGTTAAAAAATTATTTATATATTTATTATATCAGCATGTTATAGCCGATATCTGGTTAGTTAAAGCTACAGAACTAGGAATAGATGAGAATCCAATTCATTCTCGCACTCACTTAGGTCATGTACTTAAACCAGGAGATTCAGTACTGGGGTAAATTTTTCTTCCGTAATTACAGATAATTTACTGTTCTACATTGGCAAAATATCAATTTATATTTTTATTCCAGATATGCCCTTGGCAATAGCAACATTAACGATGATAATTATGAAAAATTGGATGAAGATACAATACCCGATGTTATCCTAGTAAAGAAATTTTATGGTACTGACAAAGCTGCACGTCGTAGAGCCAGAATGTGGAAATTAAAACATATTGCTGACGACATTGTTAACATAAATATATATAATAAGTATGTTTTTTTTATAATAAATATAAAATATATGAATAAATATAAGGATGTATTTAAATATAATTTTTGATTATTTCAGTGAATACAACGAATTCTTGGATGAATTGGAGGAAGATGTAGAAATGCGACAAAATATTAATATTTTCAGAGATTCGAAAAAACAAATACTAACTGATACTGAAGAAATCGATCTTAATTTCCCACAAATAACACTTGAAGAAATGCTTGAGGATCTTACGATTGATGATACTGATGATATATCAGAATTCTAAATAAATAAATAAATAGAAAGAAGAGATATTTTATTGCTTTATGTTTATTTAAAATAAAGTCATATTAATCTTAAATAATTCTTAAAAACTATTTTGACGTGTTGATATCATTCCAAACAGGATAAGAGGTTTAGATATAAGTGGGAAGATTACATCTAATACAAATAGTAGTAGTCCAATTTATATATAGAAAAATTACTTTCGTCACATATTAATGTGTGTCACTTATAAGATTATATTATTAAAAAGTAGGGGTGATAACTCGATATGGAATTAATATAAGATTAACCATCATCATACGAATAACACTGATATTTTTGGAAATTTAACTGTTCAAAGTAAATTAAATATGCGTATTAACACTGTATTATTTCTTTTCTTCATATTCTCATTTGGAAATGGGTCCAATAATGATATACAAGGTAATATAAATCCAAATTGATATATTTTGTGTATATATTATTTAACAAGACATTAGATTCTCTCAATCCATACTCAACACTTCAATATTTTCTACAAAGAATTATTTAATATAATAGTAATTACAATTTTACTTATCTAAATTATAAGTAAATAAAATTTCTTATTTTGTTAATATCTTACTAGAAATAACAGATATTGATGTTACATCAATGGTAGAGGAAATTACTAAATGGGTAGACTCAGGGGAAGAAACAGAATTGTTTAAAAAATTAATTAAACTTCTAAGTATACCAGACGAATTACAATTCGTTGATTGGAGAACTTACACTGGTTCAAATAGTATAGGTATTTGTACTATATGCAAATCAACTCTTCAAACTTTTATAAAATATCGAAAAGACGGAATGTCTGATGATAATATTGCGAAGAAAGTTATTAAATTATGTGTAGCATTCAATTTTCAAAACGAGAGAGTTTGTAGCGGTGCTATTAAATTGAATTTGGTATGTGTGTGCTTTGTTGCATTTTATAAGATAAATAACAATACTTATAATTATATTTATTCATCTATTTTTTTACTGTAGCCAATAATTGCTCATATATTAGATGTAAAACAAGATTTAAATGCATCCGATATATGTGGAATTGTTTTGGAATCTCAGTCTTGCCCTCTTAATGCTGAAAAATATGAATGGTCAATTCCTATCGATCATATAAATATTGATCAAATTTCTTCGAAAAATGCAAGTGATGAAACATTAAAAATTATACAAATAACCGATATTCACTATGATCCTAAATATGAGCCAAATGGGAACCCGCTTTGTAAAGAACCTACTTGTTGTCGTAAAGGACAGAATATTACAAACTGTAGTAACAAATTAGCTGGTTTTTGGGGAGATTATAATGATTGTGATACTCCATGGCATTCGGTAGTGAATGCATTAGCTCATATCAAAAGTACACATCGGGTATGATGAGATAAAAAGAAATTACTAATGAAATTAATTTAACTCTTAAATACAATATAAGTCTCTGTTAAAAAACTATTTATTTTCAGAATATTGATTATGTTTACTTTACTGGAGACATAATAGACCATGGTGTTTGGGAAACAACATTAAAAGGAAATATAGAAAGTCTTAATAAAAACTATGCTGAAATTTATAAACATTTTAAAGATATACCGGTTTATCCTGTACTTGGTAATCATGAATCACATCCTTTGAATCAGTAAGTAATATTGATATTTAAATTTAATACAAAATCATGGAAGACAAGTTTAAATGATAAATATTTTTTTTAGATTTGCACCGCATCATATTACTAAAGACAGTTTAAGTACACATTGGTTGTACCATTTGGTGGCAGATATATGGATTAATTCTGGGTGGTTACCAGAATCTACTCGTGCTACTATCTTACAAGGAGGATATTATACATTATCACCCAGAAAAGGATTTAGAATTATAGCTCTTAACAGTAATGTTTGTTACTGCTATAATTGGTATGTAATGGCAAAAAAAAAGAAAAAAATTCTTCCTTTATCTTATTAATATTATTGTTAATATAATAAATTATTATTTAAGGTGGTTATTATATCAATACCAAGATCCTTACGGACAATTACAATGGTTAGTAGAAACTCTTACAGAAGCTCAACGAAATCAAGAACTTGTACATATTTTAAGTCACATTCCACCTGGTCAAAAGGATTGTCAACATATATGGAGAAGAGAATATATTAAAATTATTAACAAATTTTCTCATATTATTACTGCCCAATTTAATGGTCATACGCATAATGACGAAATACAAATTATTTATAAAGATAAGAATGCAACGAATGCTAGTCACGTCGCATGGAATGGAGGTAGCATTACAACTTATTCGAACTTGAATCCAAATTATAAATTGTATATTATTGACAATAATACACTAGTAAGTTTATTTATTCAGAATGATATATATAATTATAGTGTATAATTTAAAATATTAATTTTTAATTATTTTATGCTTGCACACACAGAGTGTTAAAGATTATGATAATTGGATTTATAATGTAACACAAGCAAATGAAAATCCAACTGAATTGCCACAATGGTACAAATCCTATTCTTTTAAGGATGAATACAATCTTAAGGATTCATCATTAAATTCTTTAAACAATTGGCTCGTAGATATGAGAAATAATAAGGATATGTTAGATCGATATTATAAGTAAGTTTAAAAAATAGTGTCAAACGATGATCAATATTTAATAATTTGTTTAATATTCAATTTTTTTTTCCTTCCAGAAACTATTTCAAAAACGCTGCTCCATCTTTGCAAAAGAATTGTGATTTAAAGTGCAAAAAAGAGTATATAAATAATATTATTGTTACTATACCGCACTAAATATTATAGTTTTAATATTATCAGGATTTTATTACTTATGCTTGTTCATCTTTAGACGAATAAACGGAGAGCATTTTGCAAAATAGATTAATAATATATCTTGAATATAAACTATCTATGAGGTATATTGTTCGTCATTTATTTTACAGTGAATATAAATAATTTTACTGTACATTATCCATTAAATATAATTATTTTAAATAAAAATAGTATTATACAATATTTACGAATTATTTTTTATTACATATTTATTTATTAACAAGCATCGTCTATATTTATTTTTTTAAGTTCTAACCACTTTACCCGTGGATTTCTTAATATATTTTGTGATGGTATTTTATCTAAATTATTCATCTGTAAAATAAAATTATGCACATGGTATCAGTTTATTTATATAATTTCAGAATACCTTTCAAAGTGATTTTTTTTAAATTAATATCTAATAATTTTTAAATTAGTAAAAATGAAATAAATAAAAAATAAGTAATATAATTTAAATATAAAATTTACCTGCTTTCTTACATAAATTACTAATTTTTCTATATGCTCCGGATTATTACATTCTAAATTAAAAAACGTCGTCCATAATGCGGATGCCAGTGTTTTGTCATCTGACATTAAACCTTCGTCATAAGCAAGTATAGCTGCATTGAATTGCTGTGATAAATCTAGTTTTTGCTTTCTTTTAATGGATGCTTTTATTTCCTAAGAAACAAATATATTAGAATAAAGAATCTTCAATGAACATTACGTAATTATATTTTATAAATAATTCAAATATAATAATCGAACAAAACTATTGATATAATAATTTAAATTCTTGTTTACCCAAGTAGAAAGTGACAGAAATTAAATCTTTGCAGAAGGAATTAATTATTTTAAAATAGTGTATATAAATGATAGGGAGAATATATACACACTTACTCCTAGTTTTTTCAATCTTATTTCTACGTCATCCCACATTGCTTGTACTAAAGTATTTCTAGCAACTTTACCATACTTTTCTTCCGCCATAAAGCGTACCATCAACATCCATACATGCAATTCTGTTATTAAGAACCACGAAAAGAATGTGTCAGGCATGTTAAAATCTATTTAACAGAAAACAGACGTCTTATAGATAATTGTTAGAAAATGTTAAAATGTATGAGCAAGTTTGCAATTAACTCTTTAAGTGCTGAATACTTTTGGTCAACGCATTTAGATGCTTTGTATGCGATAAGACTTGAATCAATTATTGATATACAAACCAATTGTATTCTTTGGATTTATATCAACAAATGCATATAAGCATCCATAGTACTCAAAGGGTTAAAGATAATATAAAAAGCATACCTTTGTAAAATACAGAATAATCTATTTTATCTGCAATATATTCGTACTCCGAATAGGTAAACGTTCGTATCGCCTAGGAATAATAAAATAAACAATTAACATAAACATTATTTAATAATAAATAATTATACATATATCTTTATTAATTCATAATTGTTATAAATATTTATATATAGAAGATATTTAATCAATAAAAATTTAAATCTATTAACATTATTAATGAATTATTACTTACGTCCATTTTGACATCAAGCATGGGAATTTTTTCTTTTATCCAATTAAATAACCCTTTGATTCCTGTAGTTGATATCATTTTCTCAACAACAGAAGTTTGAACAGTTGTCGTTGTATGAATAAATCTAGTTGTTGACCGATGCAACGCGTATATAAGTGAACCATGTTTCCAAAATTTGATATTACCACATTGTATACAATTCTTGTTTGTCAGTAGAGGTACTATAGACTAATCGTTTGTTTTTTCAAATAAAATTATTTATTTATATCAATATTTTCGTATTTACAAAGAGATATATATATATATATATATATAAATATAACTGACATGTGATGTAATTTGAAAATACTCGTATAGTGTATACTTAAATATATATTATTTCTTAAATATAAAAATGATAAACTCTAAATTGAGGTTAAAGCAATATCTATTAATAATAATAATAATAACTCACCTTCATAGATAAAAACGTTCTACCGTATTGCATTTTGTTGAATTTCTTTCTATGAGAAAAAGTTGAAAATATTTTATTCTTTTCCTCATTGAAAAGAGAAAAAAAATCCTTAACTACTAGGATTTATACTTACGTACGGCTAAAGTGCTGCTCGTTAAAGTTTTGGCAAACGGTGAGCATAAGAACTTCTATTGAAAATGGAGGTCACCCGATGATCGAATCTGCACATCGTGAGACCACATTTAGATATAATTTCTTAGTTATTTTCGCACGGAGCCGGTTGTTAGTCCTTAAAAGAGGTAAATATATTATTTTTTTCACTAAACAATATAAAAATCATCCAATGGAAGTCGATTTTCTAATTGTAAAATGCAGGAGAGACACTACACATTAGCTATTCCTCTTCATCTTGATATTAATAAGACACTCTTGTATTTTTCTTTAGTTTTCCTTCATATTTAATTATTCCTTGTTAAAAATTATATTTTTATCCAATTACTTGTAATTATATATTTCAATTTTTTTATTAGACTAAATATTTACAGCATGCATTTTTGGTATGCATTATGGAATTTAATTACCAATAACTAAATGTTTTTAACTGATTTTAATATGCATTTATTAAATTACTAATATATATTATGAATTGTAATATATTATTATAAACAAAACACATGAATTATCTTTATCATTAACCTTTACTTGTAGTTAGACATGTGCGAGTTAGGGTACACACAAGGGGAGTTTGTATGTTAGTTCAAGCTTGTTTAGAAGTATGAAAGATAAATTGCATATTATCACTTTTATTATCCTTGTTATATAAAATAAATATATTTAATGCTCTCAAATAAAATATATATAAGACATTATATTTTATTGTCTGTGTATTTGATTTAAAAATTAGATTTTATTTTTATCTTTTATTTTATTTTTTTAAATTGTCACAGTGTATCAATTAGAATAAAAACAATATATTTTTTTCGCATTAATATGAGTATCAACTTTAATAGCATTGAAAGTGTTTCATCTGAGTAATTCAATTTGTTTTTCATTTTCAGAAAATGAAGTCGATAAAGACCAAATCTAAAAACAAAAAAAATAATGCAAAATTTGGTAAATTAAAACTTGGTACAAAAGAAACTAATAATGTTATTTCTCCAGATTTGTCAACATTAAGAAAACCGATTGATATTAGTGTTTCAAGATTGTCTCAAGTTTGCAAACTTCTTGAAAATGGTAGTGATGAGGTTAAAGCAATATTAGCTTATGAATGCGACATTATTTATGAATGTCGTGTCTGTCGTAGTTTATTTCGTAGCCTTGTTAATTTTATTTCACACAAAAGAGCATATTGCAAAGAAAAATTTAATGTAACTTTGAATAAAAATATTTTTACTGATGATGATGAGGTTAGTACGTTAATCAATAACTTTATATAAATAATAATAATTAGAAAATCATAATAGATTTATTTAACAATATTTCCAGGCATATACCAATGGTTCATTTATACGATTGCATATACCAGAAGAAGAGAATGTAAAGGAAAATTGTAATAATGATAGAATTCTTAGAAGTCAAGTACCCAAGGAAGTAAACAAGAAAGATCTCACTGCTGTAATAGAAATGCTCCAGAAGAAACAACCATTATTGGATAATCATTGTTTACAAGAAACGAAACTCAATAAGAATTGTAATAATTTGAATTGTAATAATTCAGGGGATCCAAGTAATGATGTCGTTCAGGATGAAGTAGATAAATCAGAAGTTTCTATTATATATCAAGCTGATATGAAAGAAGAAGAGGTAAATTGAATCCAACTATATATAATTAAATAATATAACGTATTTAATTGCATATAGGAATTTTGGCAATAATATATTCAATGTATTAAAATAAGAACAAACGTTTATGCATAAGCATATATGTTCGATGCAACCTTGTTTTCGTGTTTATATCTATGTTTTAATTAATTTTAAATATATATTGTTATTACCAAATCGGTTTTATTTTTAGAATGAAAAATTACAAAGTATGATAAACCAAAGTACCGGAGTATTAGGACCCAATGGTCAACTATTAAAAAAAAAGGATTTAAATGAAGATAATTCAATTTCATCCTTGGTGAATGACGAAGACAATGAATTTTATATTGATTCGCTGTACAATACGAATCTAATATGTTCTATATGTAGGTATATTTTGTATTTATTAATTATTGTATTATATGAATCAATAAAGTTGATTTATTCTATTACATTTAGGTAACGCAAAGTTTTCTACCAAGAAGACCTTAACGTTTCATATGAAAACACTACATACATCCCATCGTATGTCCTATCCATGTCCATATTGTACAAGTACATTTGTAAATACCTGGAGTGTATATCGTCATCTATATAAAAGTATTTATAACACTTTACTTTTTTTTGAAAATTAATAATTGATAAATTATACATATGTAAATATTTGTTACAGTTCACAGAATTTCAAATGAGCAAGTACGGAAATTGAGAATGGTAATACAAGAAAAAGCATTTCGTAAGGAAATAACACAAACGGGTGATACGGAGCAAAATAATACAGTTAGTAAACCTATTGAAATAATAGATTTACAAGCAACTAATGAAACTCGTGTAAGTAATTTATTAACAAAAATTTGTATCTTTAGATTTTTATATTTATTAGAATATTTTATTTTAGGAATGGATGAATCATTTAGAATCCGACTCAGAGCTCCAAAGATGTGGTGGCTGTGGTAAAAGATTTGATAGAAAAGCTGCTTTATTTTCGCATTCACAATATTGTCAAAGACGAATTGCAGCATGCAACCCACCTACAATTAAAAGAAAGAAAGCTGCTAAAAGTTCTACGGAAACAACAACGAATAGCAATACTATACCTAATGTGCCAGTCATTGCAGAAACTTCTCCTGAAATAACCGAATTGAATGAAACATCTATTCGTGTAGAAAACATAACTACTCTTTCAGATGCAGACTGGGATATGATTGGTAATGAGAACTCTAATGAGAGTAGATGTTCTGATATAGTTAGTATTTCATCAAGCTCAAGTGCTGCCCAAAGTCAAAAATTAGTTAATGATAGCACAAAGAAAAATTCTTCACCATCTAATAATAGTGTGGAGTTTCCTGAAATTGTGTATACATCTGAAGTAACTAATATAATGAGTAAACGTAAAAAAAAAGAAAAATGGCAATAAATCCATCGAAGATATCAAAAGATATTAATAGTGAGTACATTTTTTTTTATATGTTTACAATTATGCGCTAAACTTTAAGCTTATTGTTGTAGACTATGTGTGTAAATTATGATTATAATTAAATTATGAATAATTTATTATTGTAGAAACGAAATCTAATAATTCAAGCAAAAATATTAACTCAACTTTGAATTCATCATCTACTCAATCAAACAACCAATTCGATCTAACAACAGTAATGGAAAATAAAATAGCTGCTATAACAAATCTTCGAAAGTTACAGTGCCTTCCATGTAAAAGGAAATTTACATCCATGACGAACTTACGTAGACATATGGCAATTCATATTGGTTGGAATAGATATCGTTGCAAGTTATGTGACTTTAAATGTTTTGCAAAGTATGATTGTGTTGCTCATTGTAGTAAAACCCATAGCGTTCAAGCTAATTGTACACCTTCATCAGATATGGTTATAGAAATATTGCAAGATAAATCTACAGACAATGAAGAAATGATTATTGATATGACCAATACTGAAGAAAATATAAATAAATCTGAATCAAATAGTTCATCTAATTCTGTAGATCATAGTAAAACAAAGAATGCAACTGAGGATAAAAATCTTAAAAATGTAGTCAATACAAACGTTGACAATACAGAAGCTGGTACTAAAGAAGTGCCTTGCTCAAGTGACAAAGATAATAATGTTTCTATTTCAATCAACAATGAAAATAACAATACTTCAAACTTTAGTAAAAACAGCGAGAGTTTTTCAACTCGAAGGCTGGACAGAGATCCTGCTCTTAAAAGAATGGTTATGGAAGTCATTTTTGGCACACCTGATGAATGTTCTTTGAAACAGCCAGAATTAGAAACATCTAGTATTAAAAGTGATACTTCTCCTGATACAAAAATTAATAGTAATGAAAGTAAAACGGAATGCCCTAATTCGATTATTAACGATTCTAAGGATTCAAATTCTTCAACATTACCCGATAACTTAAAACCTCAACGTCCTGTTCGTAATCGCGTAAAGCCGGTAGATAAAGATTTTATTTATGATCTAAAAGAATCGGTTTTTCGTAAAGAAGTTCTATTTAACAAGGGAACGTCATGTAAAGCATTAAATAAAAAATCTTTAGTTCGTTTAGACATTGGAGAAGAAAATTCGGACATTTTTGTAGATCGACCATCATCTAAAGATTCTGTTGCGTCAATGACGGTACCATTAGAAAAAGATAATAGTAAAGATAAAATTGACATTAAAAAAAAATCGATAAATACAAAATCTTCTTTGATGAAATTTTCACGCGTTCCACATTTTACACAACAAGCTGAAATCACATTAATAGAAGAAAAGTAAAAAAATAGTTAAATTTTATGGAAATTTCGTTAGCCATATTATTTGGTTCAGAATTATGTTATATTTTTATTATATGTTAATGTATATTACATGTATCTATAATTAAAATATTAACTTATGAAATAACGGATGGATATGGGACATAATTACATTCATAATATACCAGTCTTCTAAAGGTACTGTCCTGATTACCAATAAATATATTGTAAATTTCTATATACATTATTTAACAATATTGTGGCTATTAGTAAGATTGCATTATATTATATTTAGTGAAAGTAATTTTAAATTTTGGTAATACTGTAACAGAATTTCATGTAAAATATATTCGTATTTGAAATAACATATATATATGCTTTCTTTAAAATGATTGTATACAAAAACTATGTAAAAATGTACAAGAAAATAAAGATTTTGGTGTAAGTTATATATATACGTATGGTATAAATACATATTTTTTATTATATTAATAATTTCCTAACCAATATTATTTACATTACCCTATATTTCTAAATTAAAAATTAACAATTTAAAGTTTATAATAATTCTTGGTTTAAGTTCTTGACGATGCACATGCATTCGCGGCTGCGTGTTACGATGCTGAAACAAGCCTTCTGATTGGTGAAAGATAGGAGTGCAGGGGGATAGCGGCTCGTACGGAGAAGGGAACGTTTACCAGTCGGCGCGGATGAGCACAAATGCGCTACGAACGGCGCCGAAAGCGGTTTGTATTTCTAAACGTATTATAAAACAATAATATATTACGCGCGGCGGGGTATAGTGTAATACAGAACTGCGGCACAAATGCCGCTTGCAAATAATATACGTACGTGATCAAATAATTAAGTGAATAATTATTGACAAAAAACAAAAAACAAAAGCGACAGTGTATGTATATAGATAAAGTGTATAGACAAGTGATATTATCGTGATTGGTGTAGTAAGAAAGAACTCAGAGGACATCGAGAAAGAGCTGGACCAAACCTCGTAGATTTTTACATCTATCTCTCTCTCTCTCTCTTTATTTCTCTCTTCTTCTCTCTCTCTATCTTCCACCTTCTCAATCTCTACTTTATTAACGTGAGTATATAAATAATATATTATTTTTCTCTCTATTATTAAACATATATGTAAGTTATTATTTCATTATTTTTTCTATCATTAATTTAGCTTATTGTCCGAAAACAAACATTGATTCGTCGATTTCTCAATTTAATGTTTGTTTTATCTTACCATACGAAAACATAATATCCAAATGTTTAATTATCGATATTAAACTTCCGTTAATCACGGTTGATTTAAGAAAAATCATACAACGCAACAATACGTCAGGTATCCTTGTTTATGTTATCGAACATCAATAATTGGGGTTTATTATTTTAATTTATTATCACAAGGGGGGTTGTATTATTGTTTGTAATTAGAAATAACATGGGTGTTAATTATTACGTTATTGTTAACAAAATCTCAAATTCAATTTAATTACGAAATTGACGTTATTTACTTATGTATATACGTATATGCGTTATTTGGATAGGAAACAAAATAAGTAGTTACGGTACTGTGATTCGAGATGTTCATACAAAGGCGTCATTTTGGGCGATATTGTGTGTACCTTTTTTTTTCTATTGACATTTCTTACAAAAATTAATATTAAAATGTAAATACATATATCTATATGTTCGAATGTGTGAGAATTGTGTACTCTTTCGTCACATTCACGTATATGGTTATTGATACCGTCAAAAAGGCGGGAGAATGCTTACAAACGTTTGGACATGTTTAAATTCTTTTGTTATTTTTATTTTTAACGTATTTAAATTTTATCTTTTAAAATTTGCTACCTTCATCTTTTTTTTGAGAAAGATTTTTGTTTTTTTTTTATCGGGATATAAATTATATGTAAGCAATCATTCTTTACGCCCTTGATGAACGGAATGTCGTAGGTTTATCCGTGTACGTAATTTATCTTTTTACACATTCGAAAGATGGCTTTCATCCAACGACGTAAGAAATTTGTGAAAATTGATCGTAATCCGATATAAAATATTATAAACAGATTATCTCGTAGAATGTCATTCATTTTTTTTTCCAAAACTGGACTAGTAGGTTTCATCTTGTTATTCAAAATTGGCGCGAAATGTAAGATTTTTTGAATTAGTTATATTAGTTACAGTAAAAAGTAATTCATCATTTTTGGCTTGAAATAAACATAAAAATTTCATAATGAAAAGGGTTAAATATTTTTCATGTACATTATTTAAAAAAAAATATGTTTATATTATAGATGCAATGCAAAATCTAAGAAATTTTATTCATTATATTTAAAAATAATTTTTCTTTGATCAGGGAAGATAGGCCATGGGTTAAAATACATAGTCGTATTAGCTTTGGTATCGTCCTTATGATTACGATCTAAGATGGAACCTGTTTCTTATACGTTTAGAGTTGAAATCAACACGCGACACGGAAGAAGTTCTTTAAAGCCTGACGAATGAAGAAAGGTCGAGATATGATTGCGGTATCACACTGTGGTTAACTTGTTGCATTAGTATGTTTTTAAGAGGAGTCGTATATACTTGTTGCACGTTCATAGATTCGCAAACCTCTACGTCTTTATATTTTTCTATTAGATACTTTACGATGATCTTTGAAATGTTTACTTAATTTTATATCCCAAATATTTCAAAATAAATAACACTTGACGTAGTTTTTTTTTTTCAAATTCACACACAAAATATGTTTATTTTCAATTTAAAAGTAAACACGATAGAGGAAAAGAAAAGAAATTAATTCGCAGATAAATTGTTTTGATTGTTATTTGAATTTTTGTATTCACGTGTTAAGAAATTTAGTCGAAAAGTTTTGAACCTCGGTAAAAGAATTATTTATATTAAAAAAAAAAATAAAGATATGTGTGAAAGAGAGAGAGAAAGAGAGAGATAGAAAGTTTGACCGACAAAAATTATTTCTACGTTTAATAGAAAGGTTTCAAACGTTTCAATCCACCCACGTATATAAATCGAATGATTTTAATTATTTAATGTTTCTTTTTATACGCATTTAACAGTAACTCGTATAGAAAGTATTCCTGCTGTATACTAATATTGAATTTAGAAAAGTATATACGTAATCACGTACCAGTGACCGTTTGAAAATGAACGGTTCGTATTTTCTGGCTGACCACGTCAAGCAGTAAATGTAAGCTAACAGCTAACTTACATGGTTTACAACATTGCCTGTTAACGTGACCGTAATAAGTAGGCTCATTTACTCATTACGCGATTTGTCTCTTTATGTAGGTTATATTAATATTATTACTACTTATGGGATAAATTTATTCGGATTAAACGAAATTGCTATCAGAATGAAATAATTAAATTTTCATTATTATCATCATCATCATCGTTATTATTATTATTATTGTTATTATTATTATTATTATTATTATATTTTATTTTTTCATTTTTGCGTGACACATTTACACATTAAAACAAAGAATAATAACACATGCATTATTGATAATATTTATTTTTCTTTAAGAGATATATTCACCGTTGATTTATAGCACGTGTCTTAGAAAATCGACAGACCTTACATTATCATATCACACCGAGGATATTTTTCTTACTATCAGCAAACAGGTTCTCTTTCTTTCTTTATTTATTTTTTTTTTCCCCGGTAAATAAATTATACATTGCAAGAGATTTTCTTCACTGTAACGTTAAATTATTGGAAATCTAGGATAGAGAAAATTTGTTCAACGATAATCTTCGTTCTAAGATTTAATGACAAATCTCATCTCCTGTCAGTATCATTGAAATTATATTACACGGTATATAACGTTTATTCGTGGTTTCTGAAAATTGCATGGTTAAATGATAAAACGGTGATAGAAAGTGTTATTATAATTTTTAACACAAATTTGATATCTGTATCTCATAAATAATTATCATATATTACTTTATGATGCAGTTATACAGCTAGAGACTTCTTTACCTTGATTTCTTTTTCCTTTATCCCTCCTCCCCAATCCACTCTCCATCCTCCATGCACCCCCATTCCCTCAAAAGAGAAAATAAATATTTATAAAAGTACCTACGTCGAGAGAATATGGTGTACATTAATTTCAAAGTACTAGACTCGACTAGATAAGGGTCTAGGTTCATTTGATCGTAACTCGAAGGTAGTAGTCAAACAGCTTTGCATGTTTGAAGGCTTCTGCATTCGAGTATGCATGCGTATACATGCAACAGTATTCTCTTTGGGATCGATCTAATCCACTGTAAATATCGTATTATACTGACTTTCCAGTGTTGTATTACAATCACGCTAGTGAAATTATTCTCATATATATATATGTGTGTGTGTTAGGTAATATTCTATATACAAATATATATGTTTAATTTTTCATAAGTAGATAGGTATAGAGATAAAGAAAGTATTATATCTGACATTAATCGTATCGTGTTTTTATGATTTTATCTCATCGCGATAGAACGACATTTATTCAAAATTATTTCTTATTTTTTCTTTTTTTTCTTTTTTTTTATTAGACGGACCGGAAAGTAATGTCGTTATTAATTTATTTTTCTTTAGCACGATTTAAAAGTAGACTTTGATTAGCTGATAAATGATAAACAAATATTGATATACCTAAAGAAATGACATTACTTTCCGGTCCACTTAATATTTTCTTTTATTTTCTTTTCTTTTATTTCCATATAAAATACCATTTTGAAAAGTGGGGGAAAAAAGATTCAATATGTTCGATACCTGTCGTTCGATGTCAATGGAAAATCTCTTGTTATTGGTTCATTGTTCTTTCTATTCCCTTTTCTCAGAGTATTCTTGTAAATAATATATATATATATATATATATATATAAAAGACAACCCTTCAAGGAGTCACACAGGGGTGGTGCGAAACGCTGTCCAGACTGTCTTCCAGTGTCCAGTTCACCCCTAATAGAACTGACACAAACCAACCCCCATAGTATGAATGCTCACGGACGTACATAGAAAGACACGTAATGCATATGGGGGCAATGGCATCGTGGCAGAGCGCATAGCGTATATATTGTCGTTATGGAAACGCCTATTCATCACACGAGTTACTTTCCTTCCTTCCTTCCTTCCTTCCTTCCTTCCATCCTTTTAACCTTCCAAAAAAATTACTTATCGTATTATAATAATTCTTTACTATTATATAAAGATTTTCTCTTAAAGTTCTTCTCTCTTCTCTTCACTTTTTCAGAGTTAAAAACTTTCTTGCAAATGAACTTTTTTTAAAAAGCATCCTCGTTAAAATGCTCCATCATTAGGTTATTTTTTAATATTTTTTTAAGAAAAAAAATTATAGAATGTTGTTCGATTGATGCTTTGTAACATGCAAAACATTTGAATATATATACTTTAACCATATCTCTGAAAAAAATTTCTACAGAAAGTGTTTTTTTTTTTTTCATCAGTTATACTCTACTCCCCTTAATTTTTCTTTTATTTTTGTAAATCTAGGGAACGATCATGGGAACTTTTCTTCGTAGTTTCAAATATATAATAGTAATCTAACGTCTCGTCCATTTATCGAGAAGAGATCGACGTTTCCTTCTGTTGTGTGAATGAACTCTAAGCTCCCCTGTGTTAAACTCTGGCTTGGTAGAGTCGCACGTGCGCGGATGCACGAGCAATGGCTGAAAGCAGTAAGCTCGTATTATATACGCTCATGGAAACGTTTCTCGTCCTTTCTGTGGCTCTTGAAGATTTTAACATAGCCGAGGGACAAAAGCAAAATACTCGTCTTTTTCTTGGTGTGTTGTTGATTGATTGTGCACTCGCGCGCGCATGTTCAACACAAACGCGCATTAGGAAAAGGAGGAATCTCTTTTTAACTTTTCTTTTTTATTTTTTATTACACCCTTTCCACGATCTCTCTGTGTTGTTTGAATTTTGAAGAAATAGAACGGTGAAAGTTATTAGATAATTCATCAGTAGATTAGTCATTGTTTTTTTCTTTCTTTTAATATTTTTAGTCAGTATTTTAAATAAATAATAAAATATTGATATATATTTAATCCCAATGCGACTCTGTTGCATAACAAACAAAAAATTAACAATATAAATATTAATAGTTTATTTGGAACGTTAAATTGTTCGATGGTATATCTCTCTTTTCAATACGACAATTAAACAATCGTAATTCACCATAGAAATATTAAACGAGTAATCATGGTCAGAACATTATCGATTNTGTATACTATAATTTGTTTATCGATGAATTAACAGTACAGGATAATTTGTCAATTGTCAAACGAACTTCGATCAGATATAAATTCTGATTCCTATCTTTTATTGTTACCTGTTGCACGAGTGTTACTTTGATCGATTTCTTGTATCGTAGATGTGTCGGGAAACTGTTGAATCTATGCTACATAGATGTTGAACTTTAGATATCTTGATAATCATATTATTTTAATAACAATATGCTTTATTATTATAAATTAAATTACAACAAATTTGTTTGGTTGCTATTTATAGTTTAGTTTGATTTTGAATTCAAATGTTTCAGTCAGTCAGTCAGTGAGTTATTGTGTGTATGTGTTTTCGTGCATGAGAGGGGCAGGGGGGTATTTAAGCATTTAAGTGAAATATGGAAAACGTTCGAGGAATACACTTTATCAAAGAAGCCAAAGATGTTTTAAATATTAACAAGGGGATAAAAATTTTCTTTTCCGTACACGCTAATGACTTTTGGAACGGTTTGACCTTGTTAACATTACTGGTAAGGAGAAATTAATCAAACGAATTACAAATGATCTTACAACAGCATGTCAGGGTCACAGGGATATAAGAAATGCAATTGGAAAACCAAATGTGTTTCAAAATAGAAAAATAATGCACCCGTGCAGAATTACCGATATTAGCTCTGTAATTCAAAATAACACAAATTTGTTTGCTTAAAGATATTTTGTAAAATATTTTTTCGAACAAACATATTCTATAACGGTGTCTGAACATTTTACAAAATCCCCACGTTAAACACCATTGATTGTAATACATATACATTAGATTTTATATTTACTTCTCAAATAAATCGTAATCGATGTTGATAAAAAAAATATTTTCTTTGATTGCAGTACGGTATCCTTATTTTATTGGTTTTGGGCCTGGAATGTACGGTGGTTGGCGTTGCGTTTGGACTAAAAGGAGACGTACGTATATATATATCTATATATATAAACAATTTCCATGATAGGAAACAGTTATATTTGCTTTAAGCGATTCCAATGTTGTACAGTTTGTTGAATTGTGAAAGTTCTTTTAAAGAAATGATAACAATATAAATATAGGCGGAAAAGGGTACACAAAGTTTCTTGAAGTCGACAATCAAGTATTATGCAGCTAACGCGGATCAGACCGAAACCGTGACAGTTGCGTGGGATGGTATTATGAGCCAGGTATTTATTTACATATCGTTTATTTTAAGGGTGGTCACCCCGTATGATATATTGAAAAAAATTGAATTTTTTTTACATATTAAGTTGTTAAATATGAAATGGAGCAAAAATTGCACATAATTGTATTGAGAATTCGCTCCATTTCATACTTGACAACCTAATATATTATAATAATAATAATAATTGGATGATATTTAGCTCCATTGTTGCGGGGTTGAAAATTATATGGATTTTCACCAAAGTACAAATTGGACGGCAATCAATAAATTGATACCGGAAGCTTGTTGCATAAAACAAAACGGTGAACTGCAGGATAAGTTGTGTCCTCTCAATCCTACTTCCACGAACTCTTATTACCAGAAGGTAAACCCAATAAAAAATACATTTAATCATTTAACCTTTATCAATCGGTAGTTTTTTATACGTGATTCTCATTAGATTGTAGCTGGTTGTTCTGGTAAATATGCAAAAAGAAATTTTCTGTATTGAAATAATAACACTTTTGTTAGAAATTATATATTTTTATTTATCTTACACATAATATATGAAATTCAAATAATTATTTATAAGTTTTTAATGTATGATATTTTTTTAAAACAGTCGACAAAGTACTGTCGTCACGTGAGAAGTGATTTACGACCGATAAGGGTTGATAATTTTGATCTTCGATGAATGGAAAAAAAAAATATATGAAAATAAATAACATTTTTATTTATTATAGGGTTGTTACAAAGCGATATTAACGACGGTAGAAGAAAACGCTGCAATAGTTATAGGAGTAGCAGCTGGTTTAGTCCTGGTCGAAATCCTGGTTATTACAATGGCTTTATACCTGGCATGTGTCTACTGGCGTCCTCAACATGGTAGGCTCGATGTTTAAATCAGTTTTTAAATCATTTTCAAAAAAAAAAAACAGAAAAAAATGAAACAAACTTACTTACATACTTACATACTTACTTACACACTTACTTACTTACTTACTTACTTACTTGATGTTCGTTGAATGACATCGGCTATGCGGAAGTGCAGTTCTATTGATTGCCGGTAAAAAAAAAACGTGATCAATTTAACGCTTTGCAGTTTATCGATGCGTAGAGCGGATTGTCAAGGAGTAACTTCGGCAGCAGAACGTTAAGCTTTCCTTTTTCCTTTGAGGAGCCTATCATGATTGCCTCCTGTGTATATACATACATACATACATGGCTTTTGTTTTACTCGTGCGGTGGTTGATAACGTCTACCATCGACTACCCCCATCGTGTTACATCTTGCACCGCTGCTGTTGTGTTGCAATGTGCATCGAATATATATATATATATATATATTTATATATACATATATTATGCATATTTAATATATGCAACGAAAATTCTCCGACTATCGCATGACGACGTATTTATCTTTGCTACATTGGTTTGTTTCAATGTGTGAGAGAATAATTATTGATATGATATATTTTCTATACATTTATTTTATATACTTGTGTATGACAACATTTTCATAACGCGATATATTTTATACATTTTATTTTATTTTATTTTTATTGAATGAAATATTCAAATACTATTTACTCGAATCTCTATCTCTTTCTTTCTTTCTCTCTTTCTCTCTCACTCACTCTCCATCACTCGCGATAGGTATAATAAATAGTCTTCGTACAGTTATTACTCGTGATATATATAATATTTGTCGAGAGAATTTTTTTATGAATAATTAATTTATATAAAAATTATAATATTCTACATGGGTGTAGACATTTTTTCAATAACATAATTAATTATTTTAAACGCCAACGTAGAGAATCTAAGTATTACGCGATTATTTTATATGTATTTTTTTTAAATAAATAATATACTTTTATATATATATATATATATATTAGGTTGTCAAGTATAAAATGGAGCAAATTTCAATTCAATTATGTGCATTTTTTTTTGTTCCATTTCATACTTGACAGCCTAATATAAAAAATAAAAGGAAAGAAAAGTAAAAAGAAAAGAAACAAAAAGAACCATGTCAAAGAGAAATTAATCTTAAATTAATGATAAACGTGATCATCCATTTTTTGCATGAAAACCATTTTTTACAAATAAAAAACATTGCAACAATGATATTTCTTAAATCTATTTTTTATGTGGATATATGATATAATTAATAATAAATTGATGCTACTATATATATATTATAATATATATTATATTATGCATTAATGAATTAAACATTAACAAAAGTAAACAAACAAAATTGCTATGTGATTTTATATACATATTTTACATTATGTATAAAGTTTAATGCGGTTATTAAACATTTAAAAAAAACAAACATTCTTTTAGCTTGCGTAGATGTGTCATCGAGACAAGCCTGGTGAAAGAAGTGGTGAGATGGGGATGTGATGGTTTGGTGGTGAAATTTGGTTTCAAGTAAGAAGTGGTGAAGATATTGATTGAACAATAGACTTTTTTTCTTCTTCCATGCCTTTTTCTTTATTAAAAAAAAAAAAAAGAGAGAACAATGCCGAATCTGTTGCCAATTTTCTAACTCTTACTTATACGTCTCTCAATTATTTTTCATATACTTATTATTTTTCTTTTTAAGGCATGAAAAGACATAGCTTTTGCTTCATATCTTTGCATGATCATGCTATAATCAACTATACCAAAGTGGTGATAGAGGCTTGATTGCATTGATAAAATAATATAATCAAATAAACTGACTATTATCTTTGATATGTGCTTAGTCACATTTCTAAGTTAAATCACATGAATTAAATAATCATGCAATCATGCCTTGAGGGTTTTTTTTTTCAGTTATGGTTCAAATGTAATCTAGTATTTTTCTCTGAATACGTTTTTTTTATTATGTACTATCTCTTTTTGATATTTCTTAGCACAAATTACCAACTAACTCTAATATCTATAATAATACTAATATTCTTTTTATATAAGTATTACAAATAAAAATAACATTTTTAATAATTGTGCATATAATTTCTATAGACTTTTTTACGATATATTAGTTTACGTAGGTTTTTCTTTTTTTTTTT
>JACGTP010000003.1:5838248-5848640 GCA_023678845.1 Mischocyttarus mexicanus | reverse complement strand
ATTAAACGCACACGGACTATCACGGACTAGTAAATTATTACTTTTCCTCGTTATTATCAATATCATTTAATAATACGATGATAATTTCAATGTTATTAAAAATATTATTATTATTTACGAACAGAAATCATATCTCTATAGAAATAAATAGAAATAGATATATATTTATATATCAAAAATAAATATCTATATAATACGTTATATTTTTTGCTAAGAGATAGTCAATTTTGGGTAAAGAGGTAATCGCAGTTCACAAATCTGGTATTATTAAATACTAGATTTATTTACACTATTTACACGTTAAATAAATACTTATATTGTTTCTTAAGCTATAGTAATAACCAATTTCTATATTAATAAGCGAACAACATTTAAAGCCTCTATTTCAAGGAATATTTCGTCTTTATTTTATCAATATTATAGATAACCACAGTTTATATATCTTATACAATTCGTTACTATTCTGCCTCTCAATACTACCCTGCCTTCTTGCGCGTCAGATGTAATAAGAGTAAGGATACTTTCCTTAAATATATATATATATATATTCTACATGATTAAATAAATTATATTATTTTATTTAAACCATTAATATGGAAGATTCAACGAAAACTCCTAAGTCAACAATTTAAGGAAAATATTTTGGCAACTATGACGCACAAAATAGTCAGATATTCAAATAGACTAGTAAGAGTTTTAGACAGTTTATAAGAAAGAAATAGACGTCTTCAATTACGTACAAATGTGCATTATAAATGTAGTATAGATATATTGTGAACTCGATATTCTAACATCGATACTTTCAACATATGTTTATATTTATGTAATACAATTTTATTATATTAATATTATAATTTTTCATATTTTTTAAGCTTACACGTATAAATATATATTTTTGAATATTAGCATGTAATTTTTAAACCTTAAATTGTGTGAACTGGGACCGTGAACCATATAATATTATATTATATATATACATAATATTATATTACATATAATACACTCAGCGATATAGAGATAAGAAGAAAACCACTAATTTCGTTAATTTACAACTCAGTTGTAAAGCATATTCCTTAATGTCAGAATTTCCATAACTCACAAACTGCAGGTCCATCAACAATAAATGAGCCATATGTTCCACCAACTCATACTACTAGCCTATCAATATAGAATAAACTATATATTCCAGAGTCACATTCAGATTATGATGATGAAATTCACAATGATACTCATTCAAAAGCTAATTATGTTCCCCAATTGCATGAACCAATAATAACCCAGTGAATACAAAACATTAATATGACGTTCGATTTAGATCATGTTGTTGACAAAAAATTTTTACGTAGGATATGTCAAAAATCTGACGTAGAATCTTGCTTTCAAAATTATGACTTAAATCTGATTTAAAATTTACATCACGTTTTGATGTCATTTCAACGTCATAATATTTTCATATTATTTATACCATAAATAAGTCATACAATTTCATAGGTTAAAAATCATTTGTTGTATATTATGTTTTTTGTAATATAATTTTGGTCGAAAGATCAAATACACTTGTTTAATTAGTTAAACAATATTTTAATTATATAATTCTCTTCTTATAAGTACAATTAATTAATCTCTTTGTAATAACAATTCTTTGGTGATCAGTCTTAGTTTATCGGTATTCCTTGTACTATCCCTTCTATATCTCAAACTCGAATAATCCGCCCTTGTCCCTTTCCAATGCAACAAGGATAGATGTATGTAGCCCTACTGCACATGCGCTAGGGTCTTATCTTACGCGCTGTATAAAGGTGGGGAAGAAGGAACACGTAAGGCCGCACACAAAGGCGCCTCTATTCCAACACTCCCTCTCGCATTAGTGTCGGCTTCTGTCACTTCTTACCTCCTGTAATAAATCGCTAAAAACAAATTAGACAACAATCTTGATGAAGGATCGAAAATCATTCATGCAAGTTGTTCTTTACTCAACCAATTTTACATTCATTATTTCGCTCATCAATCGGTTGTGTAATTCAAACGGAAGAGGTTTGGTCATTATATCCGCTATTTGTTCTTTGGAAGAAATNTACGTAGGATATGTCAAAAATCTGACGTAGAGTCTTGCTGTCAAAATTATGACTTAAATCTGATTTAAAATTTACATCACGTTTTGATGTCATTTCGACGTCATAATATTTTCATATTATTTATACCATAAATAAGTCATACAATTTCATAGGTTAAAAATCATTTGTTGTATATTATGTTTTTTGTAATATAATTTTGGTCGAAAGATCAAATACACTTGTTTAATTAGTTAAACAATATTTTAATTATATAATTCTCTTCTTATAAGTACAATTAATTAATCTCTTTGGAATAACAATTCTTTGGTGATCAGTCTTAGTTTATCGGTATTCCTTGTACTATCCCTTCTATATCCCAAACTCGAATAATCCGCCCTTGTCCCTTTCCAATGCGACAAGGATAGATGTATATGGCCCTACTGCACATGCGCTAGGGTCTTATCTTACGCGTTGTATAAAGGTGGGGAAGAAGGAACACGTAAGGCCGCACACAAAGGCGCCTCTATTCCAACATTAGTGTCGGCTTCTGTTACTTCTTACCTCCTGTAACAAATCGCTAGAAACAAATTAGACAACAATCTTGATGAAGGATCGAAAATCATTCATGCAAGTTGTTCTTTACTCAACAAATTTTACATTCATTATTTCACTCATCATTCGGTTGTGTAATTCAAACGGAAGAGGTTTGGTCATTATATCCGCTATTTGTTCTTTGGAAGAAATCCATTTAATTTCTACAAATTTTCGTTTGACACATTCTTTTATATAATGTTCCTTTATCTCGGTCATGTGTCTTAACTTACCACTGCCACTCATTTTCGCACTCGACTCAGCGGCTTTATTGTCACACCAAAGTACAATGGGGCAAAAAGAATTATTCAGAATTAATTTAAGTGAGTTATCGAGAGCTATCAACTCTTGACACGTCTCGCTCATTGCAACATATTCCGCTTGACAAGTGGATAGAGCGATATATGACTGCTTGTGTGTCTTCCAAGCAACAGCATCACCGTACAGTTTGATTACATACCCGCTTGTCGTTAGAGAACCCTTGCAATCGGCAAAGCTCGCATCAAAGTAGGCTTGCATACTATTTTGTTCTCCAAGGAAATTTAACCCCAGATTTTTCGTGCCTTTAAGGTATCTAAAAACCCGCTTAACCATCTGCCATTCATTAATTGTTGGTTTAATTTGGTGTCTGCTTAGTACATTTACCGCATACATTATATCCGGCCTTGTCGCGTTAGCCAAATACAAAATGCTTCCAATCGCCTCTCGGTATAAACTATTTTCTACCAGTTCACTTTCGCTTGTCGAAGTTTCTGTATTCGTTTCCTCATGCATCTTTCTCACTTTATTTGCCACTTGCGTGGTTACCATTGGAGTACGTTGTGGACGCATTTCTTCAAAATCAAATCTTTTCAAAATCCTATCTATATACTTCTCTTGTTTTAACGTAATTTCTCGCTTTTCTCTTGTTTTAACGTAATTTCTCGCTTTTCTCTTGACCTATTAATCTCTATTCCTAGGAAGGTTCTCGGTGTACCAAGATCCGAGATTTTAAATTCACTCCGTAATACATGAGTAACTTCTACCATCTTACTCTTATCATTGCTAGCTACCAACATATCGTCGACATATAATAATAAAATTAAGATCTTATTTCCTTCACGCCACGTAAAAAGACATGGTTCAGTGTCATGTGATTGTAGTCCTGCCCTTTTAGCTACCTCAGTGAATCGTATGTTCCATCGCTTAGGACTTATACGTAGACCGTATAGAGCCCTTTGTAGTTTACATACCTTTTCCCGACGTATGTTGTCGTTATAGTCCGTACCTTCAGGTATTTCCATATAGAAGTCTTCATCGATTGTTCCATATAAAAATGCCGTTTTGACATCCAGCTGAGTGACTTCTAGATCGTGCTTATTTATTATCGCAAATACAGATCTTACTAAAGCCAGACGAGAAACTGGAGCATACGTTTCAGTCAGATCATATTTCTTAAAATCCTTGAATCCTCTTATGACCAATCTTGCTTTATACTTGATGGATCCATTCGAATCGTATTTATTTTTCAATACCCATTTTGAGTCTATCACGTTTGGTCTTCGATTCTTCGATGTTAGCTCAGACCTGTTAACTAATTTCCAAACTTTGTTTTCTTTCATCGACATCAGTTCTTCGTTGATCGCTTCTTGCCATTTTGCTTTCTCCTTCGATTCCACAGCTTCTTTATAAGAAGATTGATCGCAATTGATGTTTGCTAATGAGGCGTGATAATTCGTGTCGTCCATTTCATGTACGACATCGGGTATCGGTTCCTTTTCCTCAAGAGTTGTTTGGACTTTTCTCGGTCTGCCTCTCTTTTTCTTAATTTCTCCCTCTGATTTTAAAAATTCTGACGGTACCTTATCTGTTTCCTGTTCAAACTCGACGAACCACTTCTCTTTATCGATTTCGCTAGACGTGGGGACCCACCCATTTATACCTTGATTTGAATACTTGTCTCCATAAACAAGTTTTTCGTTAAAGCGGACATCCCTGCTTTCATAGAACTTGCCTTCATCAGGTCTAAAGAGGACAAACCCTGAAGGAGTGTAACCTACAAGGATTGCTCGCTTACCTGTACTACTAAATTTCAGTCCTACCTTTCTTTGAATTTTCATGTAGGCCAAACATCCAAAGCGTCTTAATTGATTTATGTCTATACTTTTCCTTGGTGCAAACCTTTGAATGGGTATCTCCATATCAATTGATTTATATGGAGTCCTATTATAAACATATGTAGCTGCTCCAAGAGCTAGATCCCACATGTTTCCTGGTAGTTTAGAATCATACATATTCGCTCGCACTCTTTTCTGAATGGTTTGATTAAACCGTTCGGCCACTCCATTGTGTTGTGGAGTATCTGGACTTGAGAATCGAGACTCAGCTCCAATTCTGTTTAAGACCTCAATTGTGTAGCCTCCAGTGAATTCTGTGCCCCGGTCAGATTGCAGATAGCACACCTTAGCATCAACACCTAAGAGATTTCGTGCACTTTTGATAAATGCCTCCAGACATTCTCCGGTTTCGCTTTTCGACCTCATTGGATAAGTCATTGCTAGTCTAGAGTAATCGTCGACGAAAACTGAAATAAAACGATATCCCTACGGGTGTGTTTGTGGACTTATCGGTCCCATGGTGTCAGAATGTATAATTTCCAGCGGCTTCACCGCTCGTTGTCTCGTTTTGCTAAAAGGCAATTTATTAAACTTAGCTACCATGCAAATCTCGCAGTCTTTGACCGATTCATCAAACTTAACGCTTTGTAGACTTTTGTTTCCTGGAAACATCCTTTGCATCGACTTCAAGTAATCTAAGGATGCATGTCCAAATCGTAGATGCCACAATAATGCCTTGTTGTTGGCCAGAAATTTTTCATCTTTCTTATTGAATGGCGTTTCGTCACCTGTGAATTCCTCACATTCAATGTCATCTGCATTATCGAGTTTTTGATCCCAGATTGATTTGTCAAAGCTAAAATTTTGAATCGGTGGATTTACTATCTCCTGCGTTGTTTCCGAACCCTTTGAGTTAACTTCCTTATCATAAGATTTATCCACAACGGTCACCTCCGATGCGGGTCTCGTTTCTGTTTCTATTAATTCTTTCCGATGCACATCATCAGTCGGATTGGTATCTGTATCTAATTTTGATCTATCTGTAAGTGAGGCTTTGCTACGAGTCATGTATCTCGATTCATTCTCGGAACTTTCTGTCGCAAGATTAGCTATTGCTTTTATCATCTTTCTGTTATTAGTTATCTGGCACCTATCATTGATTCTATCCACCTCTAGTTCGATTATCCAGAAAGGCTTCCGATAAATTCCCTTGATAAATGACTCGTGCGAATTGGGATCAAAAATGTCGACCTGCTGATTGTCCAGGTAAATGCTTAGACCCATGTCAGCAAACTTCCTTAATGACAGGAGATTCTCCGACAAATCTTTGGTACATATAACGTTCTCCAAACTCATTTTCCGATCATTGTCTAATCTAACGTCTACCGTTCCAGCTCCCTCTGAAATGAGGTCAGCATGTACGTCTTTATTGGCACCTTTTATACAATTTACTTTAGTTTGATCAATCGTTTTAAATATAAGTTTGGAGTTCGTTAAGTGTTCAGTAGCACCTTAATCCGCTAAGAACTGTACCAACAAATTATTATTTTTAACATCGCTCTTATCTGATAACAAATTTATCCCAGGCATCGTGCAATAATTTGTGGCAACCATTTTTGTGCCTTCGACATTACCTTTATTTGAAATATTGTCCTTATTGTTCTCTTTGCCTGGTTTTACCCGTTTCGCACTTTCGTCACAATTCTCGTCAATAAATTTGCGCTTTCCTTTAAGTCCGGCCTTGCGATTTGCTTGAGGAAATCCAGATTTCTCGTTCTTTCTCGAGAAGTGTCTCGAAGGCGGTCTGTGTTGACTCTGCTTTGGCCGTTTCCCTGTACAATCCTTTGCAAAATGCCCCGCCTTTCCACACAGGTAGCACAGGGAAGTAGCTAAATTGCGGTTATCGTAGTTGCAATAACCTCGGTCATGATCATTGTGGTTACGCCTTTTCTGGTGTTGCCTCTCATGCCTCACATATAATGCTGTAGGCCCTATCTTTGTGTCCCCCCTTTCATCGGCCTCCTGTTGTACAATAAAGGCCTTCAATTGTTCATAGTTCAAGTCTTTGCCTGTTGAACTTTTCGACAAGAAGTTGGCGGTTCGCAGATGTGATATCGCATGAACAACCGCATTGTAAAAAGTGTCCCTTTTCTCTTCTTCCGAGAGTGATTTAGCATCTGATATAGTATCGCAATTCCGTATCAGATCCTCGAAACGGTCCAAAAACTGTGCTGCCGTTTCTTTATGCGGAGTGTATCGCATACCATAGAGTCTTTACCTTATTGTTTGAGGGGTTAAATTTGTCTCGCACCTTTTTATATCCCGAATCTTGTTCAGAATTTCCACAGGATCTTTAACTTTATCTTTTCTAGAGTAATAGCCTTGGTCTAACCTATTAATTAATATATCTCTCACTCTAAACATGTGTTTCTGTCTCGTTGTTTCATCAATTTCATATTCAGGCTTTTCCTTCGGATCTATGACATACAGCAGATACTGGCTTCTTAGCTCCGACGTCAGAAAGTCCAGAAAATGTTCGTATTTCGTCTGACTCGTTAGCCTATACATTCTTTTGGTGGAATCTTGGCCCACTATTGCCACATGCATTTTTCCACTTACCTCGCTAGTTTTATTTGTACCTGCAATACCTAGCGCAGTATTGTTATTTGAGCGATCGTCCCCGGATCGCTTGGTTATTACTTCTTCCATAAGTTCGATTAGTTCGGCCCGACTGATTCCTGTTAGGCGATCATCTCTATTATTGCTAGTTTCTATATGTGTCGGAGGCGTATAAATTGTTTCATCTCGCCTCCCGTCACTCTCAGACTCTCGACAGTTCGATATAGGTGAAGATATCTTGTCGAGTTTATCGATTATAGTGGTCATTCCCTTAAGGAATATTTGCTGCATATCCTTATGTGCAGCAGTCATGTTATCCATTGTTTCACCTATCCTTTCTATGGCCTTCACTATCTTTATTTGAAAAGATGTTATATTCGACCTAGATGACTTGTCACTGTCGATATCGGAATAGTTCCTCTCATTATCGTCATCCGTTTCCGACAAGTGATCGGAACTATTAATCTTGCTGGGCATCATTAATCTAGACCCATTTCGTTCCTTTTCATCAAAGGCCCGCAAGACCACTTCCTTCTCCTTTTTCCCTAAACTGTCCAATCCTTTTGATTGAAATTTTGTTAGTATTTTCTTTTGATATTGCCGAGGACTATTGCTGAATATTCTCTTAACCGAACACAAGTTAATTGAATAAACGCGAACGGGTATCATGACTTCTGAACACAAGAATATCACGATATTCCGCCCATCCTCTTACTACGTCGTTATACATGACTAATAACATCCTTATATCAATTAGGAGAATTCAAATTTGAAACTATACTTTCTCTATCTCATCAGATCTCCCTACTAATGCATGTCCACGCAATTTCAGAGCGCACGGCGGATAAAATCGCGTAAACAATACAAAAAGCAGAAAGATTGACTGTCTATGGAGTCAATTGTTACTTTAATAAGAAAGAGATAGTTTTTATACCAATTGGATACTCCATTCCAGATTCAACCCTAAATACAATCTGATCATCCACATGGGTAACCAATACTTCCTCATTCGGATGGTCCTTTCCGAATTCAAACTTTTCCTGGTGCGTCTTAAGGAATGCCAGCAGTGTCAACAAATCTGTGTGAAAACATTTGTAACTTGTTAGCCAGGAATATATCTATAAATATTCTCCCATCTGTAATCAAATAATTTCTCTAGTGGAAATATTCAATTCTCCATGTAATCTCTCTCATTTCGTGCATAATCTCTGATTTCCTTGCATACCAGAAACTTAAAAAGAGTTACAGATTGCCTTATCATTATACCTTTAGCCGAAGAGAAATTTACGTGAGCGTACAACAACCCATACACATCCGTGTATGGCAAAACTACTGTATACACAGCCAGAGGGAGGCCCCACTCCTTGTACATACACACACCTGCGCAAGTGTGTGCATGGATAGAGTGACACACACTACCCCAGTATAAATACCATACTGTTACAGGCCCAATTCACACAGAATTGTTACTTCAGCCACATGTAAGTGTGTGAGTACATGTACGATTCATTCCCCTCGGCGATATTCAAACCCGAGATGTCCCCGAATCACCACAGATTCGGTCGACGTCAGCTCTCCCTCTCTTCCGACTAATTGTAAGTTCGTGTTGCCTCGGGTAACCTCGGCCGAACTCGTCATATCCCGCTCGTCTCTAAGGATTACGGTCTGGTTCATCATCATACTATTCAACAAGGAGACCACACGTATTCGTGTATTGAGGGAGAACCATGCTCTAACATACCCCAACACCGGCGCCAGTGCGGGTATGTATAATGCAACACACTATGCACCAGTATATACATATACTGTCATAGGCTCACCTACAAGGGACACACAGTCACCTATCATGTTTCACTCCGCATCGATCATAAGATCACACAACATTGATTTTAAACACATGTATGTGTTTGCGTACATATACTTTATCGATAACGCTCGAGCCGTTACCGTCCAATACATTCTTTGTATTAGACCAGAGCTGTCCCCACCTCTTTCCGAGGTCCGGCGACGTCACTACAGTTCTCCCTCTATCCCCAGACCAGATTCGCTGAACTCGCCACGTCCCGAAGACGACCAAACTCACGACTGTTTATTTAACAAGGTCTCCACCAAGTCGTGTACCCCAGATTTTTTTGAAACTTTACACACTTGTAGATGTTGATTAGTACTATCACGTACTGCTAATGAATATATATGAATAATCAACCCTTTTCGAGATATCAACCGATAAAAATTGCAAAAAAACTGAATATACATATCTACCTCTGTGTTGCTACTATAACCAAAAGCCGCCGATAGCCGAGTGGTTAAGGGTTCAGGTTTGTAATCCTGATGATTCGTGGTCAAATCTTTTCGGGTTTAATTTTTTTTCATTTTTTTTTTTCAATTTTTTATGTTTATATTTATTTAAAATAATGTCTTATATATTAACATTTTTGTTTCTTTTTTTTTGACAGTATATTTTATTAATTTTATGAAAATTAAAATATAAAATATGTTGTATTTTTTTTTACTTCCGATCAGTCAAGTTTCCTTTTGCCTAGGACTGTCCTAAACAAACGAATGCAGACGGGTTAAAGGGGGAGCGAAGATATCTTTATCGTCTTTTCTTTGTAATAAGAAAAAAGGAAACTTTCATAATCGCATTAAAAAAAAAACAGAAATTGCCATTGCGTTTGTTTCGTTTCGGTATATCAAAATAAAAAAAAAATTATGTTTCTAAATAGTATAGAAGTCGAGATATCGAATTTTTAGAACGCTTTACCATTTTGAAGTCGCGCGGTCAAGTTTGCTACGTTGCGAGCAAGTCTCGTTCCGCCGCGATCGACCCCTCCCGCTCCGCTCACGATCGTGATCGGCCGTGCTCGACTCATTTCTCCTCCGTCAGTTATACTTCGACAATGACTTTCTATATTAAAAAAGAGTAATTTTTTATTAATAATTTACAGGTTTAAAGTAAACGATTAACACTATAGATCGCTATAAACAAAACGGCTGTACCTATAATACTATTTATGTTATCGAATTTTTTT
>JACGTP010000003.1:5820854-5838218 GCA_023678845.1 Mischocyttarus mexicanus | reverse complement strand
GCAAAAAATAACAAATTGTTACTCAAAAGTTGCGTTTAACCAATACCTTTGCTTTTGTCGTTTTAGAATTTCAAAAAGTTGATTATTCGCTTCTTGGCGAGCTTAATTAACAAATGCCGCAATTTGCCGTTTTCTTTAAAAAATTCCCCTAGCCGTATTAATTAACATTTTTAAAAACTGAAATATACATATTGTTCTTTTGCTCTCCTACAATGTATAAAAAAATCAGGAACGATATAAGATTGTTACTTTTGGCGGTGCGATTGATCAAAAAAACTAATCTTTTTTAATTAACTTTTGCTTTTTGCAAAAACTATTGAACTTACTAAAACAAAATTGAACGTACTTATTGTTAATAAGGTAATGTTACTTGTTCATAAATTTCATGAAAATATATGTAAGTTTGTCGTCTCACACAAACTTGTCTGCTTAGGCGATTTAGTTACAAAATGAGTCGTCACAGCAGGCTAGTCAAAACGTTATCACTGTTTTGTTCTCGCCTCGCACGGAGATTATGAGAGGTGAGGCACGAGCTCTCGACACGTGTAGATGGACACGTTAGTTAGTTGGAACTTATAAATTATAATTAGGTTTAAGAGTTTTTACGGATCACGAATCCCAAATCCGACTTTGTTGTTGATTCAGGTCGGTATATTATATTGTAAGTTATTTATTATAGGTCATTTATGGTAAATTACAGTTTATTTTCTGCATCAACATACGTCGTATTCATTCCAAACCATTTATCAATTCAAATTTAATATAAGTTTCAAGTTTGAAACTTACATATATAATTGTTAACTATTGAAAAACATTACGTAAAAAAACAGCATTTCCAAAATTTTGACTTTTTACGCGACCGTCATTTGCAAGAAAACTATAACAATTTCGCATATCGCACTTTTTCCACTTTTAAGAGAATTTCCTAAGGAACAAATTATTTTCAGTAAGTTTTTTACAAAAAACTATTAGTTTCCGAGATATAAGCCACGATTTACGGAAAAACACGATTTTTTTCGAATTTTTTCATATTTTGATTTTTAATGCAGAAAACTCACATTTTTTGGAATACGCATAATGCACATCTTAATGTAGACCACTTTCGGGATCATTTAAAATTTTTTTCTCTTAGGTCGGAGCAACATCCATTTTTAGCTCCAAAATCGGCTAGATGGACTAGACTATTATATCTTACTTTGTATGAACTCGTCATCGGTTACATAACTCACGTTTGAAGCGAGGAAAATATCAAGCACAGAGAAAAAAAAGAAAACGTCTTGAAACGTAACAGTATCCTAATGGACACACCTAGTGTAAAATTTGTAAAAAATCGATTTTTTACGTATTTCGATAGTTTATACCTTTAAAAATAACATACTAAAATTTCAAATGCATATCTCAAATAGTTTTTGAGTTACAGCTATTTGAAAAGCAACCGCTCATCGAAAATAAAATCAGTAACTTAAATTTTAAAAGCGTTTTTCTCGAAACTACATTTTTCTAATTTGCCGCAGTTGTAACTTGACGACAAATCATCCGACCGCTTTGATCTTTTTTTCTGTTTATTTTGTATATGTTTTTTTGTACAATGACCCTCCAGTTTTTCTGTTGTATAAAAATGTAATTTTGGTGGGCCAAAAATTATCCAATTTTTGAGCAAAATTCGACATTTTTTTTTCACAATTACGGGTCATTGTATAGGCAATACCTTGTAGTATAATAAACTTTTAGGTTTTTTTGATTTCAAACACTGAAGGTCGCTATCACCGCAGCAGTGGAGGACCTGTTTTTTTAGTATTTTGGAGATAGCGAATAACTCGCTGAAAATTAAATTTTTTCATTTGAAAATTTCATTGTATATTCATTATTTATGTATCTACCCAGTTGTACGGTAGTATACAACCATCGATATACCCACACATGCGAACCGAACACGAATTTCCCACTTACGAGAATTTCCCCACTTACGGAAGCTTCCGAACCCCCACTCGCAGCGTTACGTCACATGTTTCCCCTTCCCCAGAGGGGACCCTTTGCATCCCCAGAGGGGACCCTTTTCATCATATTCTTATTCATTCCAAAACCCGCCACTGACCAGGTTACACGGAAAATCTTCGAGCGAACAATACCATTGTATAAGTCGAGCGAACAATCACCATTGTATAAGGCTAGCGAATCATACAAAGACGCCCAGCGGAGTCTCACCTCTTATTCACTTAAGTATCACACTCTTTATATTTGTATCCACCATTCTTCATAATTTCTTGTATCCAATATCGTAAACCTAATCTCATTAAGGATAGATTATATCTTCAGGGGTTTTTATGCCATACGGCTTTTCCCCTCGAGCCAATAAAGAACGTTGTTTCGGTGGCTCAAACGAGCATTTATTTATTTATCATACCTCATCATCTAATCACAATTATCTCATCTCAACCTAGCTATTATTAAGAATTGCGAGAGGACTCCATGTTGGAGGAATCTCCACTATACACCAGTAAACACAAAACGTTAAAATGACGTAAATTTTAGGTCATTTTTTTGACATAAAATTTTTACGTAAATATGACTATAATCTGATGTAAAATCTTGCTGTAAAAACTATGACCTTAATCTGACATAAAATTTACACCACTTTTTGATGTCATTTCGATGTCGTAATTTTTTCATATTATTTACGTCATAAATAAACCATACAATTTCATGGTGTAAAATCATTGGTTGTATGTTACGTCGACAGATGACATGCGAGTATAACTCGCCGCCAAATAACGCGTGCAAAGGGCGTTTTTTCGTGAATCGCGCGGAAGTTTGGTTATTCAGAAAAATCGTAGTTAATCAAAAACTACTTCGTTTTTATGAAAGAAACTTTTTTTATTTTATTTTTTTTTTTATCTACTAAATGCGTATCTTGACGTGACACGCGCTCCAGTGACAGACTGCAAAAAACGTAAAAATACGTTGCCCGCACGGTAAGTGTTAAATATGACATATAATCTCTTCGAACTCTGTACACATTGCACATTGCTCATTGCAATGTATGTAATACTTTAACCATTACTCTCTACTATATTTTTATCTCTCTCTTTTTTATTTTAACTTTTGCTACTACCATTTAAAAAAAATTATTTTTTAATTAATTAATAAGTCAGTTTATGATTATCAAAATGATTTCAGATAAGATTGATGCAGTCTTAATTATTCTAGGAAGACTTTCTATCCAAACTGCTGGAAAAAATAATTTACAAGAGAATGAAAAGAATAATCTCTGACAAACACCTAATTCCTGAACATCAATTTGGTTTCCGAAATAAACACTCTACTGTTGAACAAGTACACAGACTAACTAATACGATAGTAACAGCTTTAGAAAATAAGGAGTACTGTTCCGCCGTCTTCATAGACGTAGAAAAAGCCTTTGATAAGGTGTGGCATCAAGGATTACTGCAAACAATCAACAAACACTTTCCACACTCGTACTACAAACTTCTAGGATCTTACCTCTCTGAAAGAACATTTTACGTAAAAATAAAAGACTCTCACTCGAACATCAAGTTAATCAAAGCTGGGGTTCCGCAGGGAAGTGTCCTTGGACCAATCCTTTACACTCTCTATACGGCAGACATACCAATCAACGCCAACTGTACGGTTTTAACATTTGCAGACGACACAGCAATGCTTACCGTAAGCAAAGACCCACAACAAGCAATTCAACTGTTACAAAAACAAATCAACTCTCTTGAAGAATGGCTGATCGATAGGAATATCAAGGTAAACACCACCAAGTGTAAACACATTACGTTTACTCTGAGGAAAGGCATAATACCGAATCTACAACTATTCAATAATGTAGTTCCACAAGTATCAACAGTCAAATATATAGGACTTCATTTAGATTCCAAACTAACATGGAAAAAACATATAACTGCCAAAATCGAACAAATCCGCTTAAAAAGGAGACAAATGGCCTGGCTAACTAACAAAAAATCGAAACTTAGCATACAGAACAAATTACTAATTTATAAAACAATAATAAAACCAATTTGGACATATGGAATACCGTTATGGGGTATAGCAGCAAAAAGTCACATTGTCAAGCTTGAGGCACAACAATCTATAACCCTACGCACAAGCGTAAACGCTCCATGGTACGTCCGTAACGACGAGATAAGGAAGGACTTAAACATCTCTACGATAGAAGAAGAAATAGCCAAGTCAACCTGCAGTTACAAAAAGAGAATTGATACCCACATAAGCCAACTAGCAAAAGATAACTACAACCAATATATTCCTAGAAGGCTGAAAAGAATCCATCCAGGAGACCTTGTAATAACCTAAGCAAGATGTAATAAAAATAATAGCGACGATATCTCATTGGGGAGATCGTCCACATGCTACCTTTTTTCCTTATATAACAATTTACCAAATGTCTTCGGACAAATTGTAATGATGTATGGAGTTAATAAAAAAAAAAAAAAAAAAGGAAGACTTTCAGTAGATATGAAAAATTTGAAACAAGGACTGACGGCACATAGTGGTCAAATTTGTCGAATATAAACTGTGACATTTTAGAAAATATAAGACAAAAATTACCACTACACATTCAGAAATCAGTTTCTGATTTCGAGTCAAAATTTTCGACTTACAAAGAATATCACGAAACAAAAAAGATGAAACGAAAAAGTACATGTAAATAAGTTCCTTCTTTAATTTCCTAGTGTATTGTTATTATAATATTGTAATGTGTATAATATTGAAGTAATTATAATTTTTCCAGATGTGATATTGGAGAAATTTCCTACGTGATATAGTGCTGCATTTTCCAAAACGGGTAGTAATTAGTTCTGATTAGGAAATCAAAAAGCTTCTAAACACAAGGCGAAGTGGTGCCAAAAGATTAAAATATCATCTACTAAACCCCATACTATAAAAAAAATTGCAAGGAATTACTACATTAATAATAGAAATTACATACATAAGTTCATTATGTAGATCTACAAACGAATGCTTTGTGATAGTCTTTTCAAGACGATAATTTTAAGTATTGAATCTGTAATATTGTTTATTTTGTTTGTATTCTTATTTTTATTTAATTTTATTTGTGTTAATTTGATTTTCAATTATGGATTTTAAAATTTGAAATTTTGCCGCCGAAAAAAAAATTAAAAAATCCCTAATATTCTGAAATTCCCTATAAAATACTAGAAAAAAACAAAGTCATTTTTCAGTCATTTTATGTCATATATAAGTCATATTTGTGTCAGAATTATTCGTCAATAAGTGCGAAATAGGGACCTTCACATGACTCGTTTTTGAACTGATTTCTTACGTCCAAGATTATTTTTCATGACGTCAAATTTACGTCATTTTTACGTAAATGTGTTCACTGGGTATCCTTCAAATTTTAAAACATTTCATGTAGTAGTTTTCTTTAACCGTTTGAGTCCCAAGCAGCGCGATCGCGCTGTTGAGATTTTACGTCGAGAAAACCCAGCACATTTGGAGCATTGTGGGCAACTGATGGTGCGTTACCGATTGTCGAAGTCGCTCGCTCAGATTTATTCTGACACAAGTACATCACACAGTTTCTTTTAATGTAAATAGTACATTTTAAAATAGGTAGAATAATACTATAATAATGCAACAATACATTACATAATAAACATTTTTATTTCATTGTTATTTTCTCAATAATTTTTATCGAACACGTACAGGAAGCGCTATTGCTCCGATTGGGATTCACCGATATAAAATAAACAAAGCGCTATCGCGTTGCTTGGGTCTTTTCGTACTCATTTAAAGAAAGTGCGGTTGCGCTGTTTGAGTTTAATACCCCCTGGGACTCAAACGGTTAAAAAAATTCCCAAAAATCACCTGTTTTTTTAGGTAGTCACACTATGTGTACCCCTTAAATTGCGTAGTCTTATTGCATATTAATTACTCTGTGACTTAGCGTCAAATCATCTAGTAACACTAGTGAGTGAAAATAGTGTACTAAAAGTGTTTAATAATTTGACCTGTAGGTCGGCGCTTCGATCGCTGAGATGTGGGTATAAAACTGTTGCACAATATTAACGCCAATATACTCTACCTTTGGATTTAAAAACTAATTTATGTCCAATTACATATCCGCACAATGCGACACATTACGGTACTAACAATAAGACGCATTCTGCTCTATAATTGGAAAACAAGGTAGCGTTCCATATATGCTATACTATTAAACTACGTAGTTATATTAATAGATTTTTTTGTTGCCATTGACAGGACTTATTGTTAATTTCAGTTATTAATTAACTCATTGTTGTATAAATTATGATTTTCTAAGATATTTGAAAACTATTTTTTAGTTTAAGGTAGTTTTAAATCAACTTTGATTAATATAACAATGAGTGAAAAGAATATGGAAATATCTAAAAACGATGTTTGCATATCAAATGAGGTCTCAATAAAAACGCGAATTGATACATTGATCAAAGAGGTTAATTTAATTTACATCAAAAAAGTAACTATAAAAAAATTGTTTATATAAAATAAAAAAATATCTTTTCAGTTTTTTGATAAAAGTAGTATTGTTAAAAAATCTCTAGAGCAATTATATTCTTGGAAATCACAAGATACTAAGTTGTCTGTTAGTAATTGGTCGAAAGATGCAACCTATAATAATCTACAAAAAAAAATTAAATTATTGAAACAAATAATTTTACAATACACAGAAGCTAATCAAACTTACAAACAAAAATTAGAAAATTTACAGCTGCAAAGATCACAAGAAGAACACAAGAAATGGTATATAATTTTCAAAACTTTTATACTTCAGTGGAATTAATAAATTCTTTGTGTACAAATACTTTTAAATCTCTCACTATATAACAAATAAGGGTGTTTATTCTTTTCAGGGATGAAATTAAATGTATGATTCTGCAATATGATAAAAAATTTTCTAATGGACAAATCAAATACGTAAGTTTAGCTTAAAGCAGTATAGTGTGTATTAATGGTATCCGTGATACTATTCATTGTATAAAATATTTAGCTTTTATGTTGCTACCATGATTTACTTAATCATTTATTATTATAGTCTACTCAGAATTTAATAGAAGAAATTAAAAATTATTATAAACAATACACAACAATATGCGAAAAAATTACAAGTATGAAAGAAAAATTGAGAACCCTTTTACAATGCAGTACAACATGGATTGAAAAAACATTGGACACTAATTCTAATCTCATTAACTTATGTAATGTAATTAATTATATAAAGTAAGTAATATTTAATAAAACATATGTAATATAGCAATGTTCCGCTTTATTTATATATATATTGTATCATGTTTTTTTTAGAAATAAAAATACTGTTTTACTAAATGCAAATAGATTGGCAGAAGATACATTACAAGAATTACGGAACAAGCTCAAACAAACTGAGATACTTTTGCAAGATCGTAAAAATATAAAACAAAATGAATTTTTTCAAAGTATTTCTTAAGAAAGGTATGCATTATTGTTTTAGAAAGGGATAATTGCTTGTAGATACAATTCACTTGTTTATACATATTTCATAATTGTATATGCGCTGTTTTCGTCATTTTTACAGATAAAGTATGTAAGCTTATGAAAAGAAGCCTGCTGTCTGTAAAAAGAAGTTATTAAGCAATTTTTAATAACGTCTTCTAACAATAATCCACAATTAACTTTAAAAAATAACTAAATATTTTTAATATAATTGAATAATTAAATATATCATTTATGTCATAAATAAGCCATACAATGCCAGTAAACACATTTACGTAAAAATGATGTCAATTTGACGTCATGAAAAATAGTCTTGAACGTAAGAAATTGGTTTAAAAACTAGTCATTTTTAGGTCCCTATTTCGCACTTTTTGACGAATAATTCCTACATAAATATGACTTATATATGACGTCCATTTGGTGTCCACTTGACATAAATATGACGTAAAATCGATGTCATATAGATTTCAAATTAATTACAAAGTTTGACTGAAAAATGACTTTTTTTCTAGCATTGTATAGGGAATTTCAGAATATTAGAGATTTTTATATTTTTTTTTTCGGCTGCAAAATTTCAAATTTTAAAATCCTTTAATTGAAAATTAAATTATTACAAATAAAACTAAATAAAAATAAGAATATAAACAAAATAAATAATATTACCGATTCATTACTCAAAATTATCGTCTTGCAAAGACTATCACAAAGCACTTACTTACATTGCAATGAGCAATGTGCAATATGCACAGAGTTCGAAGAGATTATGTCATATTTAACACTTACCGTGCGGGCAACGTATTTTTACGTTTTTTGCAGTCTGTCACTGGAGCTCGTGTCACGAAAAAATATGTATTTAGTAGATAAAAAAAATAAAATAAAAAAAGTTTCGTTCATAAAAACGAAGTAGTTTTCGATTTACTGCGATTTTTCTGAACAACCAAACTTCCGCGCGATTTACGAAAAAACGCCCTTTACACGCGTTATTTGGCGGCGAGTTATACCCGCATGTCATCTGTCGACGTAACATACATCCAATGATTTTACACCTATGAAATTGTATGGCTTATTTATGACATAAATAATATGTAAAAATTATGACTTTACAACGTTATGTAAATTTTATGTCAGATTAAGGTCATAATTTTTACAGCAACATTCTACGTCAGATTTCAGTCATATTTACGTAAAAATTTTATGTCAAAAAAATGATCTAAATCGAACGTCATATTATCGTTTTGTGTTAACTGGGTAATAATTTATTAAATAACATATGATAAAAAATGTGTATTTTTTTTATTTTTTATCACGTTTTGTAAAATAAAAAAAATTTGACTTGTTTTATAAAATGATACAGTTTTAGAATTAAAAATATATAAGATAAAACATTTTTAAAAGACGTACGACACTGTTCTCATATTTGATCCTGTATACGCTTGCACGACCGTTGCCTGATCGGTACTCTACGCTATTTATCCATAGCCGAAAGTCGTCGCCTCAGTTTGTTTGCTTGCTTGATGATGGTTAATAACTTTGGGAGATTCTACACTTTGCTTGATAATGAGATTTATTTATAACAATTTATATTGCACACAACTATAGATGCCGTAATGGTTAATATTCACAATTGCTACTTATGTTTGTTATACACGTTTTGCTTGTTTGTTTATTAGTCGATGGCTACGAGCACTATAGCATCGACTACGGTGAATGTTCTTCACGAATGTTATTATCGATATAATTCGCGTTTAGAAATCTCTACTTATAAATGCTTGCTTGCTTGTTTGATATGTATAATGGATGTTGGATACGAAACGAACGCTCGGACGATCGAACGAACGAAGGAATAACAACAACAACTACTACTCCTACGACTACTGCCCAACAACAACTTCCTGCAACGCAGGTCGTCCTTATATACCCCGCTAACGGGGGAGGGAGCACATGCTAAGAGCCTGGAAATATACCTAAAACTCCTAACACGTGATCGAGGAATTTCTCTGTCCTAAATAAACCGATACCTTTCCATGAATCATAAATATACACAGATACAGCCCCTCAATCTTCTACAATAAAGAAGCGATACCGCGTTATCGCTCGACGCGGTGTATGTTCGATTAGCATCTATGGCTATTTACTGATCGACCCAAAGAATAGGATTTCTTTCCAACTCCTTGCGTTGCGTTGGTGACGCAACAGATCCATTTCTTATCGCCCGTCACCATCCGCTTCAAAATTGGGTCGATTTCTTTACGCTTTAGCAAAGAATTGTAGGCACCAATTCGCTCAAAAAAGTTCTTTTGTGCCAATTCGTGTGGCACCCGTACATCGAGCGACTTTTTGAGACCAGCCTTCTCCAAATGGTCGAAACGATTTTTTGGCTAATCTTCAGTAAATGCTCGCATATCGATTCGATTTGACGACTTCCATGATTTTATTAAAATTTTCGACGTTTAACCTACTAAAGCGTGTCTCATTTTCGACGTCCATATCACCAGAACGGAAGCGTTGAAACCAACGCTTTGCTGTTGCGTTTGATACTGTACAGTGTCCATAAACAGCATAAATTTTATGGGCCGCCTGCTCTGGTTTTCCCCCTTGGTCGTAGTGGTACTGAAAAATGTATCGAATTTTTTCTTTTTCTACTTCCACTTTGGAAGGCTCCAACACACAACTGGATTCACTAAATACAAAACTGTCAAAGAACTTTTTTAAACCGTTATGTCTCCTTTAAATCGCAGTACAGAATGACAAGATGCAATGTATACGGCGTGAGATGTGGCTCACTAAAACCATCTAACTTAAGTTCAAAATGGATGTTGCTCTGACCTGACTACAAAAAATTAAAAAAAATTAGGAATGTGGTGTACATTAAGAGGTGCATTATGCGTATGCTGAAAAGTGTATGCATTGTTAACACTAGAACTACGAACCGGTCAAAATGACCGGTTGCATCATTTATTTGTACCATTTCCTCTAATATTCCTATTTAATATTTTACGATAATGTCATGATTTTTATTAAATTTGTGTATAGAATAATATTATAGATTATTTTTTTCATACGCTTCTAATTTTCAGAGATAACTATGTGTTATACCTAAGTATACGAACCGGTCATTTTGATCGGTCATGAAAATATCATAAATACATGTTGTGCTTTTCTGGCCATTTTATTTGCGCGTGGTGCTTATGAAGCCAAGAACTTAAAATTATCTTATTTATGGTCCCAGAAATGGGGGCCTGTCTTTTTTTCAAAAACTATGCCAAGGGAAGACTTCACTAATATTTTACGTTTTATCCGATTTGATAAGAAAACTGAAAGAAGTCAGCGATTAGAAAAAGATAAATTTGCAATGATTTCATATGTTTAGGAATCTTTCATTCAAAATAGTCAGAGCTGCTACATCCCGGGACAAAATATTACTATCGACGAGCAATTATTTCCAACCAAAGCGAGATGCAAGTTCACGCAATATATGCCGAACAAACCTGATAAGTTCGGCATAAAATTTTGGTTGGCATCTGATCTCAAGAGCAAATTTATTATAAATGGTTTCCCGTATTTGGGAAAGGATGTAACAAAGGAATCGTCAGTTCCTTTGGCTGAATTTGTTGTTCTAAAATTAATTGAACCATATACCTATTCTGGAAGAAATGTAACGACAGACAATTTTTTCACTAGCCTATCACTAGCTTCAAAATTATTGGAGAAAGGTACTACTTTAGTTGGAACTGTTCACGTAAACAAAAAAGAATTGCCAATGCTTGCGAAACAAAAAAAAAGATAGTTTATCTCGATTTTCATCTGTAATTTATAAAACAAACAATGCCACTTTGACAATATATAAAAGTAAGCCATCAAAAAAAGTTCTCTTGCTGAGTACGAAACATAATTCAGATAGCATTGAAAAAGATAAAAAAAAGTTACCTGAAACTATAAAATTTTATAACAATACTAAATACGGAGTAGATGTTGCCGATCAAATGGCCAGGAAGTATACTGTGAAGTCAGGATCACGAAGGTGGCCTCTGCAAATATTCTTCAATATTGTCGACTTATTGTTAGCTACAATCAATGCATGGACTTTGTACAACGAAGTAACTGGAGAAAATATATCAAGACAAAATTTTTTGTTTCAATTAGCAGAAGAAGTTTCAGGAAAGCATGAAGACTCATCAGAACTGGAATACTTGAACAACCTCTTGAAGAGTCCTGAAAATTTGAACATACGAAAAACGTGTCAAATAGGTTTTTGCAATGAGAATAAATCCGAAAATATCTGTGCTCATTGCCAAAAGTATGTTTGTGGCAAATGTACTTTTAAAAAACTTTTGATATGTAAAAATTGTCGTATATAAAATGAAACCTAAATACAAAGTGAATGATACTACTCTTTATGTTATGTAATTACAATTGTATAATGAAATATATTTCATTTTCTTGAAAATTAAATTATCTTATGAATATATAGTTTTATTTCTTGAATTCTACTATTTTGTTTACTTAAACAAAAAAAACCGGTCGGTTGAAATAAGTATATAGTAAATCTTCGTAGTTCTAGTGTTAATGAAAAATCAAAATGTGAAAAGAACCACGAGAAAATCGTGTTTTCCAGTAAATCTTAGCGTATACCTCGAAAACTAATAGTTTTTGGTAAAAAGTTTGCTAAAAATAAAAATAATTTGTTCCCAACGAAAAAGCCTCGGATAAAAGCCGGACGGATCGCAACGGACACGACATGGCAGGGACAAGGAAAAAGAGATTCCAAAAACTGGACACACTAAGAATTGGATGCTGGAACATCACAGCATTCAACAAGAGAGATCAAGAAATACTAGTGGAACTGGAAAGAAGCAGAATCGACATCTGCGCACTATCCGAAACTAGGAAGAAAGGAAATGGCAATACTAAGTACGGTAAATATCTCCTGGTGTATTGCGGTAAGAAAAAACATGAAAGAACTTCTTCCGGGGTCGGACTCATGGTTCATGAAAAATTCCACCAACGCCTTCATGACATCAGCTACATCAATGACCGAATCCTGCGGGTGGCATTTAAGTTCCATGGAGATATTACAACCAACGTAATAGCTGTGTACGCGCCGGACATGACGAAGCCTCAGGAGGAAAAAGACAATTTTTACCAGAACCTCCAAAAAACATTAGACGTAATACCAAGAAAAAGCGAAGTCTTTATTCTTGGCGATCTCAATGCAAGAATCGGGAACGAGATAATACCAGGTCTCAAAAACCGGTTCAATGAGGACACGACAAACGAGAACGGCGAACAGCTAATACAATTCTGTGCCCAGAATGAATTCCGAATAAACAACACCTTCTTCCCACACAAAGCACAACAAAAATTTACCTTCGCAAACAACAGAGGACAAAAGTTAATAATTGATTACGCCATAACGAATAGAAGTGTGCATCCTTCTAATATACTGGACGTAAAGACTTTAAGCTCCACTAATGCCGGAACAGACCACAGCCTGGTCCTCACAACATTCAGACGCACGGTTCAACTAAAGATGAGAGGTCCACAAAACTCAGCAGAACGATGGAACCTCAAATCTTTTTCAAACGACTCGACCAAACATCTTTAGAAGCAAAGACGGAAGAAACACATAGAAAATAACAAAGTTGGACCAAGCGACGACGTGGAAGATGCATGGAAGAAACTCTCCACAAACATAACCAGAGCGGCCGAGGAAGCATTAGGTAAACGAAGAGTTGATGGGAAGAAGAAATACAACAAGAAGCCATGGTTCACAAACGAAATAAGAGACCTAGCCATGGAGAAAAGAGACGCTTATATACAATATAGAGACAAGAGAATCAACTACTCGCAATATAAGCTAATAAGAAACAAGACGAATAACATGATAAGAGAAATAAAACGGAGCTTCTGGGAGAAATTTTCAACAGACATGGAGCATGACATGTACGGAGGTCAGAAACGAGTGTGGAACATGCTAAGAAACCGCAGCAAGCCGTTGAATGAATACGTGCAAATATGCAAAATTTCCAAAGAAAGCTGGGAAAAACATTTCGAAAACCTTTACCGTAAGTCTGACACTAAGACTCAAACAGAAAAAGCTGCAACTGATGAGCAAGGACATTGGAGGTGCACAAAAGAACAACTAAGGGCGTCAATCCAGAAACTGAAGAGCCGCAAAGCCCTAGGCTTGGACAATATCACAAACGAACTAATTAAATACGGAGGACCATCACTGATAGACGACCTGAATAGCCTTTTCAATAAAATTATAGAAGAGAGGAAAGTGCCAATCCAATGGAAAGATAGCATAATCATACTGGTATTCAAGAAAGGGGAAAAAACCGACCCCCAAAACAATAGGGGCATTAGCCTTCTGAGTGCGGTTATGAAACTATTCACAAAAATAATATCAGAAGTTGTAGCTGATACAGGAATAAGCGAAGAACAGCAAGGTTTTCGAAAAAACAGGTCCACAACAGACGCAATCTTCGTTCTGCGTCAAATCGTGGAAAAGGCAATAGAATACAACAAAGTTGCCTACTTATGCTTTGTCGACTTAGAAAAAGCATTTGATAACATCAGACTAACAGATGTAATCAATGTACTAAGACAAAGAAAAGTGGACCCTGGCATCACAGCTATTATAGAGGAAATCAACACCGACAACACGTGCTTCATCAAAACCAACGGAGCCCTTTCGAAGCGAGTACACGTAGCAAAAGGAATAAGACAGGGAGACAGCTTAAGCCCAATTCTATTTAACCCTTTCGTGCCGAGCGCCGCATATATGCGGCATCCACGCTGCGACTGCTAGGTACGAGCGCCGCATATACGCGGCATCCACGCAACGACTTCTGGGTACGAAACCACGCGCACTGTGCATTTTTCCGGCGCGAGGTTCCGTTCAGTGACGGTACTTCGGCGGACGGGGCAGCCGTAGCGAAAGGGTTAATTTAATCATGGACGAAATAATAAAAGAAGTAATGACTGCCGGAAAAGGATACAGAATGGGGGTTAGGGAAATAAAACTTATAGCATACGCCGACGACGCAGTTCTAATAGCCGAAGACGAGGACAACCTGCAAAGATTGCTGTACAGATTTGAAACAACAGCCAAAAAATTTAATCTCAACATTTCTGTACATAAGACAAAGTCGCTCACAATATCTAAAGAGCCAAGAAGATGCAAACTTGCAGTTAATGGACTTAGCGTCGAACAGGTGATGAAATTCCGCTACTTAGGAGTCAATATAACTAGCAGTAAGAACATCATAGAAGAAGTACGAGCTCAAACAAGGAAAGCAGCAATAGTATCCGGCTGTCTTAGAGACATAATTTGGCGCAACAAGTACATTAGCATCAACTGCAAGTCTCGTATTTACAAGACCTGTGTAAGGCCAATTATGTCATATGCCATTGAAGCAAGAGCCGAAACCGCTGCTACTAAGAGACTACTAAGAAGCACAGAAATGAAGACCCTACGTTCCATCTCTGGCAAAACACTGTTAGACCGCCATCGCAACGAAGATATAAGAAAGGAGTGCAATGTCCAAGATATAGTGCGCTGGGCCCGCCAAAGAAGGAGAGAATGGAGGGATCACGTTGCGAGAATGGAGAACAACCGTCTGCCTAAGATAGCACAAACACAGAAGCCAAACTCGAGCAGGCTACCGGGAAGACCTTGCAAAAAGATGGTGTTAAAGCTGGACCTCCTCATCGCAGGAGGTATAAAGAATAAAAGTGGGAGAAAAAACAGGATAATGTCCTAAACGAAGAAGAAGAAGAAGAAGAAGAAGAAGAAATATTCTGTAACAGCAGGAATGTGCTGCGCATGTGGAAAAATTTAGTTGGCAGAATTAAATTTACCACCCGAACCATTATTAAGGGGAGCGATTCATGTAACGGCCTTATTTACGGCCGTTTTTCAAAGGCGCATTTAATAAGGAGGAAATGAGTGAATCTTTTTGCAAAAAATTATATTCATTTATTATATATTCAATTACATTAAAAATACATTTTTTTTTTCCAAAATAGCCGCTGTACTGTCCAATCTTCTGAGACCCTCGCGGCGAGAGGTATAAAATGGTAGGATTTTTAGCGTCCGTAATAGTAATCAGAAATCAATAATATTGGTTGAAGTGTGTTTACAAAACATAAATATTCTAGTTATACCAAAAAAAAAAATAAAAAAAGTAAAAAAATTATAAATTGGCATGCATCAGAAAAAAAGTCCGATTTTTTCTCCTTTTTTTAGATGGTTTTTGGATCAAAAATAAAAATTTTTTAAAATTTTTTTAAAATCTTGTAGGTTGAACGAGGATCTATTACAACAGAAAAGATGTATACTTGCAGAAAAGATGTATACTTGCTTATCAAGAGCTTACAAGGGCTAGGACAAGACGTTCCCCCCCAGATGTTTTTGAAACTTTACACACTTGTAGATGTTGATTAGTGTTATCAAGTACCGGTAATAGTATGTTTGGACGGTCAACTCTTTTCGAGATATCGACCGATAAAAATTGGATAAAAAACTGAATATCCATATCTATACCTGTTTTTTGCTTTAACACGTTCGCGACGGGGCCTGAATTCACTGGCCGCACCGTGGGGCGGGCTTGTTTTTCGTGCTCGATCCCATCGGGCGGGCTGAGCGATTTGTCAGATCAAATGGCATTTTATTACAGTTGCTTAAGAAAAACAGTGAAATGGTATAGAAAGATCGCAATACAGCTACTTTGCGGGACAGCAATAGTAAATGCATATTACATACATAAAACATGGGGTAGTGGTCAAATGAGCATTCTCAAATTTAGGGAAAAAATTATTGATAAACTGTTAATAACTGAAGAAATATCAGTAAGGCAAATAAAGGATAGCAACGTTCATTTTATAAACAGATATCCGGGCATTGGAAGGAATGTTCGTAAGCGCTGCAGGGAATTTTATAGAAAATTGTCAGAACGCGTGGGTACCGTGATAGCCGCAAAAAAGCCAAGCGCGTTACTACATTTTGCCCTTCTTGCGACAATCATCCGGCTTTGTGTATACAATGTTTTGAAGAAATTCACAAAAAGGAATAGTTCTCTTATGTTCATAAATATGTAAATAAATTTGTTAATTACAATAATCACCTTTTTATTAGATTGACATCGGCGCGTACCACCGGTGGCTCATCCCGCCCGATGGGACAATTCTGTATGTACCACCGGTGGCTCATCCCGTCCCATAGGACAGACAAGAATGTACCACCGGTGGTACACCCCGTCGCGGACGTGTTAATTAACACTACCCGCCGATAGCAGAGTGGATGAAGGCACAGGCTCGTAATCATGGTGTTGCGTCTCCGAGTTTTTTTAGGTTCAATTTTTTATGTTTATATTTATTTAAAATAATGTTTTACATATTTACATTTTTTTTCTTTCTTTCGACAGTATGTTTTGTAGTCCAGTCCAACTAAAATTTTGATAAGATGTTGCACTTAAGACACGGAAAAAAATTGTGAAAGGTCCGGAATGTGGTCTACATTAAGATGTGCTTTATCCGCACACCGAAAAATGGATGATTATTGCATGCAAAATCAAAATGTGAAAAAAACCGAAAAAATCGTGTTTTTCCTTAAATCATGGCTTATATCTTAGAAACTAATAGTTTTTGGTAAAAAATTTACTCAGAATAATTTGTTCCTTATGAAATTCTTTTTAAAGTCGAAAAAGTACGAAATGCAAAATTGCAATAGTTTACTTGCAAATGGCGGTCGCGTAAAAAAACAAAGCTCTGGAAACGCATTTTTTTTACGTAATGTTTTTTAATAGTTAACGTTAATATATTTTTATGAAATTTATGAAC
>JACGTP010000003.1:5796213-5820687 GCA_023678845.1 Mischocyttarus mexicanus | reverse complement strand
GTTCATAAATTTCATAAAAATATATTAACGTTAACTATTAAAAAACATTACGTAAAAAAAATGCGTTTCCAGAGCTTTGTTTTTTTACGCGACCGCCATTTGAAAGTAAACTATTGCAATTTTGAATTTCGTACTTTTTCCACTATAAAGACAATTTCATAAGAAACAAATTACTTCCAGTAAATTTTTTACCAAAAACTATTAGTTTCTAACAACGGTGTGTGCTAAAGCAAGCCTTTTAAGTTTGTGGTTAAAGTTTCCGTGTCCAGACAGTATCTGCACCATATAGTGGTTGTAATGTATCCAATTAGCATTTAGCCTTTCTTGAATATTCTCAAAGTATTCAAAAGTTATCCTTCCTTTCTCACTGACGTTCCATTGCTCTTGCCATATTTTAGTCGTTATTTTTCTAATCGTAAAAATGGTAAAAATGAAAAACAACTAGAATTAAAACTGAGGAGAAGTGATAGGGTTAGTGTTCGAAAAACGCACCACTTAACTAGGCGTCAGCACCTCTCGAGCAGCGTGATCGAGATGCCTCCTGTCATCTCAAGTAGGAAAATCCATCGATTGTTCCTATCGAACAATCGATCACGCCACTTCTCTTGGAAACAAGTGATTGGTCCTGAGTGACGTCATATATAGCGTGATTTTTTCCCTATTGCTGGAAAATCTCACCTTACTAGCGTGGGAGATGCTAATTGGCGGAAAAGCTCTCTGCCACGTCGACACCTCTTCCCAGCCCGTTCCGATAAGGTGCGAGGTCCTTGACTCCAGTAATCACAGTGAACGAATTAAGACGTGTTTCTTGATTATCTCAAAAGTGACTTCTCCATAACCAGACTTCTCCTAGTTATTCTCTCCTCTCTTGTGATCTATCTCAATTATCCACAACTAAGTCCTCTCTTTCTTCCTGATCTCTCCGTTCTTCTCTTTTGCTCATTATCTGTCTTCTCGGGTGACGCACTTCCGGTCACCTCCGGTCCACGTGCATCGACATCTCATACTCTGTACCGTCTCATTATAACTTAAACTATTATTTCTGTTATCTCTTTTATCTTTCTGATTTCTCTGTTCATCTCAATAAACCTGTTACGCTACAACTTAAACCAGTCTTTTCTACCCCTATTCAGTCCACTAGTCATCTCATCCCGATCCTTCTCTCTATCATCTCATTCTCAAACAGTTAAACATCATCCTTTTATTTCATATAATGAAGATGATTTACCGGATGATTGCTTTATGTGTGCACAGTCTATGGTTTATGATATTCCGATCTCATTTCAAGAAATTAAAACTAGAACTGATAAAGATAAATGGGAACAAGCCACAAATGAGGAAATTAATTCACTTTTAATTAATAACACTTGGTCATTAGTGAATAAAATAAGTGATAAAAATATTGACGATTGTAAATGGATATTTAATAAAAAGATGGATGGTAATGGAAATCTATTAAAATATAAGGCTCGTCTTTTCGCTCGCGGATTTAATCGAGAATATTCAATAGATTATAATGAAACTTTTGCACTAGTGGCGAGAATTTCAAGTTTTAGATTTATATTAGCATTTACAAATCAAAACAATATGTTGATACATCATATGGATGTAAAGACTGCTTTTCTTAACGGTATATTAATAGAAGAAATTTATATGAAAGTCCCAGAGGGTTTTCATACAGAAGGCAATCAAGTTTGTAAATTAAATAAAGCTATTTATGGACTGAAACAAGCAGCTAGATGCTGGTTTAAAGTTTTTGAAAAAGTTCTATTACAAAAAGGTTTTCGAAATTCATCAGTTGACCGTTGTGTATTCATACTAGATAAAGGCAATATTTCCAAAAATATTTATGTTTCGCTTTATGTAGACGATCTAGTAATTGCTACTGTTAGTAATGAAACATTGAGAAGTTTCAAAAACTATCTAATAAATAATATAAATTTAGTATGACTGATTTAAATGAAATTAATTTTTTTATCGGGATTAAAATCGAAACAGAAGATAACAGAATATTTATGGATCAGAGTGCACATATAAAAACAGTATTAAGAAAATGTAATATGTATGATTGTAAAGCTTGTGAGTCATTATTCCCATTTCCCAACATACCCGTAATTAATGAAATCATCTGAAGGATAAAATGATCATACTTAATGTTACGTCCTGTAGCGTAATATATAGTTTGGTCTGTTTTTGGTCAAGCTGTTAAGCCTTTACCAGGGAATGACCTAAAGAATTATGATAACAATGACGAGTAACGAGTCTGGCGGGGATGACTGGATGGAAGGAATTGATGTTACTTGGCTTAAGAAATAGGTTATGATCGAATGTCGGGAGATATATGGAGTAATTAGTCCTGAAACACCTTTACCTTTCCATCGATGTCGGTTTCTATTCCGGATGCTTGAGACGGTTCTGGGACAGGTTTAGTATTAATAAGCACTGGTTTTAACTAATTCCACCAGAATGTTCACTCTTAACTAGGTTTAATAAAGTACGTTTATTCTTTCACCTCAACGAATGATCTTCCTTTCATGACACACAGATTACACTGATTACAGGATAATTTCTTGTTAACAGACTGAATACTAACTTATTAAGTAACACAGAATTACAGACTTATTAATTAACACAGAATTACGGACTTATGAATAATACTGGATTTCAGACTTATGAATTAATGCAGGATTTCAGACTTATGAACTAATACAGGATTGAACAGAAAAATAATAATGCGCCCCGTCGGCTCTCGACATCCCTTCTTATATCCCTTGTCCGTGCCTACTCCCCAGCACGTTATCTCCTCTTCTTAACGAATCGGTTTTCGGAAAATGCACTTTGTCTTCACTATTGGTGAGTTCATTTACGTCTACGACCCTCATTGGTTGATGAACTCATGTACGTGTTATTTGTATTTTGGAATTAAGGTTCAGACAATATTTGGACCTAAGAAATACGAGTGTCTCCACATGTTGGTGGGGAACTTTATCATACAGATAATTTATGGTTCCTTGAAACCGATAGGAGTAGATGTGTGTTCGAGGATGATTAGATTATATGATCCCTTCTAATCTCCAGCCGATATTGGAGTGCTGGCCTCATCGTGTACATGATCCATACGTGATACTCGAGGAAAATATCGAGCACAGAGAAGAAGAATAGGAAGAAGGAAGAAAAGGGAAACGTCTTAGGACGTAACATTAGTAATGGTTGACTTTCTTTTTTTTCTTTTTTTTTCGTTCGTCATGTCTTTAATCGAAATCAGTAATCAAAGGAATTTATTACTAAAGAAGCTTTTCATTCGTGTTTCTAAGGAGGTTTGTTCATGCCTTATTATTTTTTTTTTAAATTGGTGAGTTTCATCTGGTTTCAGTTACTGATTCAAACGAAAAAACATGACGATTTTTTACAAAACAGAATACATATATACGCGTATACCTTTGAATTTGAGTTTTGTTTACAATGTTTTAATTTTAATATATTTTTTTTTATAAATCTTTAATCGATCTATTTGAAATTTTACCTCTAATATTTTTCTATTTATTTGGTCCGTCGAATATTATCAAATTTACTCCTGTTTTTACTGCCGAAAGAAATATATCATCTTTGATTCTTAGATTCTATTTTACTACTTTCTTATCGTAATGCCTTTTACTATTATTTTTCATACACACTATTCATGATTGAAGGTCGCACGCTGCAGTAACAAAACTATTTCCCTATTATATCGCTTCGGTTTTTTTTTCTTAAACAAAAAAATAATAGTTCCTAATAATGCAATATGTTGCATTCGCTTTTTATGCCTTTCATACGTAGATAAGTAACATGCAACAATTGACGTTATCAATCGCTTTCTGTGCAGTAAGTTATAAATTTTGTACTTTCAAGCATGATATCTTTATTTTTATGGCAGTTTTTTGAACTATTTTTGAACTATTTTTTTTTGAACTATTAAAAACATTTTTGTCAAAAAGTTCACCCTGATGAGACATGAATGTTATCCAGTTATCATTTCAATAAAAGAGAAGTTTTGTATGTATAATATATTTTTAGTTATATAATTCTATGGTTTTAAAGAAAAATAATCCCAGAACTACCGGTTCTAATATTGCGCAAGGATTAGATTAGTATGAACCAAAGGAATGCGAGGAGGAGGATATAGATAATATGGACGATATTGATGGTGGTGGGGATGATTAAGTGACTTGAGGACTTCGAGTGTTTGTATATCTATTCTGAATATCTTATTTCTCTTGACTATCCGTCTAGACGGAGAATAATATCGTGTTCGCTTTCTCGTATTCTTAAATCTTTTCTTTAATGTATTCCATAGTGCCATAGGCTTACATAACGCGATCGAATTATCGAAACCTGTGTCATCATTATTACTTGCTTTTCCGAATTTATATCTTATCACAGAATTATATTCAATTAATCTGTCTTTACTTGTTATGTGTGATTTTAACGCTACTTCACTACAAAATGTTTGATTATGCGTTTTGACATTAGTTTCATTATTGTTTTCGTAAAATAAATTATCAGGTTCTTGGGAATTGTTCTGTATATCGAATTCTTTATCTATTTTATAATAGTAGTTTAAAAAAGTCGGAGTACGTTGTCTCGTCATCTATTTCCCCTACTTCTACTTCTGTTTCCTCTACAGTTTCGCACGCGTTCTTTAAAACTTAATTTGTTTCGTTACGTTTTTCGTTAAAACTTTTATTTTCTATCTTTTCTGACTTATCTACATCTGACGCAGCTTCATTGGATATGGCGGCTATAAATTCTTTACATTTTATAATTTCTAACAAGGGCAGTGCCAAGGCGTGTACCCTCAGATTTTTTTGAAACTTTACACACTTGTAGATGTTGATTAGTATTATCACGTACCGGTTTCAGAATATCTGAATAGGCAACCCTTTTCGAGATATCAACCGATAAAAATTGCAAAAAAACTGAATATACATATCTACCTCTGTGTTGCTACAATTAATATAAGTCGCCGATAGCCTAGTGGCTAAGGGCTCAGGTTTGTAATCGTGATGTCCGTGTTCGAGTCTTTTTGGGTGTTATTTTTTTTTCATGTTTTTTTTTCAATTTTTCATGTTTATATTTTTTTAAAATAATGTCTTATATATTAACATTTTTGTTTTTTTTTTTGACAGTATGTTTTATTACTTTTATGAAAATTAAAATGTAAAATATGTTGTATTTTTTTTTATTTCCGATCAGTCGAGTTTCCTTTTGCCTAGGACTGTACTAAACAAACGAATGCAGACGAGGGGAAGTGTGAGCGAAGATATTCTTATCGTCTTTTCTTTGTAATAAGAAAAGGAAGAAAATTTCATAATCGAAAAATAAAATCATTTTTTAGGCTTTTTTTTTTTTTTTTTGTAGTTAATAATAAAAAAATAAAAAATATAACAAATAAGTAATAATTATAAATACAAAACGTAACGAATAATTAATAATATATAACAAATAAGTAATAATTATAAATACAAAACATAACGAATAATAAATAAATAATATTTACATTATAAATAATACATAATAAGTACCACGTATATATAAGAACATTTACAACAATTAATAATTTTTTAGATGTTAGCCCGATACATGTTTTCGGATGGTACCTTTATTTTAAATGCTTGTAAAGTTTGTCTTTCGCATTATTTATGGGTTCCTTTTGGATTTTCTTTATTGTTAGTTTCTGTGGATACTTTTCAATAAAAGATATCTTCGTTCACACTTCCCCTCGTCTGCATTCGTTTGTTTAGTACAGTCCTAGGCAAAAGGAAACTCGACTGATCGGAAATAAAAAAAAATACAACATATTTTACATTTTAATTTTCATAAAAGTAATAAAACATACTGTCAAAAAAAAAACAAAAATGTTAATATATAAGACATTATTTTAAAAAAAACATGAAAAAAAAATAACACCCAAAAAGACTCGAACACGGACATCACGATTACAAACCTGAGCCCTTAGCCACTAGGCTATCGGCGACTTATATTAATTGTAGCAACACAGAGGTAGATATGTATATTCAGTTTTTTTGCAATTTTTATCGGTTGATATCTCGAAAAGGGTTGCCTATTCAGATATTCTGAAACCGGTACGTGATAATACTAATCAACATCTACAAGTGTGTAAAGTTTCAAAAAAATCTGAGGGTACACGCCTTGGCACTGCCCTTGTTAGATTATTACTATCGTCTGTAAACTGAGACCGAATAAATATTACATATTTATTTTAGATTGTCAATTCCTTTTGAAATCTTTATTTACATAGTATTATTATACGAATAGTTTTCTTATGCGGTGGGCTGCACGATTCAGCGTAATGTTACAGTCCTGATTATAGTCACGATTAACCCTTTGCGGTCCGAACGCTTTTCACTGTTTCGTTTCAGCAGGTCCGCGCAGATTTCAGCAGTCGCTTGTCCGCTTGGTAGCGTTTATTGTGGAAAGCATACATGATCTTATTGACGTAACGGACTTATGAATTAGTGCATGTATAAAATAAAATTGTAAAATATTTAAACATTTTTTTATTGTTTACAGCCTATACTTAACCATATATCAGACGTACTGAAACGAAAAGGCCATGTCGAGCCACACTCGACATCGGACGTACTGAAACGAAAGGCCATGTCGAGTTACATTCGACATCGGACCGCAAAGGTTTAAGATTTCTGTTGTATGCGTTTGAATATTTTCGATCATTATACATACTTCGTGGTTGATTATAGTTGTTATTATATCTATTATACAATAGATTTGGATCTGAATGTATTATGCTTTGTTCTATAACTGTGGCATTTTTAATTGTTTCAGTTAGGTCGCGACTTCCTGTTTGTTTAAGTTCGGCTCGTATGAAATGAGTCGTGCTGTTGATAAGATTCTTTAATACCTCTAATTTTATGTTTTCTACGGACCAATTTTCGCCGCCGGGGTGCTCGTTTCTTACCGCATCCAATAATGCCGATTCCAGATTTCGCGTCCTGCACGCATATCGCACGATGTTTTCATTAGGTTTTTGTCTTAAATGACTGAGATCTTCGATATAATGATTCAACGTTTTATTTTCAGCGAATGTTTCTTTTACCGCACATAAAAATTCCTCTACAGATTGAAAATCGACCTTGATAAATAACCGATATGCACTTCCGGTCAAACGTTGCTTGAAACATTCAATAATATCTTGTACCGTAATCTACTAAATTTTGACGCAGCAGCTTTACAAGGCCTAGTGAAACTGTAAACGGAGATGTTATAGCCGTCAAACCAGGGAATTTGGGGGATTTCTTTTGGGTTAAGTAATTTTTCCTGAGCAGTCTCAAGAGGATAATCACTGGTTTGTGGACGAGGGGAAGGAATTGGGGAGATGGGGGGTCGTGGTTGACTCTGGCATTGCCGTCGGAACTTCCTCGGTCGATTTAGGTTGGTTTTGCGTCATCTGCATTATTTGTTTCTGCAATTCTTTAATTTGCTCCCTAAATTCCGATTCTATTCTACGCTTTTTCTCCCTCCATTGTTTTTCCTTTTTAGTAAATTCTTCAATTAACTTATCTGTTTCCTCCGGTGTTAATTTAATTTGACTTTGCGTACCGGTTGCTATATTTATTATCTCTTAAAATTCGTAAAAGCGAACTCGTGTCCCACTTCTGACACCAGTTTTTGTTCCGTCACGATTGACGACTGTTTTTAAGTAGTGTAGCTAAGCCTGTTGTGGCTACTCTGCATTCACCGAGTTTAGCAGAGACCAGGTAGGTTCGCTCTTTCGAAGATTAATCAACAATAAATATGGAAATATTCGTGTGTGTAAAGGAATTATCAGTAGGTTCGAGAAAGGAGAATGGTGATCGGGAGTCAATATCGCCGGAAGTTCTGGTTGTAATTTTATTTATATAAGATATTATACTTACAATGAAGACGAAAGTAACAATTAATCCGCAAATGGTTTGGATAACAATCAATTAAGAACACTCATAAAACAAGGAGGCAAAAGTAAACTTCAAAATAACAGTAAATCGTTAGGTAAATCTGTTGAATAAGTTTTAAAGCAAGTAAGAACAATTCTCGACGCTAGTAAAATAATAGAAAACCCCACGCCATAAAACTAAGAAAAAAGGTGTATCGGCTTCTAGCCCCTAGCAGCAGCAGTCTCGACCCTCGCCCTCGCCTTCTCTTTCATCTCCTCACTACTCTCTACTCTCTACTCTCTCTTTTTACTCTCTTCTCTACTCTACTCTATTCTACTCCATTCTACTCTAAAGTGCATATATGCTCCTTGCTTATATAAGTTTCTATCTCATCTTAGGAGGGGATGACAAAGGTCCCATTCCAAGACGCCTACCAACCCAAGCTTCTCTTGGTTACTTTATAGCAAATATGTTTGATATCTTATTCTTCCCTCCCCCATCTTGGCGACTCACGTGTCCCGTGGACTGCTTAGTCTTCGTTATCACTTAAAGAATTTCATTAGGTATACACTAATGCTGCATGGGTGCTGGCGCGCTCGTTAGGCACACAGCAATAAACGTTGAGTTAAGTTTAGTTATATTCCTAGGTGTTTCGACGACTAAGTTCTCGAAGAGATTTCAATGCTGTGCAATAATTTTTTCTGCGAAGAAAGGAGAACGTTGGAGGGTACCGGACGCTAGATGTCGCGGCTCTTATTTCATCTACTCATGCTTTTTACTTTGGCTTCAACGTTCTTCAATCTTCTCAAGCTAATCATTAAAAATAAATCTTATATTTCGTTTTTATTTATACATCGAATTTGGCACATATTCGTTAATTCAAATCGCTAGTATTGCTATATACGTCTTCTACTTAGGCTTCTAGGAACTGTTTTTGTTAGCGTTTATGTAAACTATTGAAAATAGTGTCGCTTGTGGTTTAGTTCTACTACTGCGAAAAAATAATATAGAAAAACGTGGCGGGACGTCACAACAGCCATAAAAAATAATTTAAAATGAAAAGAAAAGAAAAATTACAGGATTAAACAGATTTTTTATTTACAATAAACATTTAAATAAATTGGTTGCTTTAGTGCTATTATTACTTCAGTTTAACTATTTTAAATTTTTATTAAGATTTTTTAAACAATAAGTTCCCAGTAAACACAAAACGTTAATATAACGTTCGATTAAGGTCATTTTTTTGACATAAAATTTTTACGTAAATATGACTATAATCTGATGTAAAATCTTGCTATAAAAATTATGACCTTAATCTGACATAAAATTTACACCACTTTTTGATGTCATTTCGATGTCGTAATTTTTACATATTATTTATGTCATAAATAAGCCATACAATTTCATAGGTGTAAAATCATTGGTTGTATGTTACGTCGACAGATGACATGCGGGTATAACTCGCCGCCAAATTACGCGTGCAAAGGGCATTATTTCGTGTATCACGCGGAAGTTTGGGTATTCAGAAAAATCGCAGTTAATCGAAAACTACTTCGTTTTTATGAAAGAAACTTTTTTTATTTTTTTTTTTTTTATCTACTAAATACGTATCTTGACGTAACACGCGCTCCAGTGACAGACTGCAAAAAACGTAAAAATACGTTGCCCGCACGGTAAGTGTTAAATATGACATATAATCTCTTCGAACTCTGTACACATTGCACATTGCTCATTGCAATGTATGTAATACTTTTACCATTACTCTCTACTATATTTTTATCTCTCTCTTTTTTATTTTAACTATTGTTACTAGCATTTAAAAAAAAATTATTTTTTAATTAAGTAATAAGTCAGTTTATGAATATCAAAATGATTTCAGATAAGATTGATGCAGTCTTAATTATTCTAGGAAGACTTTCAGTAGATATAAAAAATTTGAAACAAGGACTGACGGCACATAGTGGTCAAATTTGTCGAATATAAACTGTGACATTTTAGAAAATATAAGACAAAAATTACCACTACACACTCAGAAATCAGTTTCTGATTTCGGGTCAAAATTATCGACTTACAAAGAATATCACGAAACAAAAAAGATGAAACGAAAAAGTACATGTATATAAGTTCCTTCTTTAATTTCCTAGTGTATTGTTATTATAATATTGTAATGTGTATAATATTGAAGTAATTATAATTTTTCCAGATGTGATATTGGAGAAATTTCCTACGTGATATAATGCTGCATTTTTCAGAACGGGTAGTAATTAGTTCCGATTAGGAAATCAAAGAGCTTTTAAACACAAGGCGAAGTGGTGGCAAAAGATTAAAATATCATTTACTAAACCCCGTACTATAAAAAAATTGCAAGGAATTACTACATTAATAATAGAAATTACATACATAAGTTTATTATATAGATCTACAAACGAATGCTTTGTGATAGTCTTTTCAAGACGATAATTTTAAGTATTGAATCTGTAATATTATTTATTTTGTTTGTATTCTTATTTTTATTTAGTTTTATTTGTAATAATTTGATTTTCAATTAAAGGATTCTAAAATTTGAAATTTTGCCGCCGAAAAAAAAATTTAAAAATCCTTAATATTCTGAAATTCCCTATACAATGCTAGAAAAAGAAAGTCATTTTTATGTCCAGTGAACATCAAATGGACGTCATATATAAGTCACATTTATGTAAGAATTATTCGTCAAAAAGTGCGAAATAGGGACCTTCACATGACTTGTTTCAGAACTGATTTCTTACGTTCAAGATTCTTTTTCATGACGTCAAATTGACATCATTTTTACGTAAATGTGTTTACTGGGTTATTAGAAAATATCAAATATTTAATTTTTGTTACAAAAAAGGTTATATATACAATTAAATAGATATAGACTGATTTAATTTTATTAAAATAGTAATTTAAATAAAGATTAACTAAAAATAATATTATTTAATATTTAATATTTTTTATTAAAAAGAAAATCATTTCAGACAACTATTTTATTGCTGTGAGAAAAAATTGATTCTTGTAATAAGTAAGAAATCGAATCTATTTATAAAACATTTCGTAATACAGACAGATATCCCATTGATGTTTTTAAAATCTGTAAAAACGTTTAAAAGAACAAAATTAGTTTTAATTTGTATAAATAGTATATTCATTCAATCGAAAGAAATACTCACTTCGGTAAACGTAGTCAGAGAAAGTACGCAGAATTTGCCAGAAGTTAGTTGTTGTGGTTTCTTCATTCGTAACATACATATTTGAATACTTTTTAGGTTGTTCGGTGAAATAGTATACCACTCATAATGATAAAATGCGTTGCTTAAACTCATACTCTAAATTTTTTAAACATCTTTTATGACAGCTTTTATGTGATTAATCTATAAAAGAGTGTCTTACTCAACTCAAAACCAATCTTTCTTTTAAATATTAATTGTACCTATACGTCGTTCATTCTTTTTATAAGTACAATAGCTTTAGTCTTTAAAATGTAAAAAAAAAAATTTTGTTTTTCAATTTAGTCATACATGAACATCTTTCAAGGGCTCCGCCATGGCGTTCCCCCCAGATTTTTTTGAAACTTTAAACACTTATAGATGTTGATTAGTACTATCACGTCCGGTTAATAAGTATGTTTGAATAGTCAACTCTTTCTGAGATATCGACCGATAAAATTTGAATAAAAAACTAAATATTCATATCTACCTATTTATTGCCTCTGGTAACCCAAGCCGCCGATAGAAAAGTGGTTAAGGGAACAAGGTCGTAATCGTGTAGTCCTGTGTTAGTCTTTTTCAGTACAAAATTTTCTTATTTTTTTTTTTAATTTTTAATTTTTATATTTATTTAAAATAATGTTTTATTTATTTACGTTCTTTTTCTTGCTTTCAACACAGTATGGTTTTATTACTTTTATTAAAATTAAAATGTAAAATATGCTGCATTTTTTTTTATTATACTTCTGATCAGTAAAGTTTCTTTTTGCCTCGGACTGTACTTCAGTAAACAGTTGCAGATCGGGAGAAAGGAAGAGCGAAGATATCCTTATCGTCTTTTCTTCGAAATAAGAGAATTGGAAATTTTAACAATTGAAAAATAAAATCGTTTATTATGCTTGTGTTGTAATAAGTAATAAAAAAATAAAAAATATAACAAATAAATAATAATTATAAATAAGAAACACATAATACATAAAACATAATATTTAACAAATAAAAGCGCAATAAATGATTTTATTTTTCAATTGTTAAAGTTTCCTTTTATCTTATTTTAAAGAAGAGATGATAAGGATATCTTCGCTCCTCCTACTTCCGATCGGTAATCGTTTAGTGGAGTACAGTCCTAGGCAAAAAGAAACTTGATTGATCAGAAGTAAAAAAAAAATGCAGCATATTTTACATTTCAATTTTCATAAAAGTAGTAAATTATACTGTCAAAAGAAAGAAAAAAAATGTAATTAAATAAAACATTAATTTAAATGAATATAAAAATAAAAAATTAAAAAATAAAATAAAAAATTAAACCTACGAAGACTTGAACACTTGACACCACGATTGCGAACCTTTTTTTTTGTGAAAATATTTAGTCAATAATATTTTTTATGTACATATATACCCATGAATAAACATATATACTTAATGTTCGTTATATCACAAGTTTTGTAGTTCCTTCTGAATTTCAGATTCACCTACAGATATTCATTTGGTTACATTAATTAAATTAATTTCTACATCTTTGGTTTTAAATTACATTTTTGGTATTTTAGTACATAAGATTATTATATAGGAAAGTAAGTATAAAATCCTATCGAAAAAAATTGACAGAAATTATCATATAAGGCACGTATCAGTCTTATCTGTTTCTTAACTCAGTCTTAAGCCATACTCTAATAATCACACGCCTAATTCTAATTGTAACACTCAATTCTAAATGTTGACAAGTACATTCAAGTTATTCATTGGAATTTCTCAATTTTTGATAAGGCAATATGTGTTTGATTTCAAAAGGTGCATTATAGGACCTAATACTAGTTATATTCTTAGTTAAGTTGTTAACATCGAGTTGTTTCTCGTAGAAATTGTTGGATAACTTGTCAATATACTCGCTTATGTAGGGTATGTCGATATTGGCGTGTAAATCGGTAATTCTTGTGTACCTACCAGCTGATAAGATTAATCTTAAGCATTTATTTTGGTATCTTTGCAGTATATTAATATTGGTTGGAACAGCACTACATCATGCGAGAGCAGCATATAATAATATTGGTCTTAATAGCATTTTATATATTAATGCTTTATTGCGTTTCGACATTAGTGATCCTTTGACCATAAGTGGATAAAGCTTTCTCTGGACCGAATATACTTTTCTAATGGCTTGATTAATGTGTTTCTTAAATGTCAGTCTGCTGTCCATAAACTTTAACTGGTTGAAATATTATATTTTGCGATGATTTCTTAGAAAAGACTACAAGTTCTATTTCTTGTGCATTAAGATTTATTTTCCAGCGCTTGTAATAAGGTTCTAAAATATTTATGTGAATTTGAATTTGTTTGGTGGCAACGTTAGCGTTAAAAGAGTGAGCGTACAGTGCTGTATCATCCGCGAATAGTGCAAGACTTGTTTTTGCAAAAGTGGGTATGTCATTTATGTAGATATTAAATAATTTAGGACCTATCACTGATCCTTGTAGGACACTGACTTTGAATAGTCTTTTAGCAGATTTTACATCGTTAACGTTAACTTGGAGATGTCTGTTTCTTAGATAAGAATGGACAAGCTTTATTAATACTGGATGATAGTTGTATTGTGTTATTTTGAAGATTAGTCCCTTAATCCAAACTCTGTCAAATGCTTTCTCTATATCCAGAAGTAACATTACTGTTACCATATTTTTATTAAAGCTGACTTTAGTGTCATTAACGATGCGTGTTATCTGTTGTACTGTGTTGTGTTTTTGACGGAAACCAAACTGATGCTCAGCTAAAATATTTTTTTTTTGTTCGTGATTGCTTAGTCTCTTGAGTATTACCTTCTCTGCGACTTTTCTCAAGACAGGTAACAGACTTATTGGCCTGCGGCTGCTTGGATCATTTGATTTTTTACCTTGTTTAAGTATGGGGATAATGTTGCTGGTTTTCCAGTGGCTGCTGAAGTGCGATAGTTTAAATGTTGCTTTGATGATATACATAATCTGTACGGAAACTTTTTTTGTTAACTTTTTCAATATGATGCTTTGTATGTTATCAAAATCAAGTGCCTTTTTTGATGGTAGTTTTTCAAATATTTCCCACAGTTCTAGAGGAGTAGTGGCAAATTTGAGCCATTCTTTAGTATTTAGTTCTGATAGGTATTGATTGGTCATACTAATAATTTCTTCTTGTTCATCTGTGATGTCTCCCACTTTTGCGTTGTGAACCTCTTCAAATCTTGAGGCAAGCGTATATGCTTTTTCCTTGCAACTGACTGCTTCCTTGCCATTGTTTTCGAGGGTTGGTATTGGGTTAAATTCGGACTTGAATACTTTTGTCATCTTCCACAACGAGTTGTCTTTGGAATTTAGTTTTTCTAGCTTCCCAGTCCATTCTTTATTTCTTTCATTTATAATCTCTCTTTTAATTGAATTTGTTAGAATTTTAGCTTCCGCTCTAAAGTCTTTATTACGAGTTTTCTGCCAAACTCTCCTAATTCTGTTTCTCTCCTTTATAAGATTTCTGATTTTATCAGAAATTTTATTATTTGCACATTGCGATGTTATAATGGGTATATATTCTTTTATACAATATTGGATGTTACTTGTAAGTTTTTGTATTTCTTTCTCCAGATTTTGAGCGTTTAAGATCTTGTTGTTAATAATGGTTTTTTAATGGAGTACTTTTCTAAATTTGTACCAGTCAGCATTTTGATAGTCATAGACCATTTTACTTGACTTAACCTGGTATTGAGCCCTTATAAGGAGTGCGATTGAATTATGATCTGAATTTAGCTCATTGAGCACCTTCAGGTCACTGACATGATTCACATTTTTATTAACACAGATGTCTATTGTTGTTGGTGTTGTGTTATTTATGGGAAAGTGAGTAGGTTCATCAGTGTACATTATGCTGCAATTATTATTTATACTGTAGTTGTCTAGAACTCTTCCTCTAAGGTTATTTATATGACAGTTCCATGCATGATGTCGTGCATTAAGATCTCCAACCAATAATACCTTTTCTCCTATATTAAAAATACGTTGTAAGTCTTTGGCCGTGAAGTTTTTACTTAGACTACAATACCCTGCAACTATATAAATCTTACTAACTAATCTAACACACATACAGTCTATTTGCAATGCCCGTTTAAGGTTGATATTAGTATAGGGTATACCATTTTTGATAATTATAGCTAAGCCACCAGCAATGCTGGTATTATCTTTCCTAATTACTGTGAAATTTTAAATTTTTATTTTATTAACATTAGTGAGTCATGTTTTATTTACTAATAAAATATCTATTTTCTTGCAATCGAGAAATTCAATTACCTCACCAATTTTATGTTATAGTCCATTTGCATTCCACCTACAAATTCTCAACTTACCTATTATGAGTCTAAACCATTATTGAATTCAATGAATGCCTAAAATTGCTGAGATTTTTATATGCACTGCTGAAGAGTATTTCTTAATTTTTTGATTGCAATAAGCATTTCTATTATATTGCAGATTTTATTTAATTCTCGAATTTCATAAGTTAGTTCTCTAAGGTTTGCCATTCCATCATAACTGGTGACATTCTGACTATTCCTGTAATTATCGAAACTATTATTTACATTACCAGGTCTAAAATTAGAAGTATTAGCGTTATTATTGTCGTTATTGCTAGTGCTAAAGAAACTTTTTGGGTTAGATTGTCTTTCATTTCTTTGTATGTTATGTTTGTTTGACCAATCCTTAGCTTTAGTCCAAGGATTAACTGCTGGTTCATGGGTTGGTTGCTTCCTCCAGGGGAAGGTTTTAATGTTGTTAATGTCAGGTAATTGACGTTATTTTGATTTATCTCTTTTATTATTGGTTTTTCTTGCTTCTATTCTTTCAGTAATGTCTAAATAGGCTTTACATATTGTAGCATTTCCCGGATGATCTCCTATGCAATTGAAACATTTTGCTGGAGTGTCTTTTGGTTTTGTGCACTCTTTGGTAGCATGTTCTCCAGCACACTTCAAGCATGCTGGCTTTGCATAGCAATTAGTAGTAGCATTGTCCCCATTCTTGGCACCTATGACACTGGGTAATGCGTCTATTGCTGCGATAGTAGTCCCATGTGACCTTAATATAACAAAGATATTTAACTTTGTCTTGTAGTTGCGCCAGTTTCGTAGCTACACTGGTGGTAACCATAAACTTAGGTCTGCTAGTGCCTCTCATAGCATTAACATTGTACACTACAATATTTAGGTCCTTTAGCTCTAGTTTTATGTCTTCTGATGTTATTCCATGATGCATCCCATATATTACATATGTTTTTCTTTTATCATCTTTTGTTGTGTAGGTATGAAATTTGATATTATCCCTGACCCATTTTTCTTTAATGTGATTAAAATCATCTAATTTTGATGTATGCAATTCCACCCTTTCTTTTTTATATTTAATAAAAAAGTTATTTTTTAAATTTTGTTTCAAGAGCTCTTGAAATCTTTGGTGAGATTGTATTTCACCATGCATGATTAAAGGAGGTGGTACCTTAGCCTTTGTTGCCTTTTTAGCATTTTCTGAATTTTCCTCTGATGATTCGCTATTATCGCTATCATCAACCTCAATTTTGTCGTTTTCTGCAGCTAAAACTGCATACCTATTTTGTAAGGTTATATTGTTAGATGGGTTACCTTTGATTTTCTTGTATTACGTTCATTGTTTCAGCTGGTGGTGTAAACGTCCGTTTTTTTTTATTATCTTTAAATACTTCTATGAAACTGCTTTGCTTTTGCATTATTTGTTTATTACAGGTAATACCTGCTTCCTGAGAAACATATTCCAAGTCATTGCTACCCACGTGGGTTAACTCGGAACTTTTGAGGTTATATTTCTCTATTGTCTCTATTTCCAGTTTTAAACTCTTGAGGAATACTTTTAAGGAAATATTAAAGTCAAATATTTAATTTAAATTAAACAAAAATTAAAAATGATGACTATATGTTATTTATTATTAATAACCTCATAGATTAAGAATAGCACTCGTACTTATACTGACGAGCACACGCAAGCGCCGCACGAGGACTGACGATTACGAACCTGTGCCCTTAGCCACTCGAGTATTGGCGGCTTGTGTTATTTTAAGCAATAATTATAAGTAAATAACATAAAATAAAAAATGCGTACTTCTTTTACTTTTGATCAGTTTTTATAATTATTAATTATATTACTTATGCGTAATAAATAAATTTCTTTTTTCCAATTTTTCGTAATGTTTGCAAATAAAAAAAATTTGAAACGTTTTATAAAATAAATGCATCAATAAAATTATTTTACAGTAAATCTTTTATAAAAAAAATATAACATACTGTAAAAATATAGAAAAAAATTAAAGTAAGAATAACGTACTTGAAAAAAATAATAAAAAATAAATAAAAAGAAAAAAAAGTAATTTAAGGACGCAAGGACTTGAAAACACGACGACCTCACGGCTACGGATCTACGCCCTTTACTTACCAGCTTAGCTACCAACTACTTGTGTTAAGTGTGGTAGAAAAAAGGTATACATACGTGTTCAACTATTTATTTAAATTTTAATGGCCAGTATCTTAAAAACGATTGAGATGTGGTGTCTAATAATTTAGTATAATGATGTACTAGTCAAGGTCTATAAATTGCGTGTTATTTTAAGCAAAAACTAGGCATGAATTTGGCGTGTTCTCCTTGTAAAACAAAATATTCTTTATTATCTGATAAAAAAAAGTAATGACAATGAATTTGTGAGCAAGTAGTTACTAAAAACTAAACTTTTAAATGCACCATAAAATGTAGAAATTAATTCAGCTAAATAAGACACCCCTCTATATTTAGTTAATTAATTTATATTACTTCCTGAATAAGACATTCGCCAATGTAGCAATAAATAAATAGCGTACTTATAACGCAAAAAGCATATGAAAAAAATAAGGTTAATGTTAATCCATCTCCGTTTACTGAACCCTACAAAAATTTTAAATTATTAATCAAATGTGCAATACACATGCTCGTTAGAATCATTTGCTATATACATTTTATGTATTACTTACTATAAGTACGTTGTAACCTGTTATGCAAAGATGAAATGTTGTTCCTATTAACTGTTGCATAATCACAATATTAAAATTTTCTTCTAAACTTTCTGCTTGCCTGAAAACAGTAGATTTAATACTTCAGATATCTACCCAGTGAACACACAACATTAATGTGATGTTCCCTGTAGGTCATTTTAATGACATAAAATTTGTACGTAAATGTAATGTAAATGTGACGTAGAATATGACTGTTACATTTATAACTTACATGTTATGTAGTATTTAAATCACATTGTGATATCATATCGACGTCACATTTATGCAACAAGTAAGTCATACAATTGCCTAAATTAAAAATCATTTTCTGTATGTTATGTCAAATATGACATAACCTCTTCGGACCCTGTGCACATTGTAATGTACATAATACTTTCAACACTAAACCTATACTACCGACATTTGATGTATATTTATTCCTACCAAGAGCGGCCAAATCACCTCGTATTCTGTTTGCTTATTATATAAAGCATGCTATAAAATTAATTTAAATAGAACACATAAAATAAATTTGTAGAGTAATAAGTAACATTGACAATATAAATATATTTCCACCCAGTTAACACAAAACGTTAATATGACGTCCGATTTACGTCATTGGTAGTGACGCCATGATTGCCACCCGTGACTGCGTGCCCAAATTAATAGAAATATATATAATTTAAATAAATGACAATTGTGGCGCCACGGAAAATCCCTGTAAAATTGGTGTGGCATTCAACGTGTTAATATTGTGTATTAATTAGTAAAGTACTTGAAAATAAAAAATATTAGATATAAAAAGTTACTAACAATGAGAGGTCAGGCAATTCTCCTCTAGATTTCACTTAAAATTGCACGCAACTTATAGATCGTGATTAGTACTATATTATGATAAACTGGCAGCGGCCAACTCTCAATTGTTTTTAAAATATCAGCTCTGTTAAAGTTTAAATAAATAGTTAAACACGTATTAGTATTATTGTTTTGCATATATTAACATAAGCCGCTGTTAGCCAAGCTGATACGGACGCAGATTTGTAACCGTGGTGTCGCGTGTTCAAGGTCTCGTCCGTCCCAAATTTCTTTTCTTGATTTTTCTCAAGTACCTTATTCTTACTTTAATTTTTTTATTTATTTTTACAGTATATTATATTTTTTTTATAAATAATATAATGACAAATATTTTTATTGATGCATTTATTTTATTAGGGACTACCCATAGAGGAGTTGACTACCAAAAAACCATGTTTCTATAGAAATATTAACCTTTGGAAAGAGGGGAGGTAGAAGAATAGCCGAAATTCCTGTGCAGCTGCTTAGTATGCGTTACTTATAATGGTCAGTTTTAAACTAGACTTGACTTGGAGTGGACGTTTGAATATTTTGTGGACACTGTGTGTATTTTTTTGCTTGAAATTCGTTTGTTATAGTGACAAAATTGTTATAAATAATGGAAAATTTATCACCAGCTGAGTTTTCAAGGTACGTTAGAGTTTATATATAAATGCAGTTATATGTATTAGATTTACTTTATACGTTTATAAACGCTTATTTTATAATTATAAAATTAATAACTTAACAGATTGACGGTTGAAGAGAAGAATAAATATTTGAATGAGTTATTGGGAGATGATTCCGCTGTCGAGGATTATGCCTCAGATAGTGACAACGAGGACTATATATCTATCAGAGAGTGTTCAGAAGTTTTGGAATGCGAAGAATCTGGTAAGTACTATTATTTTTTCCTACATTTCTATATTCAAAAATTATTGCGATTAAATTATAATATTTTTATAATTTATATAATATTTCTGTGTTTAATGGAAAATCGTGAGAGTGAGATTGAGTCATACGAGGATGATGATGAATCGACTTTAAGCGTTCCAACTAGTGGTGAATCGTCACAACCGACGACAACATTTACTGCCAAAGACAATACTGCTTGGTCTAAACCACCACTAATTCAACATCAAACTCCAACTCGAAATATTCTTCGGCAAAGATCTGGGCCACATAGAGTACAGAGACCTTATCAATTAGTGAAACATTTAAAAGAGTTTTCACTGCTGAAATGGTCGACGAAATTGTTCGTTACACCAATAAGAAGGCAATTGACGTATGTAATTCATACAACGAGAAAAAACCAAAAAAAGCAATTGTCGTCGAAAAATTTAATTTTTCAAGAGTTCTACGCATTCTTGGGAATTCTCATAATGTCAGGTGCAAATAATTCGAATACAGATCATTAAACAGATATGTGGAAGTCAACTTCTTATCCATTATATCGAGCTGCTATGGGCATCAATAGATTTTGGAGTATACTAAGATTTATTCGGTTTGATGATTTGTTCGTGTTAGAGACGCAGCAGGAAAAGCAGGATAGTGATTGGGAAGCAATAGCGCAGGAACAAAAAGTTGGGCTACCCCCGAGAGAATGGTTCGTTTTGTAGCAGAAAAATTAAATGTACTAATTCCGTTAAATTTAAACATATCTTGTTGAGAATGCCATGAAATGCCTAATATCTTTGTGACGTCCTGCCACGATTTTCTATATAATTTTTTGGCAGTAATACAACTAGACCACAAGTGACACTATTTCTAGTAGTTAATATAAAAGTCTAATTTCAAAAAATTTAATAATAATATAAAAGACTAATAAAATAGCATTTAGTAGTTTATGCAAAAAGGTAGAAAAACCTAATTCTAATTGATTATTATAAGAATAATTGGCAACAACCTTCGATAATTTAAATAAGAAATTTATTAAATAATATTAGTAACTTGAATTTAAATAAAAAAGTGATCAATAACATTGAACGTTTTTTCTTTGTTATTTACTGGTAAGATTAGCAATTTAATTATATTGTGTATAAAATAATCAAATCTTTGTTATTTATAAAGAAACAGTTCATGTTTTATTCCCTTTAGTCCAATCAATCTAGCCTGATTTTGGGCTCAACATGGATGTTGCACTTAAGACACGGAAAAAAATTTTAAAAGGTCCGAAATGTGGTTTACATTAAGATGTGCTTTATGCGCAATCCGTGAAATATGTGCTTTTTGCATGCAAAATCAAAATGTGAAAAAAACTGAAAAAAATCGTGCTTTTCCGTCAATCATGGCTTATATCTTAGAAACTAATAGTTTTTGGTAAAAAATTTACTGGAAATAATTTGTTCCTTATGAAATTGTCTTTATAGTGAAAAAAGTACGAAATTCAAAATTGCAATAGTTTACTTTCAAATGGCGGTCGCGTAAAAAAACAAAGCTCTGGAAACGCATTTTTTTTACGTAATGTTTTTTAATAGTTAACGTTAATATATTTTTATGAAATTTATGAACGAGTAACATTACTTCATTGACAATAAGTACGTTTAATTTGGTTTTTGTACGTTCGATAGTTTTTGCAAAAAGCTGAAGTTAATTAAAAAAAATTTTTTCGATTGTATCACGAAAAGCATTAATCTCACATCGTTCCTGATTTTGTTATACATTGTAGGAAAGCAAGAGAACAATATGTATATTTCACTTTTTTATAATTATTATTTAATACGGCCAGGGGAATTGTAAAAAAAAATGACAAATTGCAGCATTTGTTAATTAGGCTCGCCAAGAAGCGAATAATCAATTTTTTAAATTTCTGAAAAGACAAAAACAAAAGTCTTGGTTAAACGCAACTTTTGACTTGCAATTTGTTATGTTTTCGTCTGCCGATTGTGAGTGACGTAGCTTCAAAGTCTGCATTTGATAACAAGTACAGTATTATAGGCGTCGCTTATAATAAAAGTGGAAAATAAAAGTTATTGACCTCTTAAAAATACTTCTTAGGAAACATCGACGTGGCGACATAGGTCCTCCCTTATGATCATATTGATTAACATAAATAGGAGGATAAGAATTAGTTTTCAAAAGATATGTTCGTTAAAATTAACCATAATTCATAACGTAGGGCATTCTTAGAAATCATAGGCGCCGAACGTTCTGGAATATAGTTATATTTAAACTAATGAATAGTACTATATGCATAGCCGACATACCTGCACCTATGCGGATCTTATACACATACGATAAAGAAATACTAATATGTAAAGGATACTGTGTAGCGAATAATCTTACTATATGTTTAATATATAATTTAGTCGTTTTCTACGCTACAAATAATGTAATAGAAATCTTGGGGTTGGGAGAAGAAGCCATCGGACTAATACGGTTCTTAGAAAAGTCAATGTGTGAGGCCCAGACGTACCCTATCGGGTGACACAAATAATTTATTGGGTACCAACCACCCGAGAGCCGATCGAAAATAAGACAGAATTGTTATAAACATTTTTTAAAAAAATGTAGAATTAAGTGGGAGTAGAGTTAAGGGTCCTGTAGGTTAGCCCTACTTTCTCCCACTACAGCGATAGCTAAAAGATATCTAATAAGGAATTTCTAACAGCGGCCGCAATTATTATTCTGTCATTATTATATCATTTGCTATTATATTTTCTATCATTTACACACCAGTATTGTTCTAGTTTCGTTCTTCGTCAATTTATACTTTGTCTTTTTATAATATTGCAAGTTGTGTTTAATTTTATATCCTGATACTTATTCAAATTTTGCTTTTCGATTAGAATTACCTAGAAAGTTATAATTAGAAAATTCAATCATAACACCTTTAATTTCATCAATATCTCTCCACTCATTCCTAGAGTACTTCGCTTGTAGTGCATGTTAACCTGCTACCATCTCTGCAATCGCGTTAATTTCTGATACTCTGATTGCAATTATTATCCTCGATAGTTTTGAAAATCACGAGATACATCCCGTGAGACTCTTTTGAATCCAAACAAAGTTTAAATATTATATTATAAAAATTCTTTTATGTTTATAAACGAGCGAAAGGATAAAATAGGTAAACAGAGGTGCAAGAGAAAATTTATTTCTGCGATCCTCTTACAGTGCTAATAAAGCAGTTAAAAACAAAATATATGACGACTATTTTTGACTGCTTTCGTCTTAATACTTAAAATTAAAGTGCATAAAGCAGGCTAGCCTCGCTTGTGTTACGTCTCAACAGACGAATGAGTTTAAGTAATGTTGCTAAGCCTGTTGTGGCCACTCTGCATTCAACGAGTTTACCGGAGACCAGGCAGGTTCGTTTATTCGAATATTGGGCAACAATAATAATGGCCACTTAAGCAAGTTTTACGCATGTTAGAGGCACAGCAGGAAAAGCACGATAATGATTGGGAAGCAATAGCGCCAGAAGTTCTGGTTACAAATTCATTTATATAAACTTTATGTACTTACAATACAGACGATAGTGACAATTAATCCGTAAATAGTTTTAATAACAATCAATTAAGAACACACACAAAACAAAGACACAAAAAGTAAACTTCTAATTAACAGTAAATCGTTAATATAAATCTGTCGAATACATTTTAAGACAAGTCAAAATAATTCTCAAAGCAAGTAAGTAAGCTAAAACTCCACCCCCCAAAACTAGTAAGAAATGACAATCCACAACTCAAACTATAATTCCACAATTCCAAAAATTTACAACAAGGCAACTTTGCTTCTGGCTTCTAACTTATATATGTTTCAATCTCATTCTAGGAGGGGATGACATAGGTCCCACCCTGTGACGTCAGTCAGTCTAAACCTCTCCTGGTCGACGTTACGTTACGTCTACATTTCTAATACATATCTCGTACCGCTCGACTCTTCCTTCGATTTGGTTTATGACCGGGTTCAAAGAATATTTCTGTATTTATTTATTATATCGCCGATGTTTGTCGGCGCACCTGAGTGAGGCTCGCATTCCTAAATTTATCTTGCAGGGTTGTTTAAAGAAAATATTACTATGTCCGATGTTTTCCTACGATATTTCCTTTATCTACCCTTTTTGGTTTATTACTATGAGTCGGCAAGTACTATGTGATCGAGCCGAAAGACGTGGCCGGTGGTCGGCACATGGCTTTTTAGTTGTGACGGTTTTTGATTTATCTGAGTTTATAACTAATATTCCTTGGTCTATTTAGTTTAACAAGGAGGGTATACCAAAGTCATCTCTGGGTTTTGCTTAAAATGGCACGCAACTTATAGACCTTGACTAGTACATCATTATGCTAAATTATTATACTCCTATGGACAATAGTTTTTAAGATATTTGCGATTAAAGTTTAAACAAATAGTTGAACACGTATATGTACCCGTGTTTTGCTTCATCTAATATAAGCCGTCGGTAGACAAGTTGGTAAGGGCGCAG
>JACGTP010000003.1:5758643-5784212 GCA_023678845.1 Mischocyttarus mexicanus | reverse complement strand
GTGATTCTTCAACCAAGTCCACTAAATAATCCCAACACTTTTGAAACCACTCACAACACGTTCTCTCACTCAAAGCACCCTCACCATATGCTTCTACGAGCAATCTATGCGCCTCAGATGCAGATTTCTTTAAATTAAAGAAGTAAACTAATATTTCCCGCAAATGACGCTTACTTGGCTCAAATTTCGACATTTTCAACTAATAAAAATTATATTTTACCAATATGAAATCAATAATATTAATAGGTTATGTTGTTCTTGAATGTCCAAACTATCTTTTAAGCCGTTTATCATCTGCGAAAGCTAACGGACACTCCGTTCCGAACCATCTACATTAAAACAGCGGGAACTTATTTGTACTCCTAATACTTTATATGTCGACAATTTTCATACAAGCTACAGATTGGCAACCACATTTTAAAATTTTACAACACATGTTGTTTGAACTGTACGTTACAACAAAAAATTTATGTCAAACATTGTTATGTCCAATCCGTTGAAAAAAGGTAAAATGATAAGTACTCGAAGATCATAACGGTATAGTTTTGCTAAAATAGAGAGATGTTCGCGATGTTAAAATATTATCAATAAAACATGCATCTATTATGACTTCAAGCTTGGATTTTACTCATTGTGATCGTCCTCCGAAAATAAAACCTTTGGCGGTAATCGCATATAATAATGGAAAAAGTGGCATCGATAAAAGCGACACAATGGTGTCTTATGCAACTACGATATGAAAAACCATCATGTGGTACCAAAAATTAGTACTACATTTTCTTTTAGGTATATATCCACACATACATTTTCTTTTAACGTATATATCGTCTATCAAAGAGCAACAAACAAGAAAATGCAGATAAGAAAATTCTGGGAACTTCTAGTTAGAGAATGGATGTCCTCGAAAAATATTAGTCCTGACAAAAAAAGAAAGAAAAGAAAGAAAGTGTCTCACCGTTTAGAGGTTCGTAAGAATATGCAGAACAAGCCTATAAGAAGCATGTGCGTTTTATGTTCCCAGAAAAAGAGACGAATTGTCGAACGCCAGGAAGCGAGAAAAAATAAAAAAACACTGCAACCTATTGTCCTAATTGTCCAAATTCACCACAAATGTGTTGGAAGTGTTTTATCGAATACCATAAATCACCATAACATAAGAAAATATTGTATCTCACAATCAAATACAAATTAATGGATTATATATATATATATGATAAATAATAATGTTTGAAATTTTAATATTTTTGCTTTTTATATTTTATACTTATATTTTAGTACATATACCATTAAATTTTAATTAAAAAGACTATTTTTTTAAAATAATAAAAGTGTCACCCAAATATGGGTAAGGGGACCTTTCAGGAAACATACATGTCATCCATATTTGAGTGACATGGCGCTATACGTGTTAAGCTATTGTAAGTAAAATAACTTACAATTAGATAGATATATGTTATTACGGTCATACAACTATCTACATATACACGTGCAAGAACTTTTTCAACTGTCTAACTATAAGAACTTGATCTTCCATGCTTTCATGTTATAAAAACAGAAAAATGTTGACGAAAATACAATCTAATTATTATTAATATAAAATCTATTTTGACTTTTTTTACTATAAAAATCAACGTAGTATTAGGATTTTGTTAATAGTTTAGCTGTTTTCTTTCTGATTGTTACAGCGTAAAAGTTTTGGAGACTTTATTAGTTTTTTTAATCAATGGAGATTATGCTACAAAAATTGAAAATAATTACATAACTATACAAACTTACACCTATTACAAGAATCGTAAAAAAAGAAGAACCGTGGACTAACTGGACTGGAAATCGAGTAAAGGATCTTTCGCTTGCCGGGCGAATGCCATAATCCACTGATAAAAAGCATTTCCACCATTCATATCTTGATTTCGCTTAAAGTTGCACGCAACTCGTAGATCTTGTTTAGTACTATTCATTCCTAATCGGTTTTTAGTTAGTATAAACTCCTTTGTTTTTGAGATATCGGCCGTTAAAGTTTAGATAAATAGTTGAACACGTATATATACCCGTCTATTGCCTCATTTAACACACGCCACTAGTAGCTAAGTCGAGTAATGGCGCAGGCTCTTGACCCTGATGTCAGATTTAGAGTGTGAGGGGGCACGGAGCTTCAAAGTGTGTGTGGGAATGTTACGATAGATTAAACATAATTTGTAGGTGTGTATGTACATTATTAGGGTAAGACTGTGTATAACACACGAATTTGTATATAGAAGTAGAATTGTAAGTTAAGCGTTAAGTTAAATTAGGTTAATATAGAGTAGTGTGGGATTGAATGTTAAGGTTCTCTTGTATTCAAAACTTATTCTAGCACTTTCTAGAATCCCTATTCGAAATTGTATTCGAACTGTGTAAACATATAGCCTCCTAATCTTTATTTACGTAGGCGCTTGGACACAGTTGCATTTCTTTCTTTTACTTCTCTTCCTTAGAAACTGTGCTAGCGTAAAGACGTCTCTGTCTCAGCTCGATATAATAAAATATATAAAAGTATGTTTCTTTTTTTCTATAAACTTGTGAGTCATTATTTCCATTTATACCACTGTATAGGAGATGCCTGAGATACCCAGATAGGCAACTCTCTTTATTTTTCCAACATTTAAAATAATGCTTTGTATATTTACATTTTTTTTCTTTCTTTCGACAGTAAAATTTATTACTTTTATGAAAATTAAAATGTAAAATATGCTGCATTTTTTTTTACTTTTCATCAGTCAAGTTTCTTTTTGGGTAGGAATGTATTCCACAAAATGAATACTGATCGGGAGAAGGTGGAGCGAAGATGTTTTTATCGTTTTTTCTTTGTAATAAGAGAAGAGGAAACTTTAACAATTAAAATATAAAATCATTTATTACGCTTGTGTTGTAATAAATAATAAAAAATAAAAATATAACAAATAACTAATAATTATAAATAAAAGACATAACGTATAATAAATAATATATAACAAGTAAGTAATAATTATAAATCAAATAATAATTTACATTTTAATTTTTATAAAAGTAATAAAACAAACTGTCGAAAGAAAGAAAAAAAATGTAAATATATAAAACATTATTTTCAATAAATATACACAAAAAAAATTGGAAAAAAAGATAAAAAAAAATTGAATCCAAAAAAAACTCGAAGACGCAACACTACAATTACGAATCTGTGCCTTTAGCAACTCGGCTATCGGCGGCTAGTGTTAATTGTAGCGAAAAACAGGTACATATAAATATTCAGATTTTTATCCAATTTTTATCGGTCGATATCTCGGAAAGGGTTGACCATTCAAACATACTCTAACCGGTACGTAATAACAATAATCAACATCTACGTGTGTTAAGTTTCAAAAAAATCTAGGGGGGAAAACTTTGTTGGAGCCCTTGTAAGCACTAAAACTGAAAGAGTGTCTCGAAGTAAATAAGTCTAGTGTGTCCTACGATTGGATTGATATCTGAATCAAACGTACAACTATGCTAAATACAACTAGTTACAATAAACATTAGCTATAGATTTGTAAATTAAGCTAAATACGGACTTAACAATAAACACTAGATATAAACTTATCGTTTGAAACGGGTATTACAGACTTATCAAATTAAAACCGAATTTCAGACTTATATGTCTAATACTGGATTACAGACCTAACGACTAATACCGGATTGATTCTAACTCCTGGAAAAACTGATGGAGAAGCTCTGTGCGGATTTTCGTCTTCCTGTTTTATAGATAATTTTTGGTTTTCCCTCTCTGTTATGCTACTTCCTAGCAAAACGAATCACCTCCAGGAAAATGCAACTTTTCTCTCCAATTGGCTGATTAAATGATGCTTACGATCCTCATTGGGTCAGGGAGCTAACATCCGTTGACTGCATTTTGGAAGTATAAGGTCCAGATGTTATTCGGATCCAAGGTGCGAATGTTTACAAATGTGGCCGGCCCGTGCGATAGCTTGGATATTTTATAGTTTTTTAGGCCGAAGGGATAGATGTAGTTTTTAGGAATTAGAGTATCGCACGGTTTCTCTTTTCTAGTCTTCTAAGAGGTGCCGACGCGTTGGATAAATTAACTGTCTTGTCTTTATCTTACTGTTTATAAACTTTGTCATCGGTTACATGAGCCACGTTTGAGACGAAGAAAATATTGAGCACAGAAAAAAAAGTAAACGTCTTGAGACGTAACATAATGTTTGTAAATAAAAAAAAATTTGACACGTTTTAAATAAATGCATCAATAAAATTATTTTTCATCACATCTTTTATAAAAAAAATATAACATATTGCAAAAATATAGGACAAAATTAAAGTAAATATAACGTACTTGGAAAAAATAAAATAAAGAAATAAAGAAAAAAAGGAAATTTTGGATGGACGTGACTTGAACATGCGACACCAGGGTCAAAAGCCTTCCCTCTTACCCAACTTAGCTACTAGTGTCGTGTGTTAACTGATGCAGTGCACAGATATATATTCGTTTCCAACTATTTATTTAAATTTTAACAGCCAATATCTCAAAAACAAAGGAGTTTATACTAAAAACCGATTCGAAATGAATAGTACTAAACAAGATCTACGAGTTGCGTGCAATTTTAAGCAAAAACAAGACATGAATGATGAAAATGCTTCGTGCGAGCTATCCAGGGTCCAGATCGATCTCCTCTCACGATCACTATTTAAGTTAGATATTATTATGGCGTGAAAGCGTCTGGTTCTACACTTGTTTCTTTAGCTTTTTTTAAAAATCATTCAGGCCAAGTAATAAATGATACTCAAACAATTATTATAAATAAATTACTCTTTTGTAATAGAAAAAATATTTTTAATAAAAAATCAAATATCAGCGTTACCTTATCAATCTATAATGTTGAAATACCAAATTCTTGATATTATATTGGAAATCATTGTAATCATCGAGAATTTCTGTAATCTTGTAGCTGAGAACTTTAAATTGCGCAGTAATATGAAAGGCCATATTGGTGAATAAACAATCGAATCCGACGTAACCAAGTATAACAGTTGGTATAATTAACATCTGATAGAGGCAGATACAAAAATAGATTCTAGTGTCATCTATGTTTATTATAGCTCGTGTCTTGTATGGTAGTTTATACCTCGATGATGAATTTTCAAATGCTGTAATGAATATAATTTATATACAGTAAGTTCCAGGAGTATTTTCTTATTGTCTTATTGTCAATTTAAAACATACAATATTTTCTTGTGACACAAAAAAATATTATAAATGTCCTAAATTTTTATATTGATATTAATTTTATTATAAGAGAGAGAGATAGAGAAAGCATTTTATTCTAAAATAAATTTTCTTTTACTGTAATAAAAAAAAATATTTATATCAGTATCACTAGAATATGATTAATCGTCTTAACAATATTTTAAATACAAAGAAGAAATAATATAATACCTCTTAGAAATAAATAATTGTACTTTTATTATATCTTACATAAGTACAAATATCTTTTTGAGACGAATTTTATTATCATTATAAAAAAGGAGAAGTGATCTCAAGCTAAATGAAACAGACAAAAATAGATTAAGGAAGGTCAGAAACATGGAGACGGTAAATATTCGGCAAATAAGCAATCTAAGATAAACAATCAAATGAACTTCGACCGGATATTGATTTTAACACAACTATGCTTACACATGTTTCGAGAAAATTCCATTCATAATCATATTTTTCTTTCTCCTTCTACACCGTATTCTTAACAAAAATAAATAGAGCACATTTTATTGATTGAGCAAAACATGTTAAAGAAATGGTTTATCTGATTTTAAATATCTATTGTTTTTTTTTTACTTATAATAACTTCAGACTACTTCCCTCCTTTGTGCTGAAACTGTGATTTAAATCCTTTCGGTATTTCGTAGAAAGTTTATTGTTAACAGGCATTATACAAATTATTCGTTACATATACACTACATTTTATTAAAATTGTTTGTCATGAAATTGATCTAATAATTACCAATTTTTACGTTTGGAATCATTCCACCAACGTAGTACAATCCAACAGCAACAGTCATCGATGTAACAGCTATTAATATATAGTATTTTGCCAGTTTGGTATATTTCATAATTATTAATTTCTGTTCCAAAGAACTATACTTATCAACGATAAAATTATTCTCGATTTCTACAAGTAGTTGTCTTATAGATCGCCCATTTATCCTACAGATCGTTATTTTTGTGAGTGTCATTAAGAATAAAACATTTTCAGTGAAATTGCCGATAATTTCATTAAGATCATTTTTATGATTAGCTAAATCAGCGAAAGTTAAGAAACAGTGGGGAAGAAGATAAACAAAAAAAAAGATAAAATGTGAATCAGATATTTCTAGTGGCCAGATTCCAACGTATTTCAATAATTTTCTATTCCATCGAAACGATCTCCTCGCATCAACTAAAATAAATGCCTGTAATAAGAACAGATAATATTTATTTATATTTATAATAAATCATTAGATGAAAATATAAAAAAAAATTTTTGTTGGTGTAAAATTTAAAGTTAATTTTTTTTATAGACAAAACTATTCAAGATTATAATTATAATTGTAATCAAATTTATTCTTTAGGTTGTAGTAGAAATATAAAATAGTTATTTACGCTTTAAGTGAAAGAAGTGAGATTATGGTTTGTGTTTAATTTTTTAAATGTGCTTCTTTTTTGATCAATCGTACATCAAAATACAATAATCCGATATCGTTCTTGATTTTTTTATAGATCGAAGGAGACCCAAAAAACAATATGCAACTTTTATTTTTCAAAAATATTAATTTATACGGCTGGAGGAATTTTTCAATTTGTTAATTAAGCTAGCCAAAAATCTTTTCTGTCTGTCGCGATCTATACACCGAAATATAGCAAATTGTGCCTCAAAGGTTGTGTTTACATAACACCTTTTTTCTCGACTTTTCAGAATTTCAAAAAGTTGATTTTTCGCTTCTTGGTGGGCTTAATTAACAAATGCAATAATTTACCGTTTTCTTTAAAAAATTTCCCGTATTAATTATGCATATTGTTTTTTGGGTCTCCTCCGATTAATAGAAAAATCAGGAACGATATCGGATTGTTGCATTTTGATGTGCAATTGATCAAAAAAGAATTTTTTTTAATTGACGTTTGTTTTTTGCAAAAACTATTGAACGCACAGAAACCGAGTTAGGCGTATTTATTGTTAATAAGTTAAAGTTCCTTTTCCATAAATTTCATGAAAATATATTAGTATTAAATATTGAAAAACAATACGTAAAGAAAAAGCGTTTTCCGAATTTTGTTCTTTTACACACTCGCCATTTGCAAGAAAACTTTTGCAATTTAGCATATCACATTTTCCTCATTTTACAGGATATTTCATAAGGAACAAACTACTTTTAGTAAATTTTTTACCGGAAGTTATTAGTTTCCAAGATATAAGCAAAAATTTACGGATAAACATAATTTTTTTCGGTTTTTTTTTCATTTTGTGGAATGCGCATAGTGCATTTCTTAATGTAGACCACATTCCGGATCTTTTACGATTTTTTCCTCTTAATACGGAGCGACATCCTCCCAAAATGCTAATTTGACTAGACTAATACTAGATTTGCCTCTTCTCAGATTTGTTCTATACGATATTCTATGCTACTTGTGACAAAAATATAAAATTTATAAATCATAAAATCTTTAATAATTACAAAAAAATATACTTTTAACAATCTTAAAATACATAAAATATTTTTATTGAAATTATTTATTTCTGAAAATGAAGAGACACTTCAGCTCAAATATTGATACTAACAATAAGATAAAAGCTCTTGTATTTTGGCATGTATATCTTTCAATCATTTCATTCGCGAAAGCTAAAAACAATAAATGACGTCCAGTCATATGCACAATACATTAAACCCACAATTCCTATAAGTCATCCTTTTTCGTTTGATTTTATTCAAATAATATCGTAAAATAAAATTTTTTAATAGCATCTTACGCAATAATATTTAACTATACTTTAGGCATCAGAAACTAGCTACTTTTTAACCGTTATTATATGCTTAAAAAATTACCTTTTTAGTCACAGCTTGTATATATATTCTCATATACTATCTAATCTTATATATAACTGTTTTCTTTGAACATCTCTGTGTTTTCTACCAACTGATTAACTTAATTTTACATGTTACGAAATATTCTTTAGTTTGTTTAGTTACGGGACTAATTACAATTATTTTTATTTTTTATAATACTAACACTACTATAATACTACTGTGACGTCCTGCCACGATTGTCCATATTATTCTTTAGCAGTAATACAACTAACTTTGAGTGAAAATATTTCCAGTAGTTTATATAAAAGCTTAATTAAACAGAATACTTACAAGGAGAAGGTTTCAAGTGTCCCTCGAGTTTTCCTTTGAAACTTTGCACACTTGTAAATGTTGATAAATATGGTGCATTGTTATTATGAAACGTGTCAAATTTTGTTTGTTTGTGAATGTTCCAAGTAAATTGGAAAATAACAATTATTTAGTTTGGGTAAGTAGTAAAATAAATAATTAAAAATTAAATAACACATAATAAAAAATGAGTTATTTATTCATTATTTAGTTTGGGTAAGTAGTAAAATGAATAATTAAAAATTAAATAACACATAATAAAAAATGAGTTATTTATTCATTTTACTACTTACCCAAACTAAATAATTGTTATTTTCCAAATTACTTGGAACATTCACGAATAAAAAAAATTTGACACGTTTCATAATAACAATGCACCATATTTACAAAAATTTTTTTTTTTTTATTAAACATATTGTTAAAAAAATAAAAAAGAAACGAAGATGAATAAAACATACTTGACATAAATAAAAAAAATAAAAATAAAAAAAAAATAGAAAAAAAAATAATAAATCCGACAAGACTTGAACTTACGACAAAAAAATTACGAGCCTGTGCCTTCACCCGCTCGGCTACCGCCTCTTATGTCAATACATGAAATGGAGAGGTATATATACATCCTAAAATATTTATTCAAATTTAGTCGGCCAATATCTCGAAAAGGGTTAAGCATTGGACAGAGTTATATAGATAGCATTATAGAACTAATCAACATTTACAAGTGTGCAAAGTTTCAAAGAGAAACTCGAGGTACACTTGAGGTCTTCTCCTTGTTAGTAGTTTATATAAAAAACCAATAAAACAATATTTAGTAGTTTATGCAAAAGGCAAATTAAACAAATTTAGTAGTAAATATAAAAATTAATAACAACAATCCCTAATAGTTTAAATAAAAGATGTATTAAACAATATTAGTAACTTGAGTTGAAGTAAAAAAATATTAAACCGACTTTACGAATAAATATTAGGTTGTCCCCTAAGTTTCTTCCCTTTTTTTGATGCTAAATAAATACACGATATTTTTTGTTTAAGGTGAATTTATTATGTCATATATTAACTATTCTCTTCTATAACCTTCTTCCATCTCTCCTTTTTCCAAAATTGTTCAAACTTATTTGCAAAATATTCATTTTGGTGCGTTTTTATTTCTCTTATGGATAGGAAAGATTTAGCACGGAGAGAATTTTTTAACAAAAGGAACAAGTAATAATCGGATGGAGCAAGGTCTGGGGAGTACGAAGGATGAGGTAGAACGTCCTAATCAAACTGTCATAATTTTTGCCTTACGGCCAACGCAACATGCGGTTTTGCGATGTCGCGATGGAAAACGACGCTTCGTCGATTCGCCAATTCTGGCCGTTTTTTTGTTATGACGGCTTTCAATTGATCCAGTTGATTGTAATATTTGTCAGCGTTGATCGTATCACCTTAAAGAAGGGCCTTGTAGTACACTACACCTTTCTAGTCCCACCAAATGCACAAAAGAACCTTCTTCGTGTGAAGTCTAGGCTTCGCAACAGTTGAAGGTCTATTTTCCTTAGACCAAGTGCGTTTTCGATGCAAATTTTGGTATAAAATCCAAGTCTCGTCTCCAGTGATAAGCCTCTTTAAGAAAGGATCCCTTTCATGTGGCTGAAGAAGCAAATCGCACGTAGAGATGCGGTTCATAAGGCCGGTCTCCGTCAGTAGGTATGGAACCTAAACCTCATATCGATTCGCATATCTCATCTTGATTAAATGCTTATGTATCGTTGTTTTGGGAATATTAGTAGCATCCACTATCTCGCTTACACTAAATTGCGGAATTTCAGTGATCACAGTCTTGATAATGTCCGTATCTGTCGTTTCTGGGCGGCCGCTGCGGTCTTCGTCTTTCAACTCAAAATTGCCAGCTCTACATTTTTTAAACCAATTGCGGACGGTCCTAATAGTCGTAGTACTACTCCCGTAAACGGTGCAGATCTCGTCTGTAGTGTCCTTTACACTATTGCCTTTTTTAAAGCAATTAAGCATAACATGCCGCAAATGCTTCTTTTGGCTCTCCATATTGAATGGTGCAGAAAATATTGTAAAAGAGACTTTATCACCAACAAAACGTACTTTAAAAAAGCTCTGAGACGACTAAAACCGATGCCGTAAACGGCTAAGAGATAAACCTGCATGTTTATATAAACACAGCCACTTAAAGTCACTCATAGCGCGGTGCAGAAGAAACTTAGGGGACAACCTAATATATATAAGAGAATATAATATTTCTTTTAATAATCAAGATAAACTGTCGGTAGGAATATCACTCACAAGTGAAAGTAGATAACATAAATTACCAGCTCTTAAAAAATACTTCTTAGAAATCATTGATGTGGCGACATATGCCCTCCTTTATGATCATATATACTAGCATAAATAAAAGAATAGAGTTTACTTTCGAATATAATGGCGACACATGCCTTTTCCCATTAATGTATTAGTTAGAATAAATAAGAGAATAGAGTTAATTTTCAAAATATGAGCCTGGAAAAATTAAAGTACGTTGAAACCAAAGTAAGGTCACGTGTACGGTAAGTGCCCAGCGATCACCAGGCGTCCATCTTTCTTCACAGAGAAAGCAACTCCTAACATAGAATTCTCGAAAACCATGGACGCCTGAATGTCCTGAAATGTTACTGCGCTTAACCCAGCGGCTGATGCTATGTGTGTAACTTGCGTGCCCGCGCCTATGCGGAGTTAGTGCAAAACGAGATATTAATATGTAGAGGATAATGCGCAATTCTAAGAATATTAAATTGATGATAAGTAAATCTATATGTTAAATAAATAATTTGAAACTTTTTTTATGCCGATGGAATAATGTAAAGGCTATTCCAGAGTTTGAAAGGTAAAACCTTCTGGAAAATAGCATTCGCCAGAAATGTCAATGTGTGAGGCCCGGGCGAATACCCTATCAAGTAACACTGATAATTTATTGGTAACCGGTCACGTGAGAGCTATTCAAATATAAAATAAATCTGTTATAAATATTTACTAGAAACTTAGTAGGAGTAAAGTGGTGGGTCCTGCAGGTTAGCTTTACGATCCCGCCATTACCAAGATGCCTTAGGAGTATATGAGGAAAGCTAAGCAGCGGCCATGTCTATTGTATGTGTGTGTGTGTGTGTGTGTGTGTGTGTGTGTGTGTGTGTGTGGTTATTAGTCTCTTCTCATTAATACTTCGTCATTACCTCTTTTCATTTTGTCTTTATAATTTTGTTTCTCAAATCTCACAGTATTGAATGTTTTTCTTAAGAATATCTTCGCTCACACTTCCCCCCGTCTGCATTCGTTTGTTTAGTACAGTCCTAGGCAAAAGGAAACTAGACTGATCGGAAGTAAAAAGAAATACAACATATTTTACATTTTAATTTTCATAAAAGTAATAAAACATACTGTCAAAAAAAAAAAAAATGTTAATATATAAGACATTATTTTAAATAAATGTAAACATGAAAAATTGAAAAAAAAATGAAAAAAAAATTACACCCAAAAAGACTCGAACACGGACATCACGATTACAATCCTGAGCCCTTAGCCACTCGGCTGTCGGCGGCTTATATTAATTGTATCAAAAAAGCAGGTAGATATGAATATACAGTTTTTTATTCAATTTTTATCGGTCAATATCTCGAAAAGGGTTGAATATCCGACGGAACGGCTACCGGTACGTGATAATACTAATCAACATCTACAAGTGTGTAAAGTTTCAAAAAAATCTGAGGGTACACGACTTGGCACTGCCCTTGTTAGTATTCGGATAAACGAACCTGCCTGGTCACAGCTAAACTCGGTGAATGCAGAGTGGCGACAACAGGCTTAGCTTTAGTACTTAAAATCACTTGTTAGTTGAGAGGTAACACTACTAAAATTATTTTTATTTTATATAATAACAGCTTTTCTTTTCAAGAGCTTTAAGATATTGTAATTACAGTAAGCTTTTAATTTATTTTTTTCATCAAAGTTTTCAATAAGACCTTTAATTTTGTATAGAAAAACCTATTTACAATATTGTTTCATTTCACTCTTTACGGATCTTGCATAAACTCAATAAGTCTTATAATAAATTTTTGGTTTCTATTCAACTCTGTTGTTTAGTGTAATAGTTAAGCGTTAGTTTGGCTGTGTGTTCTCTTCTTTGTTACTTGTTTCAGATGTGCAATATGTCAATAAAGCCAATAATGCAAAATTTTAGGTATTATTATTTTTGGTTTTAAAATATAATAATTGTTATGTATTGTTCTGACCCAACTTAAGCGGTTTCTAGGAGAAGTCTGTTTCTAGGCGACAGAATGTTGATCGTGAGATCTTGACGGAGGATCGCAAAGAACGAACTCGTTCAAAATTACGCAGAATGATCAAGAGAGCCAAAGTTGTTGTAACATAGTTAATACTTTTATAATAAAGTTCTTATTCTCGTTATAATCCATGTACATGAAAAACGTTACAATATATATTCATTTATAAAGTAGGTTAAGAAGGTTTTAAATTGAAATATTTTTATTTTCAGTTATAAGCAATAATAAGTAAAAAAGTATTAGGTGTTCGAATTAATTCGTAGCGTTTTTTTATTAAAAAATAACGATTTATTTGAAATGAAAGTAAAAAATTACATTATTGAAAATACTGCCCATCGCTTGCCACTACTTTTTCCCATTTTTCAGGTAACTGTCGAATACCCCGTCGAAAAAAATGCCAATTTGGCAATCCTCATAAGATGTTAATTTTTCCCTTGATAAACCATGAGCCATTGATCGAAACAGGTGGTAATCCGAAGGGGCAATATCCGGAGAATACAGCGGGTGGGTTAAGACTTCCCATTTCAATGTTTCCAGGTATGTTTTCAATGGTTTCGCCACGTGAGGATGAGCATTGTCGTGCAGTAAAATAACTTTATCGTGCCTTTTGCTTTATTCCGGCCGTTTTTCCTTCAATGCACGACTCAAACGCATCAATTGTAACCGGTAGCGACCCCCAGTGATGGTTTCATTGGGTTTTAACAATTCATAATAAACTACACCTTGTTGATCCCACCAAATACAAAGGAGGAGCTTAAATCCATGAATATTGCGTTTTGCCACTGATGATGATGGTTGTCCGGGCTTAACCCATGATCTTCTGCGTTTCGGATTGTCGTAATATATCCATTTTTCATCGCCAGTAACAATATGATGTAGAAAACTTTTTCTTTTGTACCGTGCAAGCAGTAGTTCACAGGTCATAAAACGTCTTTCAATGTCTCTCGGTTTTAATTCATATGGGACCCAATTTCCTTCCTTTTGGATCATTCCCAAAGCTTTAAGGCGTTTTCCTACCGTGGATAAATCAACCTCCAAAGATGTAGACAACTCTTGAAATGTTTGACATAAATTTTCTTCGAGTAAATCCTCCAATTCTTTATCTTCAAATTTTTTTAGCTGTCCAGGTCGTTTCTTGTCGTCTAAATCAAAATCACCACTCTTAAAACGCGCAAACCATTTCCGACACGTTTGATCAGCTAAAGCATGTTGACTGTAAACTTCTACTATGTAAAATCCGATGACTTTCTGCAGCACTTTTGTTCATATTAAAATAATGTAATAAAACTCCCCGCAAAAACACTTTATTTGGTATAAATTTCGACATAATTAAATAGCTGCCTCTTGTTGTTATTAACAATTAAAAATAAGATGCGTCGTAAAAACAGTACCTAATAACAGCTGTTTAACGATCAATTTGTTTCTGAAGGTAAAAACAGAACACTGTAATAACCGCGCCATCTCTCATCAAACGCTAGGAATTAATTCCAACACCTAATAAGTTAGGAATTCTTCAAAAAAAAAAAGGCAAAGAAGAGTAAAAAATTTCTTGTTTACTTTTTATTTTATTGTTGGTACGCTTGTGTCTCACTACACGCTGGAACTTTTACATCTGATTATAACCGAACTAATAAGGAGTCCCCCAACACGGTCCCTCTCAGAATTTATTGAAACTTCACATACGCTAAGATGTCGATTAGTACTATCTACTTCACCCTATAAGAAAGGGCAGATGGCCAACCCTTTCCGAGATATTGACCGTTGAAATTTTAGTGAATAGTTTAACAAGCATATATACCCTTCAATTACAAAATTTNAAATTTTGTAATTGAAGGGTATATATGCTTGTTAAACTATTCACTAAAATTTCAACGGTCAATATCTCGGAAAGGGTTGGCCATCTGCCCTTTCTTATAGGGTGAAGTAGATAGTACTAATCGACATCTAAGCGTATGTGAAGTTTCAATAAATTCTGAGAGGGACCGTGTTGGGGGACTCCTTGTTAGAATTTGTAAATACAGAACATTTGATAAGGAGAATTCACGCAGTGGTCCTTTAGGTTTTGCGTGAAATTTTATGTACTTGTAGATGTTGATTAGTACTATCAATTAAGCTTGTGCCTAACTGCTACTTCTCAACCCTTTTCCGAGATATCGGCGGATAAAATTTTAATAAATAATTGAATACACATATATAATTGTTTATGGCATCATTTAACAAAAGTCGTCGGTAACCGATCGCTTACAGCAGTATGTTCGTAACCATGGTTTCGCAGGTTCCAGTCTCGGTGGTTAAACATTTTTATAAAATTTTTTTTTTTAATTTTTTTTGTTATTTTTAAGTGTGTCTTTTTGTTTCCATGTTTTTTCTTATCTTTAACACTATGTTATTTTGTTTCTATGGAAAATGTAATGAAAAATATTTATTGTTGCATTTATTTTATGAAATGGGTTAAATTATTTTTTATTTGCAAAAATTTCCAATCAATTAGGAAATAACAATTATCTATTAAGCACAAGTAATATAAAAATTAATAATAAATTAAATACTAAATAATAAAAAATGTGCATTACTCTTACTTTTGTAATAATAACAAAACAAAAAAATTAGAAAAAAAATTTCAAAGAAAAGTTTACCTACCGAGACTGGAACCTGCGAATAGTTACGAACATACTGTTGTAAGCGATCGGTTACTGACGACTTTTGTTAAATGATGCCATAAACATATATATGTGTATTCAATTATTTAATTAAATTTTATCAGTCGATATCTCGGAGAAGGGTTGAGAAAAATGAAAAAAGAAAATTTGTTTCCAGTTTAATACATTACTGATATTGATCTGAAATTTAAAGTACTACAACTTCTACAAAAATTATTTCGAATTTTCAAACCTGCACAGTAGTTAATTTTCCATAAAATTAAATAAAATTCTGTCTAGATGATTATTTTCATAATTTTAATATTTGTTTATAAATTGTTTTCTATGTATAAGATAAAAACTACAATAAGAAATAAAAATGATCCATACTTCTTGGCTTCTTTCCATTTTATTCACTCGAGAGTTACAAAGAGACTGTTTCTACAGACCTAATCTTCCTACGATGTAAGCTACGTTTAAAAAGGGAATGAAATTATCTTTTTAAATTTCTTATAAGTCGTAAAAGAAGAAAAAAAATTACGTAGAACTTTTATGAGTGTTTCAACGTTTCAAAGATAAAAATAGAAAAGGAGTAAGTCACATCAAAGATAAAGACAAAAAAGAAGTTATTCGGATCAATAGTAATGACAAAAAAAAGTTGTTAACGAGCGAAAACTACTTAGCAATTATCGATTACTTGACATATGCAGTTTTGCATAAATAATTTCTTTCTACCTTCTTTTTTTAGCAGAGAATTCAGTAGTTATTCGTTAACAGTTTTTAGTTTCTATTTCTATAAATATTTGTCTAACAAAAAAAACCCCAACTGTTACTAGCGAATAAAAAAAAGGAAACATTTTTGAGCTACAAAGTGGTTAAATTAAAGCTTATCTAAAGTTTCATCGTCAGTTTTCTTTGAAACGAATCGGTATGAGTCTAAAAAAATTGGTGAACCATTAATATTTTTAAAATTACATTATTAATGAAGGTTCTAGCAAAAATTAGAAACACCAAATATTGTTGTAGATAGAAAAATAATAATCAATCAGATTTATAAAATTTAATATGTCTATTCGATATGAGAGAAACTAATTGTGTTTTCTGAAAAAATTTTTTTATGCAAAGGAATAATACTGTAGATTTAAAGTTTAATTAGGCTTAAAATAAAGATTTGGAAAACAAGCAGCCAAAACACATTTTTTGTGGTAAATTCTTTATTTGTAAATCAGGACAATTATATTTCTTCCGTTTAATCCTGCACTGGTTCTTATAATAAGTTTTTACTAATACTTATGTAATGTCCGGCCACGTTTTCCTATATTATTTTTTCGCAGTAATTCAACTAAACTACGAACGATACGGTTTCCAGTGGATTATATAAAAGATAGATAAAACAATGCATAGTAGTTAATATGTAAGACCAATAAGACAAAACCTGGTAGTTTACATAAAGGTCAGATCAGCCAAATTTCAGTAGTTTATGCAAAATTCAATGAGACAATTAGATGTACTTTCAAGTAAAAGGAATAAACCAATGTCGAAACCATCACTCGTAATATTATTAAATTCATTAGATGAAAAAGGCATACAAAAATATATAAATATCGATACGATGAGAACCATCGATCCTCTTTTGGCGCAACACGGCACACCTTCCTCTACTAATTTACTCTACTAATTAGCCCTAAGAATTTACCCTATAAACATTACTCTTAAACTAAATAGACCAAGGAATATTAGTTATAAACTCATGTGAGAAAGATAATTGTTTTTATCTTGATATACCAGAATGAAAAACACGCAATAGCGGTCTCTGTTACCCTTTAATATAAAATATTTTTGCAATACTGGAAGCGTTTATACGAGTAATGATTTTTGTAGAATATAAAATTTGTATAAAATTTTGCTTTAATTATATTTCATAAAATGTTTTGAGAAATTTCGATTACGAACATATTTCCGTCGTTAATGGAGGGGATGTCCGTTGACTCACAAACATATACTAAATACAGGACCACTCGAAATAAGATATAATAACGCTATTATAAGCTATATGGTAGGGAAAAGAATTTTAACAAATAGTATATCATGCTATATCCTAACTTGAGTAGAAAATACTTAACACTAGAACTACCGGAAAAAAAAACAATGCTACTTCTAGTCCAAGAGCTGTACTGTAATAATCCACGTTACTCGGTGCAAGGAAAATTTTTCCTGGAAAGGGTTCGATTTTTGTCAGTAAAGCAATAGTCCGATCGTCAGTAGTCGCACTGGAAGACGAGCGGGTGAGCGGACGCCCAAAGTTGTAAATTTTTCGACTAAAAAACGTGTCAAGGTGCAAAGCTGAAAATTCACATAGATACAGAAGACCATGAAATAAAGCAGTATACAAATCGTCAGAAGCTGAAGAAATTGAGTACTGTTACTTCCTTTATTCAAAAGAATAAATAATATACAATTTAAAATTGTTAGAAAAATCTTATTGCTATTAAATTTGATATTAGATAGAATATAGAATTGAATTAGAATATAGTATGATATATCTTTCAGATATTTCTTTCCAATAGATAGATTACAAAAAATAATATCTGGGAGTAACCAGAATTTAAATGCTCTTGCTATGATTGTCTCTACCATTCTGAATTAGAATAAAAATCAGTAAGAGAACATATGAAATAAAATTCCATTTTATTGTAAATAAAGACAAAAACTCTTTTATTACTACCTTGATAAACTATTAATAAGTTTAAAGTCTAGATTTGTCAATAAATCTTAATCTATGCCTAAAAAAAATTCTGTAAAATACAAAAACAAAACAATTAATTATACATTTTTTCTAGCATTAATGTTAATTTTTTTAATTTTCTCATTTTTATACAAATTTTATAAACTTTATAAAGCATTTTCCCCTAACTTACCATATACTGCATTCACATTACACAGCTGTATGTATCTTAAAACATCTATTTCTTGTCCGTTAAAATTTTCTAAGACTCTTACTAATTTATTGGAATTTTGTACTATTTTCTCGATGTAATTTGAAAGAACTTGTTCATTAAATATTGGACCCAATAATTTTCGATGAATTTTTGCAGTTGATGCTTTAAATAAAAGGAAATATTTTTATGCAAATATATTTATATATATGTAACGAAATATAGTTAGTGATGGTCATATTTCGTAAGTTGGACGCGCATACGCGTTAATAAGATAGACAGAATATATAAATGAATGTAAGAATATAAGAACAGTTAGTAATATATAAAATTCGATTTGTAAAACCGTTCGTAGAGAGATTTAAAAAAAAGAGTGAAATATTAGCTGTAAATGTTGTTTCTCTTATTTGTAGGTAATGTAACCAATGTAAATAGTGTATATTTTAGTAATTAGTTATAAGTTTTCAAATTGTTTAAATGAAATGATTCATAAAATAGTTTAAGAATTGTGTCAATAAATTAATCTAGTAAATAACTTTTAAACTGTATAAATAAAAGAATAAACTTTTATTTGTAGAAACTCAAGGCAGTCTTATTTCACGATATATAATATCTTATATATATATATATATATATATATGTGGTAAAGATAAAGGGCAAAGGGCCGCGTGAGTAAACAGTAAGGAACACAGTGGAAATAATATAAAAGATTAGGCACGCGTATGTATGCATAGGTTTTATTTGATGTATCGGATTACGCTGGCTTATCGCGAGTTGCGTCGAAGCTTCGAGAGCATTCCCGAACCGGATGGAAGAAGAAAGAATCGAAGGTTGGATAATCGAGAATGATCGATAAGTTGCTAGAAAAGAAGTAGGAACGTGGAAGGAAGGCGATGTATAAATAAGCGGCGTAAGGACCGAGAGGGGCTGCTTCTTTTTAAGATCAGTAAGTGAGAGAAGGGCATTAAGTGAGAGATCATTAAGAGAGTTTTTCCGAAGGGCTTGGGCGTGCGTGTGTCAGTATCAGTTGTTTATATTACGTTGAACGAAGTGTAAAGCACTATTTTAAGGCTATTCTATTCATTCTGTATTAAATATTAAATAAGTAGAATTAACATCGGTGTACATTAATCATTCACCTCTACACTGAATCCACATTCCTACATATATATGCATTATTAGTATAAAAATTTAATGACCAATATATATTTCTATTCGCAAATAATAATATTAATACGTCTTTATTACGTTAAATTTATTATTGTAAAAAAAATGATATTGGCAATAAATCAGAGAAATATATTAGTTTACTCGTCCAGGATAATCCTACGTCAAGACTTCTTCTAAACTCGTCTACTATCGTCTACCGTTTATTTCTATCGTTTCAATTTGAATCTCTAATTGATATATTAAGTGACGCCCGATCTTTCACGAATCGATTGCTCATCGATCAAGAAACTATTAGCACGTTTCAGACGTTCTTACATCTCTTCTTTTTCATACACTTTCCCCTTCTTTTTCTTATACTACTCCCTTCTTTCTCTCTCTCTTTCTCCCTCTTTCTCTCTCTCACGCTTAAAATTACATTTGTTCGTCTTAAAATATTGCTGCAAATATGTTTGTCTGTTGTTTTGTATATATTTATAAATTACCGATATCGGAATAGTGAAATTCTTGTATATGCATGAATTTGTACACGTTAAATGCAAAAATAAAGAAAAAAGTCCTCAACCAGCAATCCTTTGTAAGATATACTTTAAAAATATTCTAATTGTAGTAATATACAAGAAGATAACTTATTTATTATTTAAAAATATAAAATGTCATCTATTAATTTACCTGACGCACGTATCAATCCATTGCCTAAAACAGGTTATAGAAGCCCATACATCTCAGCTTTGTTATCAGCATGATTACTGTCTTCAATAATCTTAAAAAACAAGAACAAGAAATTAAAAAACAGTTAATAAATAAAGAATAAAACAAAACAAAACTGTTATAAAACTCATTTTAAGAAATAAGAGTAAAGCTGATGAATACTACCTTGAGATGCTCAGGATCGTCCACTATTACAAATAATTTTAAGCCCACCCAAATTCGTCCCGGAATGTCATAGGTTTTATACATTTGCAGCACTTTATTTGTTATATCTAATTAAAAAAAAATTTATTTATTAACGTTCGGTCACCAATGTAGATTTTACAAAAAAAAAATTAAAAACAAATTTACCGCTAATATCACCGCGAAATGATAACATATTTCCGATTAATGGATAATATGTAGGTCCTGGTAAATTCTTTACCGTATTATACATGTGCAATTTATCTTTAAAATATTTTATTACTTTGGACGATTTAACTATTTTCGTAATAAAAATTATCACTGTTGCTATTAATATCGTATTCAACTCTATAATGTATCTCGAATTAAATTTTAGTAATAGTAATAGTGTAATTAGTTTAAAAATCTTCCTAGATTTTCTACACGTAGATTTTGAGTATTTAATATTAACACAACACCAGAAACTTTTCATATACTTCCGCGCGTTTAATGACTTTTTAGTAATGATCAAGACTAGAAGCGCGACGTCCGTATATATACGAGGGCAAAGTCATGGAGGAAGTGTCGTGTTACATTGTCCTATATCCTTTGCGAGTAGAGTTTTTACAATGGATATTGATGCGTTAACACGTTGAGAGCAATGTTAAACATAAGTAGGTAACAAGTATGTTTCCTGGGAGGCCCTGCCACCTATTTTTTGGTGACACTTTTTATCAGCTTTTTATAATAGTATTTTTAATTGAATTTTAATAGAATAAGTACTAAAACACAAGTAAAAGATATAAAAAAGGAAAATATTAAAATTTGAAATTATTTTTTTTTAATATATATATATCTATTTATTTCTATTTGAGATACAATATATCCTTATGTGACGGTGATTTATAGATTACGAGACATTTTGCCGCGAGGAAACGGAAAATTGTAAATAGAGTCTGTTGACCAACATTTAATGAGCAGTGTCTGTACTAAACCCATCCAAATCTTTAGAGCAATAAATTTTGTAATTTCTTTAAAAGTAGTATGTTTTCATCAAATTAGTCGTATGTGATTAGTCGTTCCACGTTGAAGTTTATTTGTTTCTGTGACTATACGATTTATTAATTTTTCATGTAAGAATAACGAAAGATCTTCACTTGAACTAATGGCAGAAAGCGATTCTAACAGAAGTCTATTTTTTCAATTAAGTGGAAATTATTGTTGCTTGTTGGCAAACTCGTTCCACTGGATATTGTCTAAGGAATCATCAGCAGTGGTCTATTTCTCTTATTCGTTTATAGCAAGCTCTTCCAACAACTCGTTTAGGTCATCACTTGTATATGATTCCTCATCATCCGAGCTTGAATTCGATGAAATTTTGTTTATAATTCTTTTTTTGAAACACTCTACTTCTTTATCACTACTCTTTTTACTATCAATAATACTTTTACGCTGAGCAGCGAACATTTTGAAAATGAAATCCCTTGCTGTTTTATTTTCGAAGAACTTATCGTTTCTCACATATCGAAAATAGAAACTGAATATCTTAAAATCTGTTGAAGATTTGGTTAAAGAAAATAAGCGACAGTGCAGATACCTATTCGAATTGCATCGTTGAAATTCAATTTATTGGATTGCTTACATTTCCTCTAAACTTTAGAATATAATATTATATTTTATAAGAAAAATAAAGTAAATTCTTAATGTATTTTTTCTTTTGTAATTATGCGTTTTTTCCTTATAATAAATAAATAAATGAAGAAATAAGTGATGTTTTCGTAATTATCATTATATTGATTTGTTTACAATTTATTTACTTTTCTCTTTATTTTTGCACATTATTTGTCTCTTTACTTTATTTATTTCCTCCTCTCCTATTTTATTTTCTTGTTAATTTTTTCATTTATTAACCTCGCTATTTATTTTTCAACAGAATACATCTTTGATTATTAATACATGCATATAATTAATATGTATCAGATCGTCACGACGTAGAAGTTTGTGAAATTACGTTCTTATAAAACGGCAATAAAAAAAATGGGACACGTGTCACTAAAGTCCAGCAGATGAAGTCATGGTCATAATAAATTTACATAAATAAGACGCAGCTCTCTCTTCATCAAATAGACTTGGACAAGAGTTTTATAAGATTTTATTTTTCCCACCTATCTGGCAGTTTATGAATGCCACACCAAAAAAAAAGTTATTCTTTTGAAGCGAAGCAGTTGTCGAGCCATTTTTGTTTGTTTTCATACAAATTGAAGCGCTGTTCAGTGAGAGCGTGTCTTATTGATGCAAATAGCTTTATTAATTCGCATGCCTAATTCCATAAATCGAATTTCGTATCACCTAAATATTATATACCTGGGGGTATTATGAGTTTGCATGTTCTTTATGAGTTTGTGTACAATCTTCATACATATAATGCTTGCAATTCGTTGTCTGCGAACTTTTTCGGTTGTTTTCGACACTCTTTGTTTCTCGCGTCAAAATCACCTCTTTTTATGGTGGAGGACCCCATGTTGGAGAAATTTCACTACATACATTTTGGTGCTTCCTGCGAGGAGTAAATTCCTGACGCTGGATTTACGATCAAGTAAATAAAGAAAAGAAAACAATTTCTACCACGAGATTCACGTGTACTCCACGCGACAGGGTGTGCATAGTTCCCGTAAATTCAGGACATTGAGCTTAACCGGTCTCTCTATTGTTTTGTCTATAATTAAATTAAATAAGAAAGGGCCTAAACTTTCATCTTATCTTATTTCGGTTTTTACTGGTTTACACAGTCTTAGATAAATATTTATTTATGACTAGATTTTAAATAAAGGAATAAGATTTCTCTCAAATTCCTCGCGTTGCGTTTTGACACAACAAATATTATCTGGACCTTACACCCCCAATACAAACTATCGCTGCAACTATCGCCAAAACCAATGAGGCTCGTACACGTCAATTTCAACAATTTCTTTTTTTTTCTATTTTTGTCAAGTACATTATACTTACTTTAATTGTTTTATATATTTTTACAGTATGTTATATTTTTTTTATAAGAGATATAATGAAAAATAATTTTATTGATGCATTTATTTTATAAAACATCTCCTTTACCCAGTAGACCATCATCTTAACTCCCGCCAGGGAAATATGTGGATATTCTAACCCCCACAAGCCTGTAGAAAAGTATGAAGTCCTTTTGCTCTCGGAACTAGCAATGTGGAGATGTATACGTGGTAGTCCGTTAATCTCCTTAGAATTCGGAGTATTCAGCCACCTGCCATATTAATTAATTAACTAATACATTAGCGGGAGATAAGATTAATGATAAAAGTTGCCCCCTGGTCTCGGGCATTGTACGGGTTTATTAACCCTTAACGAACAAATGCCACCAACTCGCGACAATATAAATATTCATTAAAAAACGAATACCGTGGCATGTCGTGATATTTTAAAAAATCCGTTAGGTTCGGCTTTAACTATGCATGCAACAATTAAGGGCAATCGTCAATTGTTATCTGTTCATAAACTACCTTCTGTTACTGTAAGTTTCCATAAAATCCAATAAAGCGATATTAATTACGCACCTTTTCTTGCTTAGGAAATAGAGCACTGAATTTCTTAAAAATCCGTCGACCTACTGGTCATTGTTTTAGAAAATACGCTCGTTCGTTAAGGGTTAATAAGAATATAATAAAGACTAATATATATGTAGCGGTCCAGTCATCCCGCAATTGCGTAGAAGAAAGCAGCTATTAATTCCGAGACAGGTTTTTGCCATAGGTTCACCGACTTGCCACTCGCGTACTCCGTACCGCCCGTCGACATGCTATCTACGACGAATTGCGCTTACAGCGCCAGTTACATAATGGCTAATCAGTTAGCAACGAACCGGCATCCACAGTCGTAATAAAGCTCTTTATTACAAAACGCGACTTCTTCTTTATCGTCGACCGACAAGTCAGTCCGACCACCGATTCTTCGATCTGCACGCATAGCTCATTCGGCTCGAGCTTATTCCTACGTCATTCTATTATTAGCTTATTCGCTTAATACATACCCAGTGAACACAAAACGTTAATATGACGTACGATTTACGTCATTTTTGAAAAATGACTTCATATCTTATTTTAGTTATAGACCACTAATGTTTCAATACAGTCAGTACCTGAAGTTATGACATTAAATTAAATATAAAGTTTTTGTAACTTTGTTCGAATTATTTTCTCAATAAATAATTTATTGTATTAAGTTGTTAAATAAATTTGATTTCATACTTTATATAAGAAAATATACTAGAAAATAAATATTTATTTATCGATTTTTCAAATTTAACTATATTATTGATTGTTTATTTTATAAACCGTATTTATTATTTTTTACTCCTATCATTTTACTATTTTATTATTTCCATAAGATATCTGTCTTATAATCAAAAATTACTCTTTCATTACTGAAGAAGTATAACTTCTAATGCGTGTAGATAAGTCTGCACACTCATTTTTTTTAGTTATGTCTCTTATTTCTTTATAAATTGTAAACTACAACCTTCTAGGTGGGACTTTTGGGAAATAGAAAAAAAATGGAAATAAACAAAACATACTTTACAATAAAGAAAAAAATTAGAAAAGAAATTAAAATTTAAAAAAAAAATAAATCCAATGAGACTTGAACCAGCGACACTGTGGTTTTGAGCCTGCGTCTACTACCACTGTTGTTTGTTTGTTTTAAAAAGATTGTTTATTTTTCTTTTAACAACGTAATACAATTTTAAACATAAGTAAACAAATTGTCTTACAAGAAGAACACCTCAAGTGTACATCGAGTTTCCCTTTGAAACTTTGCACACTTGTAAATGTTGATTAATACTACAATGCTATCTATATAACTCTTGCCAATGCTTAACCCTATTCGAGATATTGGCCGACGAAATTTGAATAAATATTTCAGGACGTATATATACCTCTCCATTTCATGTATTGTCATAAGCCGCGGTAGCCGAGCGGGTAAAAATATAATAATTTTGTTTGTTTGTGAATGTTCCAAGTAAATTGGAAAATAACAATTATTTATTTTGGGTAAGTAGTAAAATAAATAATTAAAAATTAAATAACACATAATAAAAAATGAGTTATTTATTTATTTTACTACTTACCCAAACTAAATAATTGTTATTTTCCAATTTACTTGGAACATTCACAAACAAACAAAATT
>JACGTP010000003.1:5664213-5733022 GCA_023678845.1 Mischocyttarus mexicanus | reverse complement strand
CGTCGTTATAGGAAGAAGGACTGTTTGGGGGTAAGGAAAAAATAAAGAAGAAGAAATAGAAGAAGTAGAAGAAGCTCACCGCATCTGTAACGGAGGAAAGGTGAGTTTTAGAAAAGTTTATACGATGAAAAGGGACGTGTCTCGTGAGAGATCCCTACTCTTCGTTCTTTTCGACATAGTCGAACTTTCATCAGGAAAGTGCATCGAGTCTTTTATCTTTCTCTATTTCTTTTTCTCTTTCTGTCTTTCTATCTGTTTGTCTGTCTGTCTCTTTTATAAAAATCAAAGATAGGAGTTGGTTTTCGTTAAATGAACCAACGTATTTCTGTGTATTATTCTTTATATGCTACAATTAATCTTGATTATTATCGATCTTTGATTAGGATTCTAGGAAATAGTAGTTTGCAATTTGAGTGATTGTAAATTGAAAAATTTCGATTTCATCTTGTTTGTTTGTAAGAATCAAGAAAGAGATAGTGTGTGTATATGTGTGTGCGCATCCTAGGAGAAACTTTTTTTTTAATTTATTTATTTAATTAAGTATATATTGGTAATTATTGTTCAACAATTAGTCTTTATTTAGTTTAAGAACTTGTCAATTTTCAATGAGAAAAATGTTCTATTTTTCTGAGGCAAAAAATTCAGACATTCTATCAAAAAGAAATGTGAGCAAAGTTTTGCGACGATCTAATAGGAAAAGAGAAAAATGTGCAAATAAAATATGTAGGGTCAACTAAATGGCAAATATAAGGGTAGGGAAGAAAATATATTATTTTTAGTTACATTACATTTGGAGACATTTTGGTGATTTATTATTATAGTATATTAGTGAATAAAATGAATGAATAAGATAGGTGAACAATTTATGATTCGGGGTAATTATTATTATTAAGAGAGAGATAGAGAGACAGAGAGAGAGAAAGAGAGAGAGAGAGAAAAAGAGAGAGAAAAAAAGAGTAATGGTAAAAGCAAAACGTAAATTATCTGTCGGTGAGATAGAACGTAAATCCTCGTTTGTTGGTGACATTTGTGTACCGTTTAACAGGCAATCGGTGCTTATTTTTCCAACCCCTAGTACGATAATTCGCGTGGACGTCGTTGTTCCTCCTCGTTGTAGTGATTCGATATCTCTGATCGTTGGAAAAAGTGTTGTGTTTGTTGCGTCGATCCCAGTTGGACACGCTTTTCGAATTTACTATCTCTTTCACGTTCAGTCAGAGATGTATGTATATGACGTTTTCACGGTATATTTCCATAATTTTCAAACTAAATTCGAGTCGCGGTGTTCGCGTAATCGGGGATCGATGATTGAACGAATAATGACTGCGAGATATTATTTGCTTGAAAAAAAAAATATATATTTTTAATAAAAAAAAATATTAATAATATAAACGTGAATTATTTCGTATGAACGATTAGAATCTTAGACGATACAATTCTTTTTTAAATCTTTTTTTTAACGTTTAAAAAAAAAACTAGAGAAATAGAAATTTATTATATAATATAAAAAATAATATAATATAATAAAAATATGAAATGAAAATAAGTTATATATTTATTATATTTTACGTTAAAATTTCCTGAAAAAAATATATAATATCGTGCATTATATAAATAATATTATTTAACATTAAATGTAATACGTTTTATATTATATTTTTTTACGCAATAATAATAATGATGTATTTTTAGAAGGTTAATATGTGAATATATTCCAAATCTATCAGATTGAATTTTAATTTAAGATTGATTTATTCATGCTATTAACTTTAAGTGCAACACGTTCGACGTTTCATCGTCTAGCTTTTCCTCCCATCCTGTACAAGCCACTCTCTGATGAAATATTCATATTTTTCTATGGACGTCGAACGCACCGATGCGAAAACGCATAACGCGTCATCCTCTATATTTTTGCGTTCGCTAAATGGGAAACTTACGTTATATGTAGATTGTAGATACAACGTAGACGTATACATACATATACACATACATATACATATATACAGGACGTTTTAAAATATGCGCTTGCAATTTCAACAATGTTTTTCCATGATTCTTTTAAAAATGATCAAAGATGTCACAGTTGGAAAGTTCCTTTTAAATTTGGTGTAGAAATTATTCTAAGAATCTCTTAAAACATAATTCAACTTGATAATATTTGATGTGTTAAATTGTTTATTAATTTGTTAGGTCAACGTAATATTTCTTCATGAAGAGTTTATTCTAACAAAAATAATATAATAATGAAATCTCGGTGTATTTGATTTTTAACAAAATTTGACTAATAATATTCAACTTTTGACTTGTAGGGTATGTGTGTGTGTGTGTATGTGTGTATGTGTGTGTATAGTATATTATGAATATATGTATGTAAATGTAGGATCGGATTGGAGTAAAAAAGCGTCGATGAAATTTTTCCATCCATACTTATAGTTATCGATTTAGTCTTATGTCCCAACGCGTTCCACGTTCCTGTCCATCGACGAGCTTTCCAAATTCCAATACTATCGGGAAATAGATTATTAATCTAGGAACTTGATCATCAATTTAGAATGAATAATTATGTTGGAAGTAATTAGAAAAAACTAATCAAATATTCATTTTCTATTTCGTTTCTCTCTTATATTAGTATATTTATTTCTTAAATATTTAATCTTTCTTTTTTTTTTCAAACAATGTTTTATCAATTACAACATGAAATATGAAAGTTAATAAGAATTTTATAAGATTATTCATTTGTGTATTTCGTAGTTAATATTTCTTGATTCCAAGTTGTATATCAATTCTTTTGACACAAAATTGGATCATACGATATCGAATAATAGAATGATACGTTTCAAAATTGATTATTTTTTTCAATCGATCTCGTACGTTTCATTACGATCGTTTCCTTATTAAACCGTCTTCTTCAATTGTATTCTTAATTTGTAAATGCTTTTTTAGGATATAATAACTCGTACTCCTTGTTTTTCTTTCTTTCTTTCTTTTTTTTCGAATAAATCTACCACCGTTCAAAGGGTTAACGATCAATTTTACAATTCGACACTCAGCTACTGTTTATCGTTTTTCTTTTTCCCTTCTTTCTCTGAGAAGAAGCTCTCCCTGTTAGAGTTAAGCGAATATTTACGTCCGTAGGAACGAGCAATTGAAAAGCTTTCAGAGACCTGTCGGTCTGTAGTGAAACTAAGAAAGAAAGAGTAAGAGAGAGAGAGAAAAAGAGAGAGAGAGAGAGAGAAGATAGAAGAGAAAATATCCATGGTGCTCCTTTTCAACCACCTCAATACTCTTCTCCCTTTTCCTATTTCCTCTCTCTCTCTTTCTCATTTTCAGTTATACGCACGCACTTGGTACTTTTTGCATTCGCCAAGGTGCATCGTAATTAGTGCGTCTCTCTTTCATTGTACCAGAGAACGAGAAATTCATATAGATTCAGTAGACGGTATTATTGAGAGCGCGAAACTGGCCGGTTAGTGGCAGTTGCTTGCTTACGTATACGGAAAAAGAGGCCATTTTCTCTCTCTCTTTCTCTCTTTCGTTCTTGTACCGATCTCCTACGTATAACCAAAGGATCACCTCTCGTGTATATAACTATAGTATAACCCGTAGCACTATCTCCATTGCGCACAACGTTTATTTTCTTAGGGGGGGCATAATTGTTACGCTTACTTTCATCCAGACGTGTAGAAAACGTGTCGTTTTCAGGCTCTCTCGTGCAATTCGAATATCATCGTGGTTGGTATTATTACTCTTGCACCATCGTTTATTTCTCTCTTTCTTTTTCTTTCTCTCTCTCTTTATTTTAAACTACGTTTCTCGAACATTCATGTCTTTCGTTAATAATTTGTAATACGATAATTAAAATATTACAAGTATGTAAAAATAATTTCTTTTTTTATTTTGCAATAACGATGCTTTAGAAAAAAATTGAAGGAAATTTTAGAAGTAAAATTATAAAAATATAAATATAAATATAAATATATAAATGTAATATGAATGTAATATATAAATGTGTGTAAAATTTTTAACGTGTCAGTTATGTGGATGCATTCAATCGAATTGGATTTTATATACAAAGTTTGATAAATTTCTCGAGTTTTTTCTTTTTTGACATTAATACTTATAATCGTCATTTAATTAAAGATAAGATGTAAGAGAACGAGAAACTGCTAGCATTGAAGTTGATCTGAATTTATGGCAAAGAAATTTGACGCACGTATATCACAGTTTTTAATTAATGCTAAATAATACAACTGTTTCGTATTTGATTTTTTTTTTATCGTACATTTTTAAATATAACGATGTACGATTAAATTTTGTTTATTTAAAGATCTGTTGTAATGAAACATATTGATAGACTCTAGCAGGTTCGAAATTGACCAAAATTAATGATAATTAAATATAGGATATATTTTGTTGTTTTTTTTTAACGATCGGTAAAAAATGTAACCTTTTCGCATAAAATTTATTTGATTTTTGTAATTCTCAAACAACAGCGAGAGTGATTAATTGTTATTTTATTTAACAATTTTAAATCGGATTTTAGTGAAGTAAATTGAAATACCACCAACAGGATCGAAATTGGCTTAAATTTATGATAACAAAATACAACAGAATATTTTTGTCTTTTTAACGAATGTTAAAGAACGTAACCATCGTTTATTAATTTATTTGATTATTTTATTTAGCAAATAAAAACGCGCGCGTTCGATGAATTTTTATTTATTTAACAAATTGGAGAAATCCCAGTAGGATATAAAAATTAATAACGAGATACTACGAGATATTTGATTATTTTGTTGTTTGTTAAAACTTGTGATATATGAAAAGAGATAGAGCGAGAAATTAGCAGGATATTCAACCGGTTTGAATATAATATGACGATGACGTATACGAGACTTACTTTTTTTTTCATCCTTATCGTTCCTCTCGAATCGATTATTTCGAGAGCAAGGTTCTACGTTCAAAGGAAGTCGTTCTTTTTCTTTCTTTAAAAAGAGAACACCATTGGCTTTTATCATTGGTAGTTCTGTCTTCTACAACGGAGTGTAACTGGTTAATTGAAAAATCGTTCGTTTTCTCGGTACTCTTGTCGAACTTCGAATAAGAAATTAGTAGCGGTCCGCGACCAGAAATATTCAAAGTGACAAAGTGACTAAGTGACTTCACGTTTACTGATTGCCTTCTTTTAACACTGTAAAGGATGGTCATTTAGAAAGCTATTTGCTATAGACTACGAACTCGAACGAAGTTGTAAGGATTTTAATTACATATTCACATTTTATTTATCGCATTATCGTAATAACAAAAATATATTGATATAAAAATGTTAAATAATTTTAATATTTTTTTTTTTATAATTTCAATTCAAAGAAAAAATATTCAATTGAAAAGAAAAGAAAAATGGTTGAGTCGAAATGAGCAACAGTCGGGTTAACATAAATGCAAATGACGAATGTGAATGCTAATTTGAGAATTAACGTCATTAGAGTCCTTTGATAAGTACTAACCTGAACCGTAGTCGTATTCAAATAATAAAAAGAATTTTTCGAGTTTGCATATGGCAACATCTTTTGGAGGATGGTTCACATTATGTTCGTGAGGTGTTACAGTTCTGAGGGATTTTTCTACGCTTCTCTCGGAAATCTATGTATTTTCCTACGCTTTATTTCACACCATCTAATACATCTCCGTGGTACGCCCCATGATGATACGTATACGTGTGAGTTATAATAAATATTGTAATCTTAAATGAGATGGGATGAGGTGAGACGAAACGAAACAAAACGAATAAATAAAATCTACGATTAAAGTATACAGGATGATTCTTAGAACTGGGACAGGTTTTCTATTAAATAAAAAAATAAATAAAACAAAACAAACTCAAATGATAAAGGAAGAAAATTATATTACGATATAATACGTCCTAATTTTCTTTCTTTTTTTGTCTTCTCATCTTTTATGTCGATGCACCGATTCATCTCTGCCAGGTGCGATTGTACTTTATTCTTTAATTTAACCTAATTTTGTTTTTATACAAATCAATCTCTTTTTTTATCTTAAATATTTTTTCTATTTTTATTTTAAAAAATAGCAGTGTCCTATTCGTAATTTTTCGATAACTGACATATTATAGAGAATTTCATATCTCTCCAATGTTATAATACTATGTTTGAATTTGCTATTTTCTTCGTTGAATGTGGAAACGTTTACCATATACTGTATAAAGCAGGTTGAACTGAATCGTGAATTTTAATCGATCACCATACACATACACTCTCTCTCTCTCTCTCTTTCTTGCTACAACGAAATTAGAGTTAAATTAATTTGAGTTCTCGTTTTGTATTATACAATGTTAAAGAGCTGAGCGATTGCAGTTAAAATGCTTTCTATCATAATTCACTTTTACAACTACGATTATTTTATTAATTATCTTTCAACGAGTGTAAACAGAATAAATGATCGATCAAACGATAAATCGATCAGATTGAAATTATTTCGAAAGATTTTTCTCCCGTTTGAAATAATAATTATCTTTTTCACAATTTCAATGAATACGTCATATCGATGGAAGGAAATGAGCAAGGTTAAACAATCTTTTAAATCAACGTTTTTAATTTATGCGCATAATTGTGAAACGACGTCGATAGTCAGACCCCCTCCAACTGCCCTTCTCCGCCCCCCTCACCACCTATCGAAAGTCAGGGACGTGGATTTGAATTCGTTAAGAAAATTTAATATCAAAGTTCGATTTTATTTACGAATTCCGTCTGTCGATTATTTTTCTTTTTTAGAGAAATATATTTTGGTGTACTCAATGTTACTCGTATATTTAATTAAATATATATTCATTGTTAGTTAACACAAAACGTTAATATGAAGTTCAATTTATGTCATTTTTGAAAATACGTCATTTTTGAATATACGTCAATTTTGAAAATACGTCATTTTTGAATATACGTCATTTTTGAAAAATACGTCATTTTTGAAAAATACGTCATTTTTGAAAAATGCGTCATTTTTAAAAATACGCCATTTTTGAAAATACGACAATTTTGAAAATACGACAATTTTGAAAATACGTCAATTTTGAAAAATACGTCATTCTTGAAAAATAACGCAAATCAAACGTCATATTAACGTTTTGTGTTAACTGGGTATATATATGTTTGTTTGTATTTAGTTATGTGTGCGTATGTGAAAGTAAATAACTATATAAAAATTTATATTTTTTTATGTATGCGAGAATAAGTAATTATGTATGTATGTATTTATGTATATTTTTCCGATTATGTAAAAGTATGTAAGATTTTGTTTATGTGTGGGTGTATATACAGTTTGAATACCTCACCTTTAAAAGCTCAGGCCTGTCACCTATTTATATTCTACATGTTCGTACATACATATGTATAGAGAGTGGTGGTCGGTCGCAGGTGTAACGACAACTACGGGCACGCCTGTATTTTCCTGCCTGCAGGATATCAGGACCGTTTTATAACCGTTCTGGCAGAAGAAGCAGGACGACATTCCTTTGATCAGGCTCTCTGTTCGTACGAATGAGGAATTATTAATCATTTTTTTTATCTCACCTCAATTTTGCCAAATAATAATCATCACTAATAAGACGTGTGTTAATTTCTATATTTCAATATTTAACAAATAATGTTTAATTTATAATTTTTATTTTTTAATAATATGAGAGTTGTTATTAATTTTATCATTTTTAAACCACTTAAAAAAAAAATAAATATACAGTCAAATTAGTATAAAAAAAAAAAAATTTGTAAATATTATATATTATTATTATTATTATTATTTAACATGCGTTACGCAGGGTGATTTTATACATACGTGTGTTTGGTTTTATAGAGTTGAAAACAAAACACATTCTTGTTTTAAATTCTATTTTAAATATTAAGATAGCAGTATTTAGAACGAGAAGATTCTTTTTCTTTCATTATATTCTTTGATAGATTTTTTTTTTCGTTGCGGGTGAAAATTGGCGGAGATAGTAAAAGAGGGTGAGAAAAAAAGGGTGGGGGAGGGAAAGGAAAAAAAAGAAGGAAAGGGACGTCGCTCACCGCACGACCAGGAATTTGTCCTGAATTCCGCGGACTGCGCCTTTCTCACGGCGAAGTATTTTATCGGGTCTCTCTCTCTCTCTCTCTCTCTCTCGCAAAAGTGTTCGGCCCGAGCATGCTCCGATACGGAAATCGCTTTTTCCTCGTTGAAAATTTATTGGACGTTCCGTGATTCTTGCTTTTTACCATCCTCTATCTCTTTCACCAAATTTCCTATTCGTTATGAACTCCACCACCACTCAGACTCTTCTCTTTATTTTTATTTAATTTTATTACTTTCCGTAGAACGATTTTTCCTGTACGCGGTTAGTGAAATATTTGTTTTACTAATTTTTTTCTTTCAAACAAACAAAAAAAAATCCTCAAACCATAAAGTCGTTCGATCTGTGAGTTTCGAGAAGAAGAAAGAATTTCAAAATTACCGCTACGTTTTAGATTCGGTCCCGTGCTCAGAGATGGCACGCGTAAGCATTGTGGTTATTCGAGCGGATAATTCAAAATCGTTTCGAGAATTTCTTTTCATTCTTTTATAGTTTAAATTAAAAAAAAAAAAAAAAAAAAAAAACTAATAAACAAGGGTGGTGGTCATGTATCGGGTTATCGTGTTACCTCTTATGTCAGTTCTTTTATATCTGTTGCGCTGTACGTCTCTATGTAAGATTAAATTAAAAAAAGAAATATATGTGTCGCTTATGAAACGTTGCGAAACATTCTAGAAGAGAAATTTATCCTATAAGAGATAGAGGGGAAAGAGAAAGAAAAAGTGATACGATCTAGAAAAGTGAGAGTGGCACGGATTTGTGAAGATACACACTACGCATAGACTGGGTTATCGACCGCTCTATTAAATATGCAACGCATAGAATGACATAACGAACGCATAACGAACCTGTGTGTCTCGTAACAAACGAAAGCTAACGTAAGATAATTCATCTCTGATAGTAGCGAGACGTTTGACGATTTAATCAGACATCAAATCAATGAATTTTATTTAATTCTATTAAGAAAGAGAGAGAATGAATTTAAATTTAATTTTTCATCATAAATGGTGAATGTTTGTTCGAGGACATTTATTTTGATAAGTATTTTTATAATGGGTAGTAAAAGAAAGTAAATTTAAGGAAACATCAATGAATTTTGCTTCATATTAAAGAGAGAAAGAATAAATTCGAACTATATTTCGTTTCTATAGTATTAGTTGAATCGATGTAGGAAATTTATTTTGGTAACAAAATTTAACGATGTAGCTGATAAAACAATATAAATTTAACGGGTACATATCGATGAATTGTATTTTATTTTATTGAGAGAGAAAAAGAAAGACCGAATAAATGAATGAATCGATTAATTTATATGACATTTTCTATAGTATAATCAAACGTAGGTATGGTGTGTGCATGCAATTTATTTCGATAAGAAATTTAATGATGGCTGACATAACAAAATAAATTTAACGAAACGTCAATGAATTTTACTTTATTTTATTAAACGAAAGAGAATGTGAAAAAGAATAAATCTAATTATTTATGCTGCATAATGTACTTTCGATAAGAAATTTGATGATATAACCAATGCAAAAAAGGAAAGTAAACTTTTAATGAATTAATTATTATGTTGAATTAAAACATGTTTAAATTGCATTTAATTAAAGACAATTAAAAGCTTGACATTTTTAAGATATAGATTTAAAGTAAATTTCCTGATAAGATAACGAAATTCTTTTATATTCGTTTGGTTTTCGTATTTCTATTTGAATATATTTTACGTACAATAAAAAGATATTAAAAACGTTCATATTGGTTTACGTCAATACCTTTCGAACGTGATCCCATTGAACGTGTTTTAAAAGGGAACCTGGTAACAAACAATTTCTATTTTAATTCTTTGATCGTTCGTAAAGTTTCATTTTTCCATTTTTAAAAATTCATTTATAAATGTTTAGAAATCACTCTCGTATAAAGAGAAAATATATTTTTCAAGTTTTAATATTTTTTTATTTTCCTTGTTATTTTTTTTTTTTCATATTATCACGTAGAACGTTTTTTGATTGGTCACAATCGATCATATAGATTAAAGGTTTGACCTTTGGTTATCATTGACTATTTCGTTTGAAAATGTTTTTTCCTTTTGTTTTCGAAAACTACGTTTTGAGAATCATTTATAATCGTAGAACGTTTTTGCTGATCTCGAAATTCATAAAATCGATCGGCCGAAATCTACACTTCGTGCACTTGGAAATATTTTTCATCTCTCCCTTATTCCCAACAATACCCCCCCCCCCCCCTTTTTTTTTTTTCATAAATGTTTTTTTTTTCTTCTTTTTTTTTTATTATGCAGTCGATCTGGACCTACGTTATTCATCGACTGTGTATCGAAGGATAATTAAATATCAGCCCTGTTTCACCTTTATACCCGTTACCCCGTAAAACACCTCCCCAACCCAACCCTTCTCGGCTTTTGGCCACGTCGCCACGTCGCCGTATAGAGAGAGTTATTCGTTAGCACATCGAGCGTAAATTATTTTCCGATGCGAATTAATGCTTTTATTTAATTATTCGTATTTACGGTCCGCCGAGCGTAACATAAACGCTTGGTTACGAATTTTACATATGGCCGCGGAGGTGGGGAGGGGGGAGGGGGATGAGAACCGAGAGTTAGAAATCTTCTCGTATCTTTTCGCGTGTTTTTTTTTTTTTTTTTTTTTTTTTATTTGGAAAAGTAACAACGATTAGAACTGAAATAATGATCATAATTACGTGAAAAAAATAAAATTTATAATAATTGTTGTATATATTTTAGTATGAGATGTATTAAAGAAAAGGATTTTGAAATTAGAGAATTAAATGAAAATATTGAATTGACGTTAATTGTGAAACGAGATGCATTTAATGGTTAAAAATAGCATCTTCGTTGTTTTCAGTTGATTAGTGCAGTAGTCTAAGATTGCTTTCACGATTTCTCGATTTCGAACTGCTCTCGAATCAGGTTGCAAACCTGCGAAAGACTCTCGATCGCCGATCCGTGACACCTTAACCGTTCGCCTATGTGCACACAGAGAAACACACATAGCCACACTGAAGTACACAGATAGAAGGTAGCAATCGTCCGCGTGTCTGTTGGTATAAAACATCGAAGTTATGCGGCTTTTCCCCCTTCTCTCTCTCTCTCTGTTTCTTTCTTTCTTTCTTTCTTTCTTTCTTTCTCTTTCTATCTATTTCTATGTCTTTCTATACACTTATAGTGCGCATACTGGGTGTCCTTGCGGAATGAAAGTACCCTGGAAAACGTGACCTCTCGTTCGACGAATGAGTAATGCAAGTTGCGCGGATTAAAGCTTAAGCATAAACGTTACGATTATTATTCATATTTTTTTTAAATATTATCTTTTATTTTTTTTTTCCAACTATTATTTTTATTGATTACTTTGAAATCTTCTAGATTACTGATTGAGTTTGTTCGATGGTTTTAATTTCGTGATTAATAAAGTGAATTATTTCGAATGAAAGTTTGTTAGGATATTGTAATGAATTTTCAGCGAAATTTGCAATTTTTTTTTTCATAGAAATTCAATGAAAATATCTGTTAACCCACCTCACTCGAAAATCTTAGTTCTTTTTATTGAAAGATAAGAAAATATTCATGAATAAAAGCTGTCGCTCTTCATAAAGTTCGTCTTTATTAAATGTCCGAACAAAAACGCGATATTATTACCCGATTTATTATATATTGCGATTAATGAGAAAATTTAGATAAAAATCGTGATTTTTTGTATAATTTAATATTAGCATAAAAAGAATATTATTATTGTTGAAAAGATTGAAGTATTCCAATATATTGTCTCAAGTAAATTATTAGGAATTTTCCTTGTTTTCGCTTTTCTTGTAATTGTGCAAAAAAAGAAAGGGGAATAGTTGTCTGATTAATCGTTTGATATTTTTTTCCTTTCGTTTCAGATTGGAGAACGAAGAGAAACCAGGGAAGAAGAAGACGCGTTTTCCTTCCGATTCCGAGCGTTCTCCTGTATCGGGAAAGTGGAGCGACCACGTGAAATCATCCGGTCTATGGTGGAGAGAAAAATATGAGCATCTCGTGAAATCCGTTAACAAGTGGAGTTCTTAGACCGAACGGTAGAGACCATCATGGAGACCGAAGAGCTCACAAGACTCGTCGACGAGATATACAAAGTAAAAACAATACGAAATTAATTATATCTAAAATTTAAATTACAAAGGTTTAACCAATAATAATTTGCACTGTAATAATATTTTTTCTATTGGCTATAGTGTAAGCATGAAAAAAAAAATTTTAGTTTAGAGAAAAAATGTCTTTGAAATCAGAAATTTACAGGTCTCATGATAAAGGATTTTGGTATAAACCTTTGTAAATAATTTTTCAATTCCTAAAGAGAACATTTAAAATTAATTCTTTTGATCTACAAAACTCAAGATACACTTTTTAATGTAGCGATAAAGAAAAAGGAAGAAATCCTGGGTGTTAGAAATTAGAGTTAAATCATAAATATTAATACTCTAGTATATTGCACATATTTGTTAATTAATTTTTAAATAATTCTCTCTTCGAAAAGATGAAAAGAAGGAGAATCAAATACACAATATTACTTTGCTTACTTTTCTTATCTTTTTAAAACAGCGTCTCCCATAGTTTTGGCTCAACGCCATAATTCCGTAGAATCCGTGAATACGTGGGCTCGCGCCGGTGTTATCTAATTTAGTATTTTCCACTGTGTTCAATTGCGCGGGAAATTCGAATTCCACGGATGCCAACGTGGGCTGATGATAGCAGCTTGCTTATGGAAACCCTTGGGAATTATTCTCTCGGTCTAGGAATTTGATGGTATTTTTATAAAATCGTAAAAAAAGTTAAAAGAGAGAATAAAAGAATCTTCTTTTAATTTAGATTGTAATTGTAATTATGAACGCATACACGTAAAACGCGTACAAATAAGCAAAGGTTCTTACTGTAACTGACAATTGGATTTGGGAAGCCAATAAAATTGAACTCTAACTAAAATTGAACTGTTAACAAAACAAAAGACAACAGATAATCGAGACCACGGTTAATCGAGGTCTTGCTGCATATGAGTGATTGTGTGCGGGCGTGTCTGCTTAGGAGAAAGGTTTAGAAGCCCTTGCCACAGAATTTCCCGATAGTTAGGTGTCGTCTAAGAAAATTATCCATATTGCAAGAGTAACAGAGACGAATGGATATAGATATAGCTAACTCGGTTGGTTAGGAGAGTAGCTTCAAGAGGGTTGCCGTTGAAAGCAAGGGAGAAGCAAAGGGGAAGAAAGAGACGCGCGGAAGTGAAAATGATTAGACGGCAAGTAATCTTATTAGTCGTGTTCGGTCGTTCGGCAGTCAAGCTTTCCTTCAAACTGCAATCTTCCATCCCTTTCTCCTTAGGCGTCAACCTTCTAACCTCTACTGTTCGAGACGCCGCCATTATCTTCAGATAATGTTGTCTCTTGTATATGAAATATCGACTAGCATCATTTTATATATAAGATCGGATATATCGTGAAATAAGATTGCCTTGAGTTTTCTGCAAATAAGAGTTTATTATTTTATTTACACAGTTTTAAAAGTTATTAATTTATTTACACAATTCTCAAACTATTTTATTAATTATTTCATTTGAACAATCTTAAAACTAATTACTAATTACTAAAATATACACTATTTACATTGGTTACATTACCTGCAAATAAGAGAAGCAACATTTACAGCTAATATTTCACTCTTTCTTAAATATGTTCAGGATCGGTCAATTCAAATTTTATATATTTTACTAACTGTCTTTATATCTGCTACCTGCTTTTATATACTCCGTCTCTCTTATTAACGCGTATGCGTGTCTAACTGACGAAGTATAACTATCACTAATTATATTTCGTTACATATATATATATATTTTCTAATTTATTATTTACGACAAACTTTGTGTCAAACGTATGTCAGTTGGAATACATTTTATTTTTATTTCCTTCTTAATTTAATATACCCAATTATTTTTTTACACGGTAGATACGTACCTTAGAAAACCGTGTATAAAAAAGTCGTATAAAATAGAAGTCGTATAATATAAAATAGAAACAATTCATTTTTATTACAAAAAAAATAATTAAAATTAGTGTACATTGAAAATTCAGTCTATAGGTACATACAACATATAAAAATTCAATTTCAAATTAGGAATGAAACTACTAACTCTAACAATTGTTCATCGCTAATTGATAACAAACGTGCACGTTTTTTACGAACTGGATCAAAAATGCTATCATCAGTAGATGTGTCAGATATGTCTAGCACAATTCTCGGCTTTGATTCAAATGAAGAATTTCGTTCGTTATTAACAGTCTCTCTGTGTGTTTTTGTTGTTACAAAGTCTGTTATTAAAACAAAGTCTATTTTTTCGGTTTCTTAAATTGCTTATATAATTCTTGATATCCTGTTTACACAAAAGTTAAGATTACGTTAAAATTTGAATGCACGCCCTATGTCAGGATCATGAGTAAGAAAATGTTGTCCCATACTTGTAGCAAATTTCAAGCCCTCGCGAATTAAACAACCGTTAATAGCTGAACTTCACCTTCGGTTTCGTCATTACCGACTTATTTATTATCATAAACTGACATAAATTCGATCAAATCGTCCTAATCTAAAGGGCTTTCTAGCATCAATTCTTCGATATCAGCCGTTTGTATGTTGCTAAAACAAGCTATGAAGTAGATCAAGTCACTCACACTTGTGTGGGCATAAACCGACCGTTTTCTAATTACATTGTCAAAATTAGAATTAATACAAAATTTTGTTGGGATTCGTGTTAGAACAAAAAATTCGTGTAAAACAGTATATTGATGAACCATCTTATTTCAAATTAATGTAAAAAAAACCGTGTAAAAAAAGAGTTAGGTCATTCATTTCTATGAAGTACTTTGATCAAAAGTTATCCTTTAACGATGTGCTACGTATTAATTAGCTTGTATATACTTGGAAGCGATGTTTATAGAATTCTTTTGTAAGATACTTTGACGGGATGGAATAATTTCGAAAGCAAAGTTTCTTCCTGGGTGTAGTATGGTACACATAAACACACACATCCTTGTTAGGAAATAGTTTATTATACTACGTGTGTGTAAGTATAAAGAAGAAGAAGAAGGAAGACTTTGTAATGATCTAAATATTGACATTGCTGGTTACGTACAATATAATCGGCTTTTGTAATCTATTTCTCTTTAGAAATTGACAACACACAGGAGATACAACCTGTAATAACATCTCGATATCGACATCAGGTAATTCTATTCTTACCAATTAAAATCACACACACACACACACATACATATTTCTTTGTCTGATTATATCAAGGAAAGAACATTAGCTTTGGATAATTTTTTTTTCTTCAAGGACGATTTGATTAGAAAATTATTTCAATTACCAACTTTCTCAGCTTTACTTCATTTCTTTCTTTCTTTATTTTTATTCGATTAAACTCATGTTCATAAATTCCACTTGCGACGGAAAGTTATTAACCGTAATTATCGAGTAGGAGTTGGAAAAAAAGGAAGAAGGAGAGGAAAAAAAGATTTACTCTCGTTCACGTAACTCGTTAGAATTATCGATAGTTGGAAAAACGTTTGACAAATACTTTTTCCCCTCAAGTATTTTATCCCTTCGAACTTGTCGATTCGTTTAATATCGTAATAATTTAATTAAAGGGGTATTCCAGTCTAGAAATTTAAAAAAATCGAAAAATTTTTTTCCATACTTTCAAAGTTTAGACATTCAAGAATATGTCCTTGAAAGGATTTTTCAAAATTTCGATTATTTAACGAGTTATAGTTATTTTATTGACGTGCAATCTAATCTGGTACGAAAGAACAATCAAAACTTTAAACACGTTTTTTTCGAAATTACTTTTTTCAAGCTGGTGTGCACGATATCTCAAATTCTACTGAACCAATTTATTTCAAATTTTGTGTAAACATTCTTTATATATCTCTCTATGGCATGAACAAACAAAATTTGAAAATTTTTAGTTCGGTTATTTTAAAAAAATTGGGAATCGCTATAAAAAACATGCCAAAAAAAATTTTTTTTTTAAAAGGTCGTCATTTTGTCTGAAAGTTCTTTTTGTGACTTGTCCAAGGTTCATGACATAGTCTCACCATTATTAATTAAGAATCCGTTGGATTTTTTGTTTGAGATGACCAAAAGGATTGTAAACCTTGCATGCCAGGTCAATCTTTTTGTTTTGAACCCCCTACTTAACCAGTTCATAACTTCTTTAACTTTTAACTTTTTTTTTCGTTTAAGTTTGTATGTATTTTTAAAGAATCAATAAATAAATGATACAAAAATGGATACTAAAAATATTCTTTGTTTTATTTGTACAGAGCTCGAAAAAACGTCCGAAATTCGTGCCTGTAGACTAGAATACTCCCTTGATAAAGTATAGTTGACACGAATTGTAAGAAACAAAAGTTTGTGGTCTATTTTTATAAACATTATATATTTTATGCAACATTTGTTAACATAATAACATAATTATATTATTGAATGGAAAGTTAGTATAATATTTCTAAATAAATATTTCATATATATATGTATTTTTAAGCATTATTTGTATAACGTATTGGAATATACAAGTGTTACTTTAAAATTCTCATGGGGGTATTCTAATCTAGAGGCTCGATTTTGAGGTAATTTTACGGACGTAATAAAAAAAAAATAGTAATCATTTTAACTATCTAGCTTTTATCAGTTTTTTATTGATACTTGAAAAGTATAAAAATGTATAATAGTTGAAAAAAATTCAAAATTGAAGTCGTTAGAGGCCAGCAAAGTAGGGAAAAAAGGTGTCTCCTGGTTGACGTAATTTCAATCTTCCTGGTGATCTGAGACATAAAAATAAGATTAATTTTTATTAAGCAAGGATGTAGAATTATCTGGACATAGCTGATTTGAAAAAAAAAAATTTTTCAGAAAATGGCGTCTATCTGAAAAAAAGGTCATTTTTTGCATTCTTTTTTTCAACTTTGGTAATTTTTTAAAAATAGTAAAAAGAAAAATTACAAAAACCCCTACGTGGATACAATTTTGATAGTATTGGAAATATTTGTACCAATTTTAAGTAAATCGGTGTATTAGCACTTGAGATATCATGTCAACCGTATCGTAAAAAGTAGTTTTGAGAAAAACGCGTTTAAAGTTTTCATTGTTCATTCGTATCAGATTAAATGCCGCGTCACAAAGTTACCTATAACTCTGAAAATAATTCGAATTTCCGTAAATCCTCTGAGAGGTTTATTCTTAAAAGTCTAAACTTTGAAAATATGAAAAAAAAAAATCGATTTTTTCGAATCTCTAGACTAGAATATCCCCATAAAAATATCGGCTATGAACTTTTCTGGGTGATAAAGTACAAATTGCAATAAAGTTTAATACAAAAATTACATAATTCCATAGATTATTTTTGATTTTTGATTTATTACAAAAAAAAACACTAAATTAGGTACAGAATATTTATAAATCATTGTTACATTATTTGGTCGATCGATGTGTTTAAAAAGTGAGATGGCAGAAAATGGCCAAATTAACAAGTTTAAATGATCCGGTTATTTATTAACTAAGCCGTTAGTTTTGACGGTGTATGAATACGGTGAAGGTAGGAAAAGGGGGGGCGACTGAAAAGCACGCAGACACGCGATAATGCGAAAGGTACGATGTTCACGCATGGCACGTGAGTCCGAGGGTGGTTTCGATCATAGATCGGAAGCCAATTAATATCTACCGAGTATCTATCTCATCCCACCCTTTAAACCCTTTCCACCACGAGTCACCGGGTATATCTGGTCCCCAATATTCCCGTTGAAACATAACCGCGTGTCTCGTGATATACTCTCGCCATGGGGCTCGCTTGTCAACGAGGGGACCCCATAAAACTCGTCACACGATAGCTCCGTTAACCTCCTGCTTATCCTCGTTATTTCTTATTCACTCGATATCGAGAATAAATTTTCATTCGTTCGTTCGTTAATATTACAAAATACTTCTTGTATCAAAATAATTGTCACTTTACGAAATACTTAACGCTTTAATCAGGAGAGATTTGCTTTTCATTTATTGTTGAAAAAAATAAGAATAAGAGAAGAATAGATTGTTACTGGGTGTAGGGAGTGATCGTTAAAAAAAAGAAAAGAAAAGATGCACGTGTCGTTGTCGATCGTGGTTTACCGCAAGGAACGCGATAACTTAGCACGTGTTCTAACGAAGGGTGTTCTCGTTTGTGCATGTTCATTAGGCCGTTCATTATAACTACTTGTCGACGACACCCTTTTCACCAGAGTACTGCCTTAACGGTCGAAGAGAGTAATTTTTAATATCTTTCATTGAAGCTTTGCGTCGGTTCAAAACCCAATCCCATCCATCCCTTCTTCCCTTTCTATTCCTTGAAGGGAAAAAAGGACTGCAGCTCTTTCAATTGCAACTTCATTTCTTTACATCTTCTTCAGTCATCGTTTAAAATTTGTCAAATTCGTTGGGAGAAATTTCTTCTTCTTCTTCTTCCTCTCTTCTCTTCTTCCTTTTTTATATTTTTTTTCATCGAGACAGACCTTTTCTTTATCCATACTTTTACTTCGGTTAGATCTTTATGACAAAAAAATTCATTACCATTTCGCAATATGGCAGTACGCCCCATTCGACGACCAACCCGCTCGGAATGTTTTAATACTTTGGCTATTGTCGAACCATAAAAGCGAACACCATAATATCTTTTTCTTTCTACGAGAGAAGCCAGGGAGAAAGGGAGAAAGGGGAAGAGAGGGAAATGATTCTAGACTATTCTTTGCATCAAGGGAGAGATTTATTATTTATTTTTTTATTCTTTTTGATATATCCTTCTTTTCTTTTTTTCCTCGCCTTAATAAAGAACGTCATTTATCCTGTCGGTTTTTATTATTACGAGTATACACGCATATATAATGTTATATATGCGAGCATGTAAATATAATTTTAGCATACGTGGTACGTTAATAAAAATGTTCCTCGTTTATTTTCTGGAATTTTGTTTCTATGCAAAGAAAAGTTAAAAAAAAAAAAAAGAACGGAATGGAAGATTAGTACTTGTTGAGATTAATATTTTGTAAACCATTTTAATAAGATATGAAAAAAATTGTACATTTTAAATGATTAATAATTCTTATTTTCAAAATAATATTAGGTGTACAAATAAGTTTCCGCCGTTCAACAAAGTATGGCTTTATCATTAAATTATGGTTAAAATGGTCTGATGTAAAACGTCATATCGTAAAGTAAGACATCTCTCGACAACATAATCTTGATATATTAGTGATTTTCTATTGGTATCGGATATTTTTTTTCCTTCGAAAATGTCGAGTTTTAGGCCGAATAAGCACCATTTACGGGAACTTTTGATTAAATTATTTCATTTAAAGAAATCTGCATCTGATGAGCATCGATTGCTTGTAGAGGCATATGTCGAGGTTTTCTTAAGTGAAAGATATTGTTATGGATGGATTTTGAAGTTCAAGAACGGAGACTGTGACGTTGAAGATAAAATACGTAACGGAAGGCTGAAAGTGTACGAATACGCAGAATTAGAAATATTATTGGTTGAAAATTCGTGCCAAACGCAAAAAAAACAGGCACTTATATTAGGAGTAACTTAGCAAGCAATTTTACATCATTTAAAATCATCAAATGCTTAATTTTTTAATAAGAACGGCGGAAATTTATTTGTACACCTAATACATTTAAGAAATATTGTGTTATTTGACAATCATTTATTGTAAAGTTCCTTTTGTTTTCATAGATTTCAATATATTTTTTTTTAAATATTTTATTTACAGTCGCTGTATAACAACAAGGTCTTTAGCGACTTCGAGAGGTTACATCATTAATTTGGATTCTTTGTTTAGTTACAATAAAGTTTTACAATTACTTAAAGAAAAACCAAGAAAGGAGAGAAGCGAATATTTAGACAAATACAATAAGGATTAATTTGTGAGGTTAATAATTGTAAACTTTGCTTCCTGCAATAATATCCATTGATATTCCATTGTAATATATTCATGATTGATTAACAGTTTTAATAGCTTCTAATTTCTTAATAATTCTTGAAATTCTATTTTTGGAACTTCTATTTGGCATTTCTGGGTAAATATCCCTTAACATTAATGCTTATTGTTTACTATCACATTCAAATTCATTAATAAGACCTCGGATATCTTTGACACCAAATGTTTTCTCTAGGAAGTTTCTTAGTTGCGTAATATTGAGAGGATACGATTTACCAGATACATTTAAGTTCGAATCAATGACTTTCCAATCTATTTCTTCGCTGTTAAATTTTTGGTAATATTTCAATATTATTTTGATTTGTAATTAGAAAAAAAAGTATTTGAATAAATACTGGAACCGTGAATTAATAAAAAAAAAAAAAAAGAAGGATAGTTTCTTTATAAACTGGTGAAGTCTCCTTCTTGGGATTTATCGTAGAAAGAGAACTTGTATCGCAATTTTCTCATTCGGCGAACGCTAATACTCGTTTCGAATGGTGAAACGTTGAAAATAGGGGGGAATAAGAGGAGGAGGAGGAGGAGGAGGAGGAAGCGGAGAATATACAGAGGAAGAACAGGAATGTGTGCGAGCAAACGACGAGGATTGTTAATAATGAAATCTCGATGCAATTTCGATAAAATATCGTTTTAGAGTTCTCCGTTAGTTTCTACGAGCGTGGTGGTTTGGATTTCTGCTTTTCGTTTCGTGGACCCAATATTATTTTCAGAGTTCTCCCTTTTTCTCTTTCTATCGCTTTTCGTCCAATTTCTCCAGCTAGGAGAGAGATGAAGGTATAAAAAAGAAAAAGTTAATTATCTTCTATTAATTTGAACGTTTTGCAGTAGCCGACAATTCGACAATGTCTCCGTGAATTTAATTAATGAAGCGTCCACACAGTAATAAAGATCCGATTTGATCGGTTTGCATGAAATTTCTACTGGAAAATATGACATTAAATTACGTTCACATAATATTCTCTCTTTCTTTCTCCACTTCGCCAAGTTTTCACTAAATTCAACTATATTTATATCGATTCAAATGTTCTTTCATTTGTTGATAGATATTGTCATTATTTTTTTATCCATCTCTTCGTTATAAGAAATTTTAATTAGATATATAAAATTACATTAAAATAATATTTGGCATTAAAGTAAATAAAAATCTTGTAGGAGATTAAATTTAATGTAAATATTGATTTTTTCTTTTTATCTTAGAAAGCTCTGCAACAAAATTAGGACAGAAAGTATTTCTTCATAAAAAAAAACAACAAATAATAGAAATATTTAAAATAATAATACAATAATTTATTGGACCGTTCAGTATATTAATCTCTTAAGAGAAAATTTATATTGGGTTGGTTGAAAATAATGTCAATGGGAAAAATCCGACATTTTTGTTTCGAACAACCAAATATATTTTTTCGTTTGTATTCGAGCAGTGATATTTTATTGGATTTGATTCGTCAAGAAAGAAGCTAAATCGAGTCACGATTTTTCAATTTATAAGAACGGAGTTCTCTTAAGATCTCCGAATCGATAATCGAACTCGAAAGGAATTTCGAACGTTCTCTGTTGGTTTTCTCGCAATCACAGAATGACGTCAATTCTCCTTGTGATTTCGTTCGATCGGAATTCGAAGCTCGACTTCACTCGATGTTACTACACTGTAGCATTCATTTTGCGCTCGATATACGAGACAAAGAGAGAAAACGAGCAATCGATGTTAACACACGAGCGATGTATTATATCGATATAACACATCGTGGTCATGCGAGAAGGATACGCATCATTTCAAACGGAAACTGTAGAAACAGTTTTTCTCTTTTCTTAGCGTTTCAAGTTCTAATGGACATCAGTTTATTTTGAAATTTATCTCAATGCCGGAAAGTGTAGAAAAATGAAATATATTCTCAAAACATTGATTATAATAGAAAAAGAATTAATTTCTATCTTTTTCTATTATTTATTAATTAATTCTTTTAATATTAAATTTAATTTTATCTTAACACATATTCATCCGCATGACAAAAATACGTCATTTCGCAAACAACCACCAATAGCCAAATGACAAAAATTTGTCATTTGTATATTATAGAAAATAATTCATTCTTGTTCTTTTAATTCTAAATAAATTCAATTCTTATTTTTATATACCAAACAGAGATAATTCCAATAAAGAAGTAATTTCTTGATTGGAAAGAAATGGCATTTTGTGAATGACGTTGCAACAAATTACTGGACGAATATGTGTTAAGAAATATTTAAATTAAATATTTAACGCATTTATTATGCTTTTCTTTTTTTTTTTTTTAAATTAGATATTAAACGTAGAAATATTCAGTTTTATCGAATTTCAAGATTGGTAGGAGTTTATTTAGAAATTTATCTACAAAGTAATTTAATACTCTCCATATTTTTTTAAGGTTTGTAATAATATATATATTAATATTATAATATTATATATTAATATATTATATATTATTATATATTATATAATAATTTTAATGATTATATATATATTATATATATTATTAGGTGTTGGAATTAACTCGTAGCGTTATACTAAAGATGACATGAGTTTTAAAGTATTCTGTTTTCACCTTCAGAAACAAATTTATCGTAAACCAGCTCTAACAAGGTTTTATTTTTACGACAAATATTATGTTTTAATTGTTAATAACATCATGTTACTATTATTTAAATATGTAGAGGTTTATCCCAAATAAAGTGTTTTTGCGGGAACGGCACAAAAGAAAAAGTTTTTTACACCGTATTGTTACTAGTGATGAAAAGTGGATACATTATGACAATCCTAAGCGTAGAAAATCATGGGTTAAGTCCGGACAACCATCATCATCAGTGGAAAAACGCAATATTCATGGATCTAAGCTTCTCCTTTGTATTTGGTGGGATCAACAAGGTGTAGTTTATTATGAATTGTTAAAACCCAATGAAACCATCACTGGGGATCGCTACCGCTTACAATTGATGCGTTTGAGTCGTACATTGAAGGAAAAACGGCCGGAATGGAGCAAAAGGCACGATAAAGTTATTTTACTGCACGACAATGCTCGACCTCACGTGGCGAAATGCAAGTGAAAACATACCTGGAAACATTGAAATGGGAAGTCTTAACCCACCCGACGTATTCTCCGGATATTGCCCCTTCGGATTACCACCTGTTTCGATCAATGGCTCATGGTTTATCAGGGGAAAAATTAACATCTTATGAGGATTGCCAAAATTGAATCGATTCATGGATTGCCTCCAAGGACGAAGAGTTATTTCGACGGGGTATTCGACAGTTACCTGAAAAATGGGAAAAAGTAGTGGCAAGCGATGGGCAGTATTTTCAATAATGTAATTTTTTACTTTCATTTCAAATAAATCGTTATTTTTTAATAAAAAAACGCTACGAATTAATTCCAACACCTAATATATTATATAATATATATATATATATTCTCCTTTTTTTTTCAATTATTTAATACAACTACTTTGTCTGGTTTTTCTCAAGTTTCTATCGACAAAATTAAACATTCTTATCAAGATTGTGTAATAATTATTCTAATTATTTATCTAAACACATCTACTCTTTCGTTATGTTAATTTTAGTTTCAATCTCTTCTAATCTCAATACTCATCATAAATATTCAACAATTTATTTCATTAGAAATTGGTTAAATCTCCTTTCGTCTAAAATTTATACACCTGTATAGCTCAAGAATTTCTAATCTTAAGGCTATTCTAACGTTTCTTCGTGGATCATTAATCGTTTAAATTATTTTAAAACAGATAGAAATATACTTTCTAAGTTTTATTCTAGAAGAAATTATCTTAGGTATTTTTAATTGCAATATTCTCATGAGTTTCCTTCAAACGTAAAAACTAGTAACAATTTATTATTTAAATATTCATCTGACATTGTTTAAACAATTCAAACATCAAAATAATAATCATCTCAAAAACGACCCTATCAAAATTCGTACTAGTTTTAAATATTGTAAAAAATTATGCTATTTAATTTTGGTTTTTTTAATAACTCATGTCAGTTGTAATAATTGAACCGCCTTTGGTAAATAGGAAAATTATTTTTAATTTTAAAACCAGCACTAAAAAATGTTCGTCATCGTTGTTTCAGTGTTGAGTATTCGTATAAAAATATTTTGTGAGAGAGAAAAAGCCGATTGAAATCGAAAATCAGAATGGGCAGAAAAATTGTGGACAGGGTGAAGGGGGAGGAAGTTGATGATGGTCGATGGAGAAACGAGTAAACGTTGAAGAAGCTGGCTACTAGCCAATTATAATTTTATCTATTCAGGGGATGGCCCCTTTCTGTGCCTGGGATGTTTCATGCAAATTTCGTCGAACGTGTCGATTGAATTTATAACATTAAAAACGAAAAAAGAAAAAAAAAAAAAGAAACGAATTATTTTTACCAATAAAAATCTCTCGATACGCCCACTCATACTTTTTAATCTCTTTCTCATTTATTTATTATTTAGATTTTGAAATATCGGAAACGTGATTCATGTAATTATCCTCTCGAGTTTTATTTTAATATTTTATTGGAATATTCTTTTATGCGAGATATGGACGAGAGAAAGAAATTCAATGTTCGATCGGGTAGTAATTTTTATTATTATAATATCTTTTAAATAATAATAATAATAAATTATCTATTAATGAATAATCTTTTTATACGAATATTTTATTTTCAATTGATTCGTGGCAGGAAAAATATAAATGCTGCAATTTAATCGTTCGATTCGGTTAATAATCTTTTTTCTTTTTTACGGGGAAACATTTTTTATATAAGCGTACGTTGGAAAAAAAGACTAATAAGCATAAAAGAAAATCGTAAATTCAATTGCAAAAGAATCTTTATTCGATGGGTTTAACGATTATTCGTAGGAAGTATGGTTGCTAGCAATAGTCGGTAGGCGTAGTAAGAAAAAGCATTTGAGTGATGCTATTAACGCGCAATTTCAGCCATTGTACCGTGAATGCGCTTTCCTTTGCACATTCTAAGCGATAATAAAATAGGTGTACTTAAATTCTAAAATATGAGAATTAGAATTTGTTTTTTGTTTTATTGTTAAATATAATAATAAATATACATAGGATAGTTCTCGATGTGTAGTACTCTATGATTTTCCAAATTTTTAAAAGCAATTTATATATGGACCGTTTATTTTGAAAGTGGTGTAAGTCCAATTAAAAAAAAATGAGATGACGTAATTTATGCTTAATTTAGTGTAAACTTTTTGTTTATAACTAGTTAGTATTTAATATCCTAAAAAATGCCAATGCTTTGTTCAATTAAAAATTGGCCGTTAAAAGAAATTGCGTAACCATTGATTATGAAAGTGGTGTAAGTCCAATTTCCATAGACAAATGGCGAGGATAGTAGCCATTGGTGGCTTCATAATTGTTTTATTTTACGTACCAAAAGTTACTATTTTAGGTTTGTTATTTTATTTTCCTCCAACAATGGATAATTTCATATTCATATTAAATAGTGACATAGGTAAGGAGAAATAATTAATCAATGTTATTTTTTGACAATATTATTTTATGACAATTAATAATATTTATTTTATTTTATTTTAAGTAAATTTACACAAAAATAAGAGCCGTGAATAATAAACAAAAAAATAATTTTAAAATCGAAGGATGAAGATAATTCCACTATGAAAAACAAATTAAAGGTAACTTGAAAGTAATTGATCTTAAATTTGTATTCTCCGGACATTCGTATCTTCCAAACGATGCAGACTTTGATATCATAGAAATGGCATTACGAAAAATGAATTTCCTTATACACCACAAGATTATAATGACGTTATAAACCAATGTAGATAACATAAATTTATTTTATACAAAATGAAACGAGAGAATTTTATTTCAACAAAAAATTTACAAAACGCAATTAAAAAACAGATAAGAAGAAACACTAATGGAGAAAAAGTAAATTAGTTGCAAATATGTTGGATGAGATTTTGCAAAAGTGCATCGTATACTATTTTATATATAAACACCAATGGAGGACACAGAATTCAAGACTCTAAATTTATCACCTACTTGTCAAGGAAGACTGCCATAATTTGAAAAAATCGCCCTGGTGCTTTTGAATCACGATAACAGGCCTATTACATAGGAAAAATATAAGGATATGCAGCAGCTATTACCATATATACCTCCTGAGAATCATGAATATTTCAAAACACTGCCACATAAAAAGCATAAATAATTAATAATATCAATATCTTGTGTTAAGTTAAACAATATATAAATATAATTAAAATTCAAATTAAAAAATATTAATTCTATTTTATTTCTTGTTAATATTTATAAACTACATTGGATTAATATGAAATATATTTTAAGTAATATTTGTTATTTCAAAATTGAAATTAAATGATATGTATTATTGACTAATTATGAAAGTGGTGTAAGTCCATTTGCAACTTAAAAATATATATTATTTTAATAAAATTCGTCTAAAAGAAATTTATATAATCAAATTACATATTAATAAATAAATACAAACAAACATTCCCGGACTTCACATAATTAACCTATATTTTTAAATTGTCAGATTTGCTAAAGTTTAATTTTCTCGAAATGAAAGAAAATGGACTTGCACCACTTTCAAAATAAACGGTCCATATATAGAAATTATAAGTAACGTCGTATCAAACATAATCATTTAAAAAGAATATTCATCTAATATTCGGTATAAATTGTAATTTGTTTTCTTTTTAATTTTGAAAATAAATAAAAAGGAAAACAAAAAGAAAAAGGAAAAGAAGAGAAAGGTCAATAATAAAGAATTGACTTTTTCATTAGTTTTGGAAGAAATTGTCGAATTGCACGGGGGATGCATGCGTGCACGTGGTACCGAAGTGGATGCTTTCATGGCTTCAGAAATTCCACATGAATATTTATAAGAAGTCATCTCAACCTAGGTGCGGTGGATGGAATTCTATTTCTCTTTCTCTCTCTCTCTCTTTCTCTTTTACGTATAGGTATACCCGATTCTTCATCTCTGTCTCACTGTTTCTATATCCATTTCACTCATTCTCTTGTAATCCGGTATCTAACCTTCTATTTCTATTCCATCATCACTATACGTTATATCTCTTCTTTTATTCATTATAACGCTGTAGTAAATTTTCTTTCACGGAACATCGTTAAATTCCCAAGAGGTTCATGCGTGCTGGAACGCTTCGTTGGTAGTGTCTGCTATACAGAAAAACAAAATATATATATAAAATAAAAATAGAAGGAAGGTCATCTTAGGCTCGTCTAACAATTTAATTTCTTGTTTTTTTCAACTTTTTATAATGGAAAGAATCATCTTCCTAAAGTGAAGATCTTTTTAATGGTATCCAGGTATTTTACGATATTTATTTGAAGAAATTGAAGATATCGAAATTAAAACTTGTTGTTTTTAATATAGGAAAGATTTTAAATAAAGATGTTCATTTTTTGTTCACAATGTTAATTCTAAGGGATTTTGCGAAAGGTAAAGGGATTCTCAGCGAGTGGAAATTCTTGAAGAAAAGAGATAGCTGGATAGATAGCTAGCTAGATAGATAGATGGATAGATAGATAGATAGATAGATAGATAAATAGATAGATAAATACGTGTTAGATCGAATCGAATACGCGTACGAGCCTAAGTCCACACGAATTTACTATCGAATTCCATGCTATCGGAATCGGCCAATTGAATCGAGTTGCTACGAGAATAGGAATGATCGGGGGAAGGGAAAGGGGAGTAAGGGTAAGAGGGATGTCACTTTATTTGACATATAAATCTGTCGAATAAATGTAGAAGAGAAAAAGAGAGTAACGAGCATCGTTGTATCATCGTGTCATGAATCGAAACACAATTGCTATGTTACGTTAAAGTAGAACAGGTATCGGTTAGCTCGTAAAGTCTGACTGCCAATAGCGTTTTAGTGCTTCATTCTTCACGATTGATATAATTGGGGAGTATCGGTAAAATTAAATTTTTAAAAAAGGATATTTTGCAAAATAAAATGTAATAAAAATATAATGGAAAGTATGATGTAGGTCATCGATTGATGACGATCATCCAACGTTAACGACTTTAGGGTGATCACTCCGTGTGACGGTCGATTTTTTAAACACTTTTTAGGAATTTTTTTTGACGACCAATAAAAAGATAGAACTCTGAATTTTTCATGATATATTTGTTAAAATTTTAATAGCGTGTAAAAAAATTTTTAGGCATAAATCTCCGTAAGAACATGTGTTGTACCACTTCGAAGACACTTATCTTGAAAAAAGGTTGTTAAGTATGACTTCGACTGATAGGCTTATCTGACATCAAAAAATCAAACGGCATTTTAATGTGTAAACCTGTGGCGATAGAATGAACTAAACTTATTGAAAAATATTGAAAATTAAATAATTTACAAGCTTTTGAAAATTAATGAAAGAATTTCATGATTTTTTTTGATAATTTTGCTTGGGAAAAAATAGAACCGCTCGGAATTTTTTAATGATTCTATTTTCATTCTACGACTATATATGTGCTAAATCTACCATTAAAATTTCAGAGGAATCGGTCAAACCATTTTTGAAATATCGTGGAGACAAATTATAAAAACACAGTTTTGAAAAAAACTCGTTTATGGATTCAAGTACGATTTAAACTATTATATACACCTGCTCTTCCAACAGCTGCAACTTTCCTATAACTTCGAATATTAGAAAATCATTTAATCAGCACATTCTAAACATGTTTAGGAATCAATTTATTTAAAAAAAAAAAATTTGAGTTTTTTTAACGCATCACACGGGGTGACCCCCTTAATTTATGAGAAAGAGAAAATAGATCGATCTACCAGATCCCTCTCTTCGATTCTGAAACGTTTTCTCTCGATCAAACGAGATCGAAGATTCGCTCGAATTGTCGTTTAGGCTTCTCTCTCTCTCTCTCTCTCTCTCTCTCTTTCTCTCTTTCAGTGCTCGAAGATGTTCGTGACGGGGACAAGAAAGAGAGATCACGTTTTAACCGTAAACGGTTGCGAATATCCCTGCAAGTGGCTCTTGTACGACAACGACGATGAACTAGTTTCTTCTTTCGGAATTTTTCTTTCGTTTTCGTTTCCCCCGGTGAAACGTTTCTTTGATGATGATGGTTGTGTTGCAGTACGCGAACCATGACGACGACTTATGCATCACCAAGGCATCTCATTACGAACGAACGTTTATTTTTCTTTTTTCTTTTTTCATTGACCGACGTGTTGTACTTTCACTGATCGACTCAAAGAAATTTGTAGAAAATAATAATATTTGTTTATACGACCATCATTATCTTTTTCTTCTTCCACTTATGATTAATAATTATTTATTAAGTATTTTCTAGTGTTAGGATAAAATTATAGTTTTAATGTATAAATAAGTTGCATATAATACGCGAATCTGTTTGTTTGCTCTTCTTTTTTCTACATAGAAATAATTCCTAGTTTATAGAAATTTTGTAATGATTTATTTTTATATACACCAAGTATTTATAGGAGAAATGTTTCTAACAGAAAATTGAATACTTCGATACGGTGGTTGATTTCTAATCATCGATAGTTGTAGTCTGAAAGACAAAACAATTTTATACGATATGCAAGTGTTTATTTTTATATTATTTTTTTTCTCTTTTGTATGAGAAATAATTTTTACGTGAAAATTGTTAAAAATATATAGTTGTATTTATTATATATATAGTTTTTTGTATCAATTTCTTTGATATAATAATATTTTTCTGAAAGTGCACACGTGTACTCATAATATACCAAGTATTTATAAAAATATCCAATACTTGGATAGTATGGTAGGAAACATTTGTTTAATACCAATCGTATTGTTCTCGTTAGGTTTTATTTCAAGTTCCATTTCTCACGTTCGAAAAGAATAATATAAAAGAATAGTAGAGAAATGGGGAAAAAGGTTCGACATCGACGGGTGGTAGTGTTATCGATCGATCGTTCGTTCGTTCGTTCGTTCGTTCATTCGTTCGTTTGCTTGCTTGCTTGCTTGCTTGCTTGCTTGCTCTATGAATATACCGTGAAATTTTATATCGTCGTTTGCTTTTAAATGCCTTCCTTTCTCGTTTCATCTTGTCTCGTCTCGTCTACTCGTAACGGTAGCAGCAGAACGTAGAAAAGGAGGACTCTTTTGAGGGCATGAGGAACATCCAACCTTAATAGGGAATAATAAGGAAGGTTGCTCGTCAACGAACTATACTTTACGACAGATACCAGAAAATATACCAGAGATGTAATGCGTATACTGGGTGAGTCATTTAAAATAAGTCACTCGAATAACTCGATTGTTATTGATGATTCAAACAAATATCTCGTGTTATGTACGTGCTATGTATTTTCCTATTTTTTATAGTTTGGTGTTTTATTATTTTTTTTTTTCATATAAAAACAAAAATAACACAAACTTCTCAGGGTAATTTAATGTACGTGTTTTGGTACACTCTATTGGATAATGTATAAAAAAATATATTTCAGCCTATCAAAAAAAATTATTATTAACATGAGATTATGTATTACATTAAAAATCAAGTAAACTTCGTTTGATACATTTCATTCTATCGTCAATAAAAATTTTGTTATTTCTGTGGTCTATTTTAAGTATCTCACCTAGTATATAATATAATACACATATATACATCTATGTATTTATGTTTTATATATACTTATAATATATTTATGTGTGTGTATGCATGTTTGTATAATAAAATTGGATCATTTTACAACAGGAGTTTATATTTTTAACGAAGATTGATACACGACTCGAGTGATTACCTTGACGTCATTGGCTAATAAGATGTACCTGTGCACTAGCTCGAAAGCTACTCAATTTATCCTTCGTTTTACATTTTTATTCTTCGATTTACTTTTATTCTTATCTGTAAATATTTATTTTTTTCTTCTTCTTTCCTTCTTTTGTCCTTTTGACGTTTATATACGTGTGTATACACGTGTACATGCATGTGAATAAAAAAGAAAAAAAAGGTAAATCTAGACGTTTCATTAAAGGCTCGAATAAAATTTTAATTAAACACTCGTTCGAATACGAAATTCTCTCTCTCTCTCTCTCTCTTTCCCTTTCTGTTTTTTTCTCTTTAGAGACATGAGTTTTATTACTCTATGCCTTCTTTATTTCTTTTGAGACTTCACCTTTCCTACTATATCGAAATGAATTTTTGCTCGATTTTAATTTGTCCTCAAATACGAATGTTTTGTCCTGATTACAAAGACACACGTTCTTGTTTCTTATATTTTTACCCGAATGAGAATATTCTCATTTTAGGATCGCGATACATCGAATAATTGAAATGGTTTCCATAATTTTGATAAGCGTATGATGCAAAAGTTTACCACATTAATTGACTTTTTAAATTTTAATTAAACAATTCTCAAGATTATTTTATTTTTTTTTTCAAATTCTTTTTCCTGCACGGATAGAATTCTATTATAAAACGTAACAAAATAATTTAACTTATAATTAAATTAAAATTGTTCTAACATATATTGTATCGTTGAAATAATATAAAAAAAGGAAAGAAGAAAAATTTGCATTCATTTTTATCGATACTTTAAAAATGATTAAATATTCTTTTAACGTGATTAAAAAGTAAGAAAAAACTTAGATTAACTAAAATTGATTTTCAGAGTCCCAATGAGAATTGATTCAAACATTCGTATTCCGTTTATAATAGATGAAAATATTAATAGAAATGTTCCCGTTATACGTTCAATTTCTTATACGGCCCTGATCTTGCAAGGAATCAGCGGTTTAATGGACACGCGTTGTATGTGTTGTCGATCTCTTCTTTCTCTGAGGCGAAAGCGACTTTCTCGATTGGTATATACCAAACGATCTTTCTCCTCTTCGTCAAGAGTTCCTAGATCTTTCTATCTTATACTATTTTCTTCCATAAATCTTTATCACTTAGGATGGTCGCCATTGTTTTTAGTTTATCTCTCTTCGTGACTTGATTCTTGATATCTCACATTTGTTTTTTTTTCTTTTATTTAAGAAAGGGGGGGGGGGCGATATGGGATAAGCACTTTCTTATAGTCAAACATTTCAAGAATTTTGTGTCAAAATTTCAAGTCAATCAAAATAAAACTCTTAAAGTTATTGACCTAGAAACTCTTCTATTTTTTCTTCACTTTATCAGAGTTTACAATTTTAAACGCGTTTTTCTGTAAACCACGTTTTAAAAGTTCGTTCCAATTAGCATGCAAAAACTACTGTACCGATTCTTTTCAAATTTTGTACACACTTTCTACATACAGAAAACCTCACTCCCCAATGTTCTTTCTTTTTTACAATTATGTGCTTTTGCACCTACAAAATGGCGAAATTTTTCGTGAAAAAGCACTTTTTTGACTTCAAACGACCACCAAAAATTTAAAAATTAAAAAAAAAGTCTTAATAAAAACTGTTGATAGAAGGAAAAACTTGCGTTTTAATAAAAGAATTTTAATTTTTTTATATCTGATAATTCTGTAAATAAAAAGCGTTCTCGAAAATACTCCGTTACTAGCTTATTTCTCGATATTTTTTTACAAAAATATTGCAGAATGTTGTTCAATTGATGCTTTGCAAAATGCAAACCATTCAAATATATTTACTTTAACCATATCTTTGAAAAAAATTTCGAAAAAAATGTTTCTTTAACCTCTACCCCCTCTCCTAAAAGTTTATACTTTTTATTCTATTTTTACTTCGTTCCCTTTTTTCTTCTTAGGTTATCGAGAATGAAAACGGTCATTGTATGCTCTTTCATATTTTTTTTCAAATTATCCTCTCAATCTCATCTATTTTTTTTTTCTTTCAAATTACTTTTTATTAGATCAAACTTTCTCTTTTGCCCCAGCGATTATAATCTTCGAACGATTATTATTACGAGATTTCCCTCAAAACGAGTACTACTAAAACCACTACTACTACTACTACTACAACTACTACTATTACTCGAATACATATACTTCACGTTATAAACTTCCGTCTTTGTTTTTACGTGTGCAGGAAGTAATTATACGAATTCTCAATTTATATAATAGTTTCTCCTTGCGTTCATTTTATTACACGTATACAAAAGAATCGTCCGATGATTAAAAAGAAATTGAATGACTTTAAATATATATATAAAAAAAAAAAAAAACATGTGGTTAAAAGATCGATCAATTATTGTAGGAGAGATCGAAGGACATGAAAAGCTAGGTAAATGCTTGTCATACGCTCCTGGTTAACTTGGAGGATGTAAAGTAGGATGAGAAGATAGTAGAGAAGAAGGATTGGTGGGAGAGGTGAGGGGAAAGGGAGGGGTGGGGAAGGGGAAGGGGAAGGGGAAGGGGAAGGGGGAGGGGGAGGGGGAGGAGGAGAAGGAGAAGGAGAAGGAGGAGTTATAGAGAACTGGTAACTGAATTACCAATGGTTTATACATATACACCTATGTACATATACATAAACCCATACATGTACACATATCTAACATTCCGATTCCTGTTTACGCTCGGCAGAGTATCGAACGTCGTGTAAGGATTAAACCATGAAGAAAATAGAGGAATGTATTCTCTCTTTCTCTCTGTGTCTCTCTCTCTGTGTCTCTCTTTCCTTCTCTTTTTTATTCTCTCGTTCTCTTTAAGAGAAAATAGTGGAACGTATCAGGAATGAGGATAAAAAAAATAGAAACAAATTAATTGAAGTGTGCCATGGTCGGCAAAGTTACAATTGGCCCCGTTAAATTGGATTTAATTAAAGGAATTAATGAGATTTCGAATAGCTTTTACTAATTATGTTAATTCTAAGAAAAAAGATTTTCTTTTTTTTTTGTCTAGTTTTCATATAAGTTTTTTTCTTTTGCCAAGATCATTTTTTTTTTAATTTGTATATATTGACGAATGATTTTTGTATTAAGTTTTCATATATTTCATTGCAATGTTAAAGTGTTATTCGCGAAAAAAAGTTTCTTTTGAGTTTTTGCGATCATTTTTTTCAGTCTTCAAAGATTTTTATTGAAAAAAAGTATCCTCTACTTTCCGTACATTTTCTTGTAACACTTTACTACCTCTCAATGATTTTTTATTTTTAAATTTACATATACATATGATCATTTGAAAATAAAGTTTTCGTCTATTTCGTTCCAAAGATAAAGTATAATTTACATTGCATCCTATTCATTTTTATTTATTTTTGTTAATTAAGTAGGTCAAAAGTCGGTGGAAAGTCGATACTTCCTTGTGCATTCGTACATATATTTGTATATGGGTGTGTAACGTGTATATGCAGAGAACGTAGAGGTATAGTACTTCGAGACAGGTTGTGCAATTGCAGCTGCATCGAGAGAGAGAGATACACGTATAATATAATATCTATATGTATGTGTGTGTATGTGCATACATGCAACGTTGATACAGCGAGAAGGTCGTAGGTGGTCCCAGGTGGGTTAGTCGACCAACGGGTTTCCAGTTTGTCGTTCAACGGTTTCACGGAAGCGAAGATACTCTTCCTGTCGTGATAAAGGGACGACAACTATGCCATTTCGTATAGCAAATGGTGTAACGCTGTTCTACGATAACACGATTGTTTTCTAGCTTTATGTCAATATTGTTACTCCGTTAACAATTTCTTCATCCTCTCTCTTTCTCTCTCTCTCTCTCTCTCTCTCTCTCTCTTTCCGTCTTGCATTCTCATCAACCTGTCTTTCTCTTTCTGGTAGATTTATGAAACGTTAGTAGTACATACCTTGTCTCATTCCTTGACTTTTGTGAGTTCTATCTTGTATGTATTAAACTAGGACCCTTCTCGTGTTCTACATAAACTCGATGAAAGCTATTCCAGAAAGTCAAACACTCTGGCAATTAATCCAACCTTATTTTGTCAAACTCCATATTTTATAGTCTCACTTTTTCAATAGGTCAAGCTTGTTTTCATCGGATTTTATTTATTGATTAAATCAAAATTCTTCAGATCATTTCCTCAATGTTCTGGTACATTTTTAGTTGAAAAATAATTAATATAACTTCCATTGGTTCAAATTTCATAAAAACGATCCTAGAAAAGTAGTCCTTAATTATTTAATATAAACCGTCAATAAATAGTACGTGAAAGCATTAACAAAAATCATACTATATTCAAACTTTATTTTTCCCCATTATCAATTTCTTTGACTAACAATAAATAAAACTTAAATTGTCATAAATATTAATTACAGACTTTTACCCGAACATAAAAACGATTTAATTTTATTCATACAAAAGATATTTCATAAAAATGTTCGTATTTTCATGAAACATGATCTGCCACAGTTCAACTGTAAAATATCAAATTTTATAATTATTTAATATTCATATGACAAGAAGATATATATAAATAAACAAATGAATAAATAAATATTAAACGAAATTGAAAGTTTTCGATACAATAACAGATCTTTGCTTTAATTTGGACTTTAAACAGAATAAATGTATAAACGATAAATATCAATTAATTCAATTGTAAAAAATCTCGATGTGTCTGTAGTTCGTGTTTTCACGCGATGGATTATTTTCCATAGTTTTGCTTTGATTCTATAATTAGTACTCGAGAATTATATACTCGTATATGACATATAATCTATGCATACTGGACTTACACACATACTGTACTTTAGAAGGATATATTTCTGTTTCATTTTATTTTGTTTATTAAATTTTTTAATAAATATATAGTTGTGTGTTCTTTCAACTATGAAGAACAGGTTGATGTGTTCAGACCAATTGTTTTATATGTTACATATATATGTGTAAATCGGGGGAAGGGGGATGTAAATTATGTTAATAATCTTACTTCGTTTAATGTAAAGTTGCCGCACAATAGTAAAGAGAGTGAAAAGGTTAAGTAACAGAGGATAGTTAGATATAATAGAATTTTCAAGTAGAAAGGCCGTATATGGTAATCAGGCGAAATAACTGTAATAAGATAAGAAAAGCGAATTAATAACGTTAAAAGTTGTTTCTCTTTTCAGGTAAGATGTGTAGTTAGTTAGTCTGTAAATCTTTATAAATTGTTATTAATTTATCTATTATATTTTTGTTACTGAAATCTAATTGTTAAGAATTATAATCAATAAAAATCTCTTAAGAGCAACACATTTTGGTATTTTTATTCGCAAAAAAAAAAATAGAAATTTAAAAGAAAGTGTTATAACACATTATATATCTTTCAATCAATTTTCTCTGTGGGAAATTATTTTTAATGTTTGTTACAATCTTTAATCTGTATTACATATTGACTTCTTATAATAGTATTTTCTATTTTTGTATTAATGGGTTTAATCCCATGAAATAAAATAAAATAAAAAATAGCTTAAGAAAATTAGAATGATATGTAAAAGATTGTTTGTTCGATGAAAATATATTTCAAAGATATGTATATCATATCGTGTCTTTAATTTACATAATCTAAATATCTTGTTCAATGTTCTTAAGAACTTGTTCTACTTATCCCAAAGGATCTTTTCCAACAACTCTATGGATGGAACTAAACAATCTTATTCGTAGTAGGAACGAGAACTGCGGGATATCAAGGGATGTAGGGAATTACGATTTATCTGCGTCCGCCTGTGCATTTCCTACTATGATGAAGTAGTGCAGAGAACAACGGCATTGGTTGTAATAGTGAAGAGGGAGAGAGAGAGAAAGAGATAAAGATAGATAGATAGATAACCAGTAGGAGAGAGAGAGAGAGAGAGAAAAGCTTCACGAGAGTTTGCCCAGTATACGTTCTTGGTGTCGGAGGCTTTTGGACAATGTCGTGGTTGTGCTATGAAGTAAGAGAGAGATAGAGAAAGGGAGGGGAAAGGGGGGAAGAGAGAAAGAGGACAACGAGCGTAGATCCAAAGGATACGTACGTCGTATAGATCGTAGCTGGACCGTACACTACTGGCCTCACGGCAAATGCAATTAAGGATTACGCGGGCAGGCGTAATCGTTCGAACAATGCCGGACTTTTACTCCCGATATTATCACGCCTCCGTGCTATTGTACCATTGTATTCCAGGGAGATACTAAATCGAAATAGCGAAGACCTGGTAAAGAGAATAAAAAAAAGAATGAGAGAGAGAGAGAGAGATAAAAGAGGTAGACTAAAGATAGGAAAAGGGTCAGAGAGGAGAGTCTCAAATAACTAGAAAGATATACATTATCGGTCAAAAGTTTGTTATCAGTCGATGATTTGCAATGAAATTAGTATTAATAAGTAGGTGTTGGAATTAACTCGTAGCGTTATACTAAAGATGACATGAGTTTTAAAGTATTCTGTTTTCACCTTCAGAAACAAATTTATCGTAAACCAGCTCTAATAAGGTTTTATTTTTACGACAAATATTATGTTTCAATTGTTAATAACATCATGTTACTATTATTTAAATATGTTGAGTAATGTAAGATATGTCAGCATTTTCTTACGGTTAGGCAATGCTCAGAGTAATATTTCTATTTGGGATATTTTTGACGGTTGTTTGCTACAAAAAGTAAAAATAAAAAATATTAGAAAATAAAAAACATGTTATTTGTATATTTTTCTTTAAGGTAAATTTATCTATCTTGGTGTACTTACTACAAATATCTTATATCTCCGGATTTTCTGTAAAGATTCCAAACTTTTAGTCGATAGTGTAGATGCAAACTTAACGTTTACGTGTTTGTTTGCGTGTTGTGTTGGATATGTGTTAGTTTGGAAGAAAAGCAACGATATATCTCTCTCCCTTTCTCCAGTATTCGTAGAGGTTGTTTAGCTCGAGGGTACCAAGAAAGGGTTGCGTAATTTCGACCAAGCTAGTCCACCTTTGCCAATCTTCCTGATCTATCCGAATCACGTTTGACCGATTGGCAAACACGATAAAGATTCCGTGGTTTGACCTGCCTACCGAAAGACTCCTACTTTCTTATACCAACCTACCTACCAACCTTCTTTATCCTCTTTGGATTACTGATTCGAGAGATAGTTTTACCTCTCCTTCTTTTTCTTCTTCTTCTTCTTTTTTGTCTTCAGAAGGTTTTGTTAACGTAGTTATTGGGGATTTTGTTCATTTAAGAATTATCTGCGATAGTTGAGATCCAAATTTAGGAAAAGAATTCTTTTATGTTTACTTTAAGGGCTAAAATACCTATTTATTTGAATTTGCTAGCTAACAAAAAATGTCTTATGAATACTTTCTTTTTTCTTTTTACATAAATATTAGAATGAGAAAAAACAAATCCATTATTTTTGTGTGAACTTCAAGACTTTATTTAACATGTATCGGATTGTCCGATTTCGGTCAAATATGCACCATTTTGTTCTATAATTTTGTGCCGTTTGGAAGGTAGCTTCTCTCTCTTACACACATAATGCCTCTCTCATAGAAGTCTTGGTTCTTATTGGCGAAAAAACCTACTCATCGATTTTCACAATCTTCTCTTGATGCCAATTTCTTATCACTAAGGAAGTTTTGCAATGCAAGAAAAACATGGTAATCGCTTGGTGCCAGGCCCAGACTATATGGTGGATGAATTAAAACTTCCCAACCAAGCTCCCGGAGTTTCTGACGAGTCACTATAGACGTGTGTAGCCTGTCGTTGTCCTGATGGAACACAACACCTCTCCTGTTGGCCAATTTTGATCTTTTCTGGTCAATCGCTAGCTTCAAATGGTTCAGTTGTTGAGATCTGAATTTTGTGTTTTATCATATGGAAGCAACTCATAATAAATGATTCCTTTCCAGTCCTACTACACAAATGCACAGCAGAACCTTCCTGGCCGTTAGTCCTGATTTGGCTTTCGTTTGAGCTGCTTCACCGTGCTTTGGGCACGATCGTTTTCGCACAAACTTGCCGTATGTGACCTATTTCTCATCTCCAATCACTATCCGTTTAAGAAATGGGTCGATTTCCTTTCGTTTAGCCAAGGCTTCGCAGATGAAAATTCAATCCATCATGTTTATTTGTGTTAATTGGTCTAGCACCCGAACATCGAGCTTCATTTTGAATCCAGCTTTGTGTTGAAAATGGTTTAAAACTGTTTTATGGTCGATCTTTAGCTCCTGGACGATGTTACCTAGACGACTGCTAACATTCTGGTCAACTTCGACTATTTCTGTGATTTAGTCGACAAATTCGGCAAAGGGCCTACTTGTGCAATGTGTACCTTTAACATCAAAAATACCTGAATGGAATCGATGAAACTAAATTTGCACGTAATTGGCTGTTACCGTATCGGCACCATAAACACCATTCTCAATTTTGGCTGCCTGGCTTGCATTTTCGCCTTTATCAAAGAAAACCTGTAAAATGTACCGAATTTCCTCTTTGTTGACTTCCATTTTTAACACCCTGTAATTTTTTTAGTCCGAAATGTCATCTTTCCGACAAGCATAAATCTGTAATTGTTTGATGACTACTGTCATCTACTGAAAAAATATTGGATTTCTTTTTCCCCAAACTGATATATTTTCTTTTTTTATAAAAATATCTCTCAAACGGAAGCGATAAATTTCACAGATGCAATTACACTCCAATCCACAATTATACCACACTCCATTTGTTTTCTTAATCGATTTTAGTTTCCTTCGAAAGTGTGTACCATTGAAGCGCACCGATCGAAAAGGATGAAAGAAAGAAATAAAAACGAACACTTTTTAGAAAAAAAAAAATAAATAAATAAAAATAAAAAAAGAAGGAAGAGAAAAGATAGATTGAGCGTTTTAAAGTCAGCCATTTTCCTTTGATGGTCCAACGTGATATAATTAAGCCTGAACTAAGGTTTAACCTTTTCCTTGTTCTCCAGCGGATAATTAGGGAATTCGTCGAGATTTTAGCGTTAAAACGTCCAATCTTTTGACTCACCAAAAGAAAAAAAAAGAAACATAAAAAAGAAAAGGAAAGCCTGTTGGTTCACGTGACTGCTTTATGACTCGGCTAGCTCACCATTGTTTTTCCTTGTACTTTTTCTTTCCCTCTTGCTCACCCTCTCTTTTCATTACATCCTCCCTCCTTTTCTAATGACTGATACGAGTGGAAAAAGGAAAAGACAAAAAACTCATCCGAACAGGGGTTGCGTGTTTTAATATAATACTTCTACAGTGTTATGTCGTTAACGCTTAATTAAAAATCAAGTAATACAATTAATTAACACACGTTGAAAGGAGTAAAGATAAAATTGTACGTTTGAAAACTCTTAGAAAAAGGGGTTGTTTTAATTAACGTGTTTCGATCGATAAACAGCTACCCTATAACACCAATCTCCACTAATTCAATTTTCTTTATGGACCCTAATTAATTATTATTATCAATTTACGAATTATCGTCACCTTTTTATTCCTTTAAGTATATTACCTCATTAATCTTTCAAAGGATATTAATTATATACGATCGATTAATTACGATGGTTTTTTACTTGCATGAATTTATGGCAATTACGAAGAAAATATATCTCATACTTGGAATATCTTTTGATATTTGTACCATCGAACTTGTTAGACGATCATTTTTCAATTACATTCAAGTCCACAATGTTAGTTAGTTGCTGCAACAGACATGGCAGGGGGGAGGATAGAGAAATGAAGAAAGAGTGAAGGGTTAAGGAATAGGATGGATAGGGGTAGATGAAAATCGACGTTGGTTCAGTGTTTTCGACGCTAAAACTTCCAAGATTGGAGATGACTGGCGATAAAGTCTTGCCAAGAGTTGCTTGCGTTTACTTGAAATTAACGATCAGCTCTCCCCCTTTCCAAATAGAAAATACTATCTTACTTTCTTTGACTACTATCATCAATACCTCTCTGTATTTGTGAATGCACTCGCACTCTGCGTGTGTTAGTTTTTTGAAGGTAGAAGTATAAAAGAACCAACTAACCGACGATATTTCTCTGTGTGTGTGTGTTTGTGAGTTGATTTTTGGGGGGGGGGATAGTAAAAGGTATCGTATAAAAGACAAAATGGTGCACACGGTGATCCGAATTCCCAAGTATATGGAAGTGCCAATAGAGAACTGGAAGATAGTTTCCATCTTTCTCTTTCTAGCTTATGGTTTAACGTTCGTGAAGCCTTTTCATTCTTAAGAAGCCTTCGTGAGATTACGAGACTGAGACCGGTAGTAGCTGGTTCTTACATTTAAGGAGAACTTTCTTCTTGTCTCTTATCTGACTCGTTGTTCCTTCCTTCAACCAATAAGAACGTTTCATCTCTCTTTTCAACATAGAGGCTTCTATTACTTACTTGTTCTACCTATCCGGAGAAAAAGTTTTTTAACTTCTCGTTTGTTGCTTCCTTCTTTTTATTTTGTATTTTTTTTTCTTAGGAATTAATAATAAAAAAAATATATGTGTTGATGAGTATTATAATTATCCACGCTTTTTGTATACTCTTCGATTATTTTATGAACATTTGTAAGAAACGAATTTGATATAATTTTTTAATTATTGTTTGATTTCTTTTTTTTCTTAAAAACCAAAGGGAGCATCTAATGAAATTTATTTTGATCCTAATGAATTTGGATTAAAAAGAACTTAAGTAAAAAATAGGAATTTGTGTAAATATAAAATTTAAAATTTAATGAAATGTGTGTGTGTGTACGTGCGTGTGTCGTAATTATAAATTTGTTGTTCTTATATTTTAGCAAATTTAAATCAAAGAAACGAATTAAAATGAAGTGTTAGCATTTAAATAACAAGCAACATTAAATTTGCCATTAACTCATTACGTCGTTAAAAAAAAAAAGTATGGAAATAGAAAAGAGAAGGGAAACAAAAAATCAGCATAAAAAGAAACGAACTTAAGCACGAATTCTAGCTGCTCGTGGCCGTTTTATGCGTTTTAGACCTAATTAAAACGCAATTTCACGCGATTCCGAGCGTCAATACAAAGTTGAACGACTCTCATTCTCCCTCGAATAATTTTTTCTTTCTTTTTTTTTTTTTTTTGGAAAAAACCGTTTCGTACCTGCAACACGAGAAAGAAAATAAATACTTGGACGTGTTAATGAAATCTACGAGACGCGAAGTAAACGTTGTTCACTTTTCAGCAAATCCGTTAAACGACTAATAAAAATAGGATTCGAAAATTTCTAGGGGATTTTCTTATCGGATTGATTTCTATTTAATCGGATATTCGATATTACAAAATTGTACGATATAAAATGAGATCTAAAGGAGAAATGTTGTAACAATTCATTTCTAACGAGTAAACATTTAAATCGGATTTTTATGATGTTAGTCCAGTCAATCTAGCATTTTGAGAGGATGTTGCTCCGACCTAAGCGCAAAAAATTTTAAATAATCCGAAAAGTGGTCTACATTAAGATGTGTATTATGCGTATTCCGAGAAATGTGAGTTTTTTTGCATTAAAAATCAAAATGTGAAAAAATTCGAAAAAAAATCGTGTTTTTCCGTAAATCGCGGCTTATATCTCGGAAACTAATAGTTTCTGGTAAAAAATTTACTCAGAATAATTTGTTCCTTATGAAATTCTCTTTAAAGTGGAAAAAGTGCGATATGCGAAATTGCTATAGTTTTCTTGCAAATGACGGTCGCGTAAAAAGTCAAAATTTTGCAAACGCTGTTTTTTTACGTAATGTTTTTCAATAGTTAACAATTATATATTTTCATGAAATTTATGAACAAGTAACATTACTTTATTAACAATAAATACGTTCAATTTTGTTTTTGTAAGATCAATAGTTTTTGCAAAAAGCAAAAGCTAATTAAAAAAAGTTGGTTTTTGTGATCAATCGCCCCGTCAAAAGTAACAATCTTATATAGTTCCTGATTTTTTTATACATTGTAGGAGAGCAAAAGATCAATATGTATATTTCACTTTTTTTAAATATTAATTAATATGACTAGGGGAATTTTTTAAAGAAAATGGCAAATTGTGGCATTTGTTAATTAAGCTCGCCAAGAAGCGAATAATCAACTTTTTGAAATTCTAAAACGACAAAAGCAAAAGTATTGGTTAAACGCAACTTTTGACTCACAACTTGTCATGTTTCCGTCTGTAGATCGTGAGTGCCGTAGTTTCAAAGTCTGTATTCGATAACATAAAAAGTATTATAGGTATAGCCATTTTGTTTAAAACGATCTATAGTATTAATTGTCTACTTTCAACCTGTAAATTATTAATAAAAAATTACTCTTTCTTAATAAAGAAAGCCAATACAAGGTTTTGATAGTTGTTCTATGTAGGTTTAACGGAAAGAAGAAAAAAAAAGCAATCAGTAAATTCTATAAGAGAGCCAAAATATAAATTTGTCTTGGTTTCGTTGTGGATATTTCAAATCAATCAATTTTGATTTATACCAAGTATTCGTCCCAAACAATTTTTTTTTCTCGATGAATAAAAAACAAGTCAATGATGTCTCCCGGTATGGGGAGAGGAAGGAGCTGGAAATCAGTACGAGTTTTTGATAGTTGTTCCACATATAAGCCCAAATAAAAAATAAAAATGTTATTCTCATTTCGGATACATATAAAAAAATCAATCAATCAATCAATCAATTTATTTGATCTATTTGATTTTATTATTTCCTTTTTATTTTGCTCAAGGTCACAAATTACAATTTAAATAAAATTCCAAATGTATTTCTTTCTATCGTAAAAAAGTTAAATATAATTAATAGCTCAAAGCAGAAATGTTTACTGCTTACACTTTGAAATATCTTGAATAACTTGATCGAGCATTGAAATATAAATTGTGTGTTCGTAATATAACTCTTTATTTAAAGTGAATAAAATGTAGAAAATATCTAGATACATATAAAATAAGTACCGGTTTTCAACAGTATAACGTATGAGTGAGGAAAGAGAAATAAGAGATAAAGAAAAAAAGGATCAATAAACAATGATGCTATATATGCTCTCGGAAGCAACTGCACCTGCAACGAATCCAAAAGGAATGAAGGGATCCATGTATGTGAATCTCTATAAAGAGAAAGAGAAATAAAGAGAGAAAGGGAGAGAATGAGATAGGAACAGCAGGATATACCGTTAGAAGGTAAGGTAGAGTCAACGAGTAGAATCGACGAGTCAAACCGGTCGAATTTTTGGGACAAGACTACACCGCCCGTAATTGAACTCCGTAATAGGATACGCGTTTTGCAATCTCGTTTTATCGAAAATTACCGTGCAAGACCGGATGCACGCGTTTTCTCAATGGTGACTCGGCGTTTTATCTTCTTCATAAAGAGTTAAGAGAAATAATACAAAAAAATTGAAATATTACAGAGAAAAACAGTTAGATTTTCTATGTTTGTTGATCGGTTACACATTCTATTCTTTCCTACAATACTCAATTATGTTCATTTTATTTCAATTTACTAAAACATAATTATTAGGTGTTGGAATTAATTCGTAGCGTTTGATGAGAGATGGCGTGATTATTACAGTATTTTGTTTTTACCTCCAGAAACGAATTTATCGTAAATCAGCTGTTATTAGGTGTTTTTTTACAACACATCTTATTTTTCAAAACGGCCGGAATGGAGCAAAAGGCATAATAAAGTTATTTTACTGCACGACAATGCTCGACCTCACGTGGCGAAACCAGTGAAAACATACCTGGAAACATTGAAATGGGAAGTCTTAACCCACCCGCCGTATTCTCCGGATATTGCCCCTTCGGATTACCACCTGTTTCGATCAATGGTTCATGGTATATCAGGGGAAAAATTAACATCTTATGAGGATTGCCAAAATTGGATCGATTCATGGATTGCCACCAAGGACGAAGAGTTTTTTCGACGGGGTATTCGACAGTTACCTGAAAAATGGGAAAGAGTAGTGGCAAGCGATGGGCAGTATTTTCAATAATGTAATTTTTTACTTTCATTTCAAATAAATCGTTATTTTGTAAAAAAACGCTACGAATTAATTCCAACACCTAATACATTTTCTTTTTTCTTTTTTTTGGTTTATTATAGTTTTATTATTTACCCAGTTAACACAAAACTTTAATATGACGTTTGATTTACGTCAATTTTTCAAAAATAAAAATGTTTTTCAAAATTGACGTAAATCGAACGTCATATTAACGTTTTGTGTTAACTGGGTAATCATTTAATTTTCTTTAATTTTTATTTATAAAAATATTAAATTTTTGTGTGTGCAAATATTGTCAACTTTATTACTCTTACTGGTATTTTAGTAAAAATCGCAAGAAATTTTTGGAAGATAAAGCAAAAGCCAAATCATTTGAGAGGTTTCAAATTTGTGAGATATAAAAAGATACGAAGATGGTAGTTTAACGAGGCAATTAAGGATCACTTTTAATGCTTCCCCTTTACCGGTCGTTGCTATTTTACTGTCCTCTTTTATCGTTTTCTCTCTTTAATGGTAACGGTTAAGGCGGTAAATTATTGGAGGAGTGGGAGGCAGGGAGAGAGGGATGGAAGATTTACTCGAGAAAGAAGATTCTGCCCATCGACGTACAATCTTAGCCCATCGGGTCAGGAGGTCATGTTCAGGAGACCCACATCTTCTCTTTTCTCTTTCTCTTTTATTTTACTCTATCCATATTATTTTCTCTTTTTATGGTACACGAGGTCAAACATATCGGATACATAAATCAATGTTCGATAAGCGTTCCAAATAGTCTGCCAGATAATTTATTAGCGCGTTGGATATACGTTTTTTTTTTATCAAAATCAAAATTTCCTTCAATATTTTAATTTATATAAGTGATACAAGTTTTGCTTCATATTTTTTTATCCAGCTTCATCATATTTGCTAAATGCTGCCTTGCAATTGACACTGAATATACTAATTTTAGTAAAGTTTTTGACTTTATTGTGATCACTCCGTATTACTTTATAAGCTTCATTTGCTTGATTTTAATGGCTGTATTTATTCTTAGGTCACTAGTTTCTTATCTTCCAGATCTCAATTTGTGAAATTTAATAACACCTTTTCTACAAAAATTAATGTAACTTTTGGTGTTTTACTGGGTTTTCATCTTGCTCCATATTTTTTTATTCTTTTCGTAAATGATATTTCTCATATTTTTCAGAACTCTAAGTTTCCTCTTTATGCCAATTATTCAAAAATTTTTAAACGTATAGACAGCCCCAATAGTGCTTATTTATTGTAGGATAATCTTAATAGGCTTTATGATTGGTATCTCTTTAATAAATTATCTCTCTTAATTAACCTAAATGCCATATAGTTCATTTTAACCGTAAGAAGTGTTTTCAGATCTACGATTATTCCATTAATTCATATAAGCTATCTTCATTAGACTCCATAAAAGATCTTCGCATTATATTTTTCTCTGATCTTTCTTTTAAATTTCATTGCATTAATATTATCTTTCGGAGTCTCAATACGCTTGGATTTATTTACAGAATATCTGATCATTTGAATAATACTAATACTCTTCAAATTCTCTATTGTCAATTAGTTTGACCTATTCTAGAATATGGTAGTGATAACTAGTCTCTTTATTATCATCATTCATAGTTATGACATAGAAAAAGTTCAACATAAATATAGGAATCGTGAAAAAAGAAGGACCATGGAGTGGCTGAATCGGGAATCGAACCACGGATCTTTTGCTTGTCGGGAGAATGCTCTAATCCACTGAACTATTCAGGGTCTCGATCGATCTCCTCTCACTATTTAAGTTTGGTATTATAATGGCGTGAGGGCGCCTAGTCCTACATAAATTTTGAAGACTCGCTGTTAAACATAATGGTTATCCTATGCCTTTCGACTGTCATAACTATGATTCTATTCTCGACCATATGAACTTATCTACGTTGAGTAAAAGAAGGATGATCTCTGATATTATATTTGTTTGCAAAATTGCTAAAGGTCTTATTAATTGTCCTAACATCATCAATCTGTTATCTTTTAACGTTCCATTTAAGAATTTAAGAAGGAACGAATTACTTTATATTGAACCTCATCACACCTCATGTGGGTACCTTAGTTGTCCAAATAGAATGTTTATATATCATCATCATCATTTTGATATTTTTTTTCAATAATTTTCTTCTATAAAAAAATTATCTTTAACGTTTATTATAATCTTTATTCTATATTATATTCTTACCTCTTATAATTGTATTTTCTTTTCTATGCTATTAGGTTTATCCCGTAAAAATTAATAAATAAATAAGTAACTCGATATATCAGCAGCTTCAGATAATTTACAGATAATTTACAAGAATTCAGATAATTTACAATAATTGAAACCAATATTTGGTTGTAAATATTTAATTTTGTAACGTTTGATTAAAGAAAGAAATAAAAAATAAGGAACAAATGCATCGAAGCGTAGTACATTGAAATAGGTATTCATGTATTCATTATTCTTCCTCGTCGCGTTTCTTTCACGCTCATCTCGTTTCGCCTACATAAATGCGTGGTGGATGCGTGAAAAGGAAGACACGATAAGAAAAAGATGCTACAAACGATCCGTGGAAACTTTCCTCTCGCTTCGACAATACTTTTCAATCATCGAGTACTTCTTGTTTACTTACACACCTTTCTGCAGAATACAGTTATTTACATAATCATACAACAACTATACAGGGTATCCAATTTTAATCAAATACCGATTTCTTCACATTTCCCTCAAATTTTGTCGTTTTTCTTTAATTTTTTTTTTCTTATAAATAAAATTTTATCGATGACACATACACGCTCATTCACATTTCTCGCGAATATCCGAAGTTTACGAGAAGGAAGATTTCAACTTGGAAGATCGGCTATCTTTATTTCGTTACCGATTTTGACGAGTAAATTGATTTCATTCGATTACGTATACCGATATTGTAAAAGAAAAAAAAAAAAAAAGAAAAAAACATCGATATCTCGGTAGGGAGAAAGAGAGATCGAAGAAACGCTCGAGGAATTAATTTCATGCCAATACACTTGGAGGTTTCGAATCTTTCAAGTTCGAACGTTGCTTACCAAAGGCAAATACACGAAATTTGAAATTCAGATCGGTCGATGGCGCTCCCAGATAGTTCCTGCGATAAATTCGCTGATATCGAGAGAGGAACAAAACCAAACCCACAGAAAGAGAGATAGATACACATACGCAAAGAGAATGTATACCTGTATACCTGTATACCTGTATACCTGTATACCTGTATACCTGTATACCTGTATACCTGTCTGCATGTTTGCATATATCTATGCATGCATATGAATATCTACATATATATACCTCTATGTATTTATGTGTGTGTTTATATGAGAGAGAAAGAGATAGATATAGGATAGGTATAGTCTCTTACTACATATGTTGAATGCCATTTACACGAGCTCCTCACGTGCGATATGACTGGAGTGGTGGTTCGTATAACTGAGTGAGTCCAACATGTACACAAAATTCATGCATCGTATACCGTTACTCGACATTCATTGGCTTCTTCTTCATCTTCTTTCTGTCTACTGTCTAACCGTGTTCTCTTTCGCGATCTTTCTCCTCTCTCTTTTTCTCAGTTTCTCAGTTTCTCTCTTCTCCCTTTCTCCATCTTTTTCTTTCAACCAGTCGAACGACGACCAGTTGTCGTGCAATAAGAGAAGAGTCACGTTTCTTTTTCATCCTTTTTCATTCTTTTTTCATTCTTTTTCATTTTCTCCTTTCTCCTTTCTCTCTTTCTTTCTACGTTTGTATACGGTGATTCGATGGCAACACATACATTTTCTTCCTGCATCGTAGTTGGTAGTTAGTCACTCCGACCAGTTATGTAGAGTATAACGGAATCGGCACCCAAGCTAAATTTAAAACGAACAAGAAGGAATGAAAGAGAGGATAATATTGATCCATGGAAAAAAAGAAATGTAAGAATTCCTTGTCACCAAGAGAAAAAGACACCATGGATACCGCTTTGTCACCATCAGGAATGAGATGTCTTTCCATAACGGCTGTGAATGCCAGAAAATATGTTCGTTTTTTCTTCTATCTCTAACTCTTGTCTTCCTGTCATCTTCGCCACTTTTTTTTTCTCCTTAACACTATATTTTCCTTATTTCATTCCAACGAAGTCGTATTTATGATTTTTTTTTTTTTTCATTTAATATGGTCTCCAATTCTTTTCTTTCTTTTTTTTTTGTTTTTAACACGAGTGTCGAGTTTTGGCACTCTTGTAATTACTCGTTAACTCGATGGCAAGTTAATTGAGAGTGGCTCACTCGAGGGATTTCAATCATGAACACTTGTTTCCTTGATTTTCCCATGATATTGTTTTTTCAACACCTCTCGTACTGTTTTCTTTTTTATTTTTTCGTTACATGCATTTAACAAATTTGATTACATATTTCGATTATCATTCTGTCGATGTTGTCATATGAAAAAAAAAAAAAAGTATTTGTTATATTCCAAATTTATAAAGATTGTTGGTTTTTTCTTTGTAACTAAAAGCATCAAATGAAATAGAAATTATTAGGGTAATTAGAAAAACAAATATTATTAATAATTCAAGGGACTAACACTTTTTATAATATTTTGAAAATTACGAAGTTTCGAGGGAGTGTAATAAAAATGATGAAGTAAAATTTCATCGTTAACAAACGTAACATCAATTTTATTGCTAAGTATAGTTAAACTCACAAATATATCAATCTCATGACGAAGTATAAAGAGGAAGAGAAGGAAGAGAAAGGTGCAGTCGAAAGGTGAACGAACGGTGGAAAAACGAGATTCTTGCCACCATCATTCTCCTCCTCCTCCTCCTCCTCCTCCTCATCATCATCATCAACATCATCATCATCATCATCATCATCATCGTCGTTGTCATCGTCATCACCTCCAAAGTTTCAGACTTGCTTGATATGAGGTTCGTAGCGGGTATTTCAACGGATACCAACACGTTTCTTGGATGAAGGAGATGAAGAAGAAATTTACGCAACACTTGTAACACTCGAACCCCACGTGCAACATTCGCAGACTTTCAAACTACCAACACCATCCACCATCAGTAGTATTATCATCGTTGTTGTTGACATCATCGACATCCTTCTTTGAAAACCGGTTTTTTTTTTTTTATAAAGAATTATACGTCCTTGGTACCTCAATCTTCTCGTCCTTCTTTATTCTTCTTTTTTTTTTTCTTTAAGATTCTTTCTTCCTTTTGTTACCGCGTTCCAATCTCGATTGCTATAGTCGTACGTATATACTTTGTATTATTATTTTTTATCTACATTGGTATATACTTATCAGTTTGATTATATTAAGTTAAGTAGAAAGTTCTGAGCGTTTTTATCGTCGAAATAAAGAGGAAAAAAAATATCGCTCAGAACTTTTTACTTGACCAATTATTAATTAACATTAAAATCGTTGTTAAGTAATAAGAGAGAATTTGTTTTTATTAATAAGATTATTAAAAAATAAATCGTTAAAAATGTATAATTGCTCATGTATAAAAGATTAGCCTAAAAACATCTCTCGTTAGTTTTTAGGTCAAAACTTGTAAAATCTGAATACAAGATTAATTCGAAGGATTTTGCTTAGAAAAAAAATTAATTAATTTTTTTAATGATCACTTAAGATCTCTCATTTGGTAAAACAAAAAAGGTAGAATGAAAAATAGAGAGAAAGAAAGAAAATAGTTGTTACTCGAAAGTATTTTATCGATAATCGAAGATTATGTAGTATTGGTATTCGATGATTGGATAGTTCACCTTCGTGATTATTTTCTCGCTTACGATCTCGTCAGAAACCGCTAGGGAATGCGTTTTTCAGGGCGGGGCGGAAATTCTTCGAACGTTACGCTCACCATAAACTGCTGTTACTCGTCAAATCTCGAGGTTAAAATCTTACAAGGGATTCTAAACGCCTTCGTAACAGTCCGTAACTGTTTCGCGTGAAAGGATTTCCACGAGCAAAACTTACGTTAGTTTAATCGAATTAACGAATACGCGTTTGATCGTTAACGTTTTACAAGTTATTTTTTGGATATACATTATTCTTCTTAGATTAATTTTTTCTTTTTTTTTTAAATTTCACAAGAGAATAGGTCGTGTTGCAGGGTTTGGACAACATTTCTATGAATAGAAATAAAATAATTAGAAAATGTAATCACATACGATGTTTGAGTAATTTTACATTTTACTCAATGTCGTTTATTTTTCCTGATTTTTTTATTATTTTAGATATTTTTTTCAAGAAAAATAAAATGATCGTAAAATTAATTCGTATGATATTCAAATAACTTTGTGAATAATATTTTCCGAAATATTTCAAAGAAAAAAAAAATATATATATGTATATAGATAGATAGATAGATATGTAGATGGATAGAAACTTTGAAGATGAAATTGCAGAGTAGGTCGAAGGAGCAGGGTTTACCAATTGGAATCTTGCAACGTTTAGAGAGACCAAAGTTGGAACTGTAAATGGTAGAAGCAAACTCTCGAAGTGAACGATGATGCCTTCTCTTGATATCAAAATCAAATGAAATTTCAGCAATTTCAATTGAGCTTGTCCGTCCTTGTATCTTCCTTCCTACATTCGTACTTACTTAGTATGTTACATCCTGTAAGGATGATAAGCACTGCTATTTCCCATTGGACTTTATCTTAGTAATGTAACTAAGTTTGTCTGAGAAACGGACAAAGAGAGAAAGAGAGAGAGAGAGAGAGAAAGAGGCAGAAAGACCGTTACTTTGAAACGTGGTTCAAGTTTTGATCATTCTTCTTATGACGTAAGTACTTACTTACATTCCTCCTTTATCACGAAGAATGTGAGAATCGTTTTCGAATTAAATGTAATTTTCAAATCTACCGGGTGTCTATCACAAACCTGTTTATTCTTCTCCCTTTTTTAACGACTAAAAATATTAGAATATATTTTGATTTTTTTTGTTGTAAACATAGTTTGTTTTGATAGTTCGAACCATTTGATTGCTTCTTCTTCTTCTTGTATTTTCTTGTTTTATTTGTTTTTCATTGAAATAGTCTAGTAATTGCTTCACGTTCTAGTGCACGGCCGTGTTTCTACTATTACGCTTGAACCGTTTTCATATACGTTTGGTAAATTCGATTGTCGGTTAAGTTGGTAGTTTCTATATTGTAGAACTTTGCCGATGCGGTTTGGATGTATCGATCCGATTCCTAATGACTGAATTAAACTCGGTTTGCTAACGTTATCCATTTAAACCATTGTACTCTTCCATCGATCTAGAAGGATCGTTTATGTTGTTAGTTGGAAGTGTATAGAAAATAAATGTTTTCTATTTTGACGATTAAACCCTCGCTGCCATAATTATCGGTGCATGCGTTGTTCACAATTAGAAAAGAAATGAATTAATATACTTTGATAAGGATAAAAAAAGTGGAGAAAATCAAAATCGTAAGAATAATTGGAAATAGTCCAGGAAAATAAACCAGATTTTGGGCTCAAAATGGATGTTGCTTAAAAACTTTTTATGTTTGTATTTAACAATAATTGTATGTAATAAATAATTTTGTTTGTCTAATTAACAAATTTTTCATTGAAAAAGCAGACTTTTGCCAGCAAGAGTATGAACACCATTTATTGTTGATCACGTTCTCGACCTCTCTAATTTTATTCGAAGATTTTTAAGCAACATTCCTTCAAAATGCTAACTTTCCTGGACTAAAAATGATTCACTTAATTTGAAAATATCTGATCTAAAATGTCAAAAAAAAAGCTGTAGAATATTACAAAGTTTAAGAATTAATTGAATGACGAGCTAGTACGATCGACATCTGTTAAGATAGAGAGAGAGATATAGGAGGATCGATTACTCTGTCATGATTTACGTTCTGCGTCGTTCCATCCGGTGTCCTTTGATCGTCGACGAAGGAAATTCGCAGACAGGCTTGATGATAAATGTCTCTGGCAATCAGCGTATCCTTCCGTAGCAAGAGAACACATTCCTTCTTATTATTTAACGAATGACTGAAACAAGGAGTGCTAATAGGAATAGTAAATGGTAACGCCGTTGTTTTTGGTTGTTAATTACTTGTTCATGTTGTTCCAAAGTGCAAAACGCTTCTTCAGAGATAAAGACAGGAGAACCTCTGTACATTACTTTAGAGAGAGATGATAGCACGCGTAATGCTGAAGACGCTCCGGAGACTATGTGGTTTGCTATTCAGCCAGGTAAGAGGAGAAAACGGAGATAGTCGAGGTAGAGTGGTGGGTAGTTGACAGGGTTCGGTGAGGGAGGTTAGGTTAAGAGAAAAGAGGCGATGGAAGGGAGTGTCGAGTATTAGAAAGACAAGGACGATGATAACATTCTCAAAGCAGGAGGAATGCTCGAGGCTGTTTCACCTTCGTATCTCGCCTTTGCTTGTGAATCTAACCGAAGACTCTCTACTCTTCCTTGGCATCAGCAGCAGCAGCAGCAGCATCGTCGTCGTCGTCGTCCTCGTAGACATCTCCCCGTCTTTCGGTTTATACTCAGGATCCTTCCTTCCAAGGAGTAGGAGGGGGAAGATCGTGCGAGGTGGAGGAAGAAGACCAACCGGCCGCTTGACTTTAGTTGCTGGCCAAAACCGAAGCAGCTTCCGACTCTAAACATTGTTTCCGCTTACTTGACGAAACGTTTAAGTTTCAAGACTGTTTACGAGACGGAACTCGGTGAAACCGTCGATTTTACCGAGGGAAATTACCGACTCTCCTTGGAAAGCCTCTTGTTGCCTGTTTCCTCGTTTATTTACTTACTTGTTTCAAATACTCTTCTCTTTCTTCCTTCCTTTCTCTTTAAACTGTTTCTCTTTTTCTCTCTCTAATTCCTCGTTTGGTTCGTTTCACGTATTTAAACTTCTATGAGCTCCTTTTACTTGACGATCTTTCCAATGGTGTCACGGGGAAACACATTTTCCTTAGTTCACTTGATATTTGTTTATCCAATTTCGTTCTTACTGTCCTTGGGGTTTGTATTTTTTTTATAGTTTTAAATATCAATTAGTACGGGTTAAATAAATAATTGGAGAAGATACGAATTGTATTAGAACTTCGATTTTTGATAAACATTTTGAAATAAAAAAATGAAATGTTTGCGCATCGTATAGCGACGTTATAAATAAGCATTTACTTTAATTTATGTTTCATGTCAGATAAGGACAAGCAATTAATCAAAACTGTCATTGGTTTTAATCGAGATTTAATTAAACTCGATGGAATTTATTCTAAGACAAATGATCTATGGATAAATCCTTAACATAGGTTTCCTTTCTAACATGCTTTAGGAATATTCAATTAGTAAAGGAATACCGAGGAAAATTCATTTTTCTTTCAACATAGAACGACGAAGATGTCAGGAATAGTCGGAGCATGAAATTGAAAAATGTCTTTCTCTTTCTGATTTCAGAACATTTTAGACAAGTTCAATCCAGGAGCAAGGCAACTGATCAATGCTGGGAAAGCGTACCTGAAGGCACTTCACGGTAAGGGAATTAAATTGAGCATAGTATATATAGTATAATAGAAAAAGAATAAAACGAAAAGAAAAAGAAAATGAGGGCTGATCGGCGAGGAATTAAAAAGACAATAAGGAAAACGGTATAGTAATACATGGTGGAATTGTAAAACAAATATATATATATATAGCAAAGAAAAAAAAAGGAAGAATAACAAAAAGGAAAAGGAACAAATAAGTGGAGGAAAAGGGTGGGTGGAATTTGATGTACTCTCTTGGGTCCTATTTCCGGATCGAATAGCCGGTTCGTCAGAATTGTGCACGCGAGATAGGAAATACGTTTGTTTTCTTTTTGTTTTTTCTTTTTTTATTTTATTTTATTTCTTTTGTACCTTTCTCTCTCACCCTTCTTTTATTCGGCCAGTTAGTCTCGAGAGAAAAAAGAAAACCGATCGATCTCAACTCTTTCCCCCTTTACTACCGGTAGTATACGAGTAGCAGTATTTTCTTTTTTCATTGGATAAACAAAATGTCTCTAGATATATAGATTGTATATCATAAGAGGGTAGCATTTTGCTAGCTGGTTTGTTGAAATATGGATAGTAATATAAAGAGATAACTTCACTTTGCTTATATAAAATGCGGGAGATTGAATTTATCTCGAGTGACTTATACTTTTTGCACTGTTATCTATCATTTTTCTATCCCCCAATAAATTCAATTGAGAATATTATCTTTCCTTGTTATTTTTTTTTCTTCGATTCTATTAGATTCATTTAAGTTGTATTAAAGTTCGAAGATAACGTTCTTTGATGACTTTGATGTATAAGGTTGTCCCATAAGTTTCTTCCCTTTTTTTGATGCGAAATGAATACACGATATTTTTTGTTTAAGGTGAATTTATTATGTTATATATGAACTATTCTGTTCTATAATCTTCTTCCATCTCTCAGGAAGCCTCATTATGCCCTCTTTCCAAAATCGTTCAAACATATTTGCAAAATATTCATTTTGGTGCGTTTTTATTTTGTTTATGGATAGGAAAGATTTAGCACGGAAAGAATTTTTTAACGAAAGGAACAAGTAGCAATCGGATAGAGCAAGGTCTGGGGAGTACGGAGGATGAGGTAGAACGTCCCAATCAAACTGTAATAATTTTTGACTTACGTCCAACGCAACACGCGGTCTTGCATTGTCGTGATGGAAAACGACGCCTCGTCAGTTCGCCAATTCTGGCCGTTTTTCTGCTATGACGGCTTTCAATTGATCCAGTTGATTGTAATATTTGTCAACGTTGATCGTATCACCTTGAGGAAGGACCTTGTAGTACACTACACCTTTCTAGTCCCATCAAATGCACAAAAGAACCTTCGTGTGAAGTCCAGGCTTCGCAACAGTTGAAGGTCTATTTTCCTTAGACCAAGTGCGTTTTCGATGCAAATTTTGGTATAAAATCCAAGTCTCGTCTCCAGTGACAAGCCTCTTTAAGAAAGGATCCCTTTCATGTGGCTGAAGAAGCAAATCGCACGTAGAGATGCGGTTCATAAGGCCGGTCTCCGTCAGTAGGTGTGGAACCCAAACTTCATATCGATTCGCATATCCCATCTTGATTAAATGTTTATGTATCGTTGTTTTGGGAATATTAGTAGCATCCACTATCTCGCTTACACTAAATTGCGGAATTTCAGTGATCACAGTCTTGATAATGTCCGTATCCGTCGTTTCTGGGCGGCCGCTGCGGTCCTCATCTTTCAACTCAAAATTGCCAGCTCTAAATTTTTTAAACCAATTGCGGACGGTCCTAATAGTCGTAGTACTACTCCTGTAAACGATGCATATCTCGTCTGCAGTGTCCTTTGCACTATTGCCTTTTTTAAAGCAATTAAGCATAACATGCCGCAAATGTTTCTTTTGGCTCTCCATATTGAACGGTGCAGAAAAAATTGTAAAAGAGACTTTGTCACCAACAAAACATACTTTAAAAGAGCTCTGGGACGACTGAAACCGATACCATAAACGGCTAAGAGATAAGCCTGCATGTTTTTATAAACACAGCAACTTAAAGTCACTCATATCGCGACGCGGAAGAAACTTAGGGGACAACCTAATACAATATTTATTGAAAGTTTGAGTACCTAAATCAAACTGCATTTGCATTGCATACTTTATATGTATTATATAAGCTATGTATTAGCTATTTTGTTAACGTTTCTAAATTCTATGACTTGGTTTTTATCAGATCTTTCGAAACTATGTAAATAATAGCTTTATCTAATAATCGAGATTCCTTATGCTATTAAATTACATTACTTTAAGCGTTGTGATTTGTTTTTGTTTACAAATATTAGCTCTTCTACGAAGTGAGCTGGTGATATCTCTCAGTAGATTGTTTACCTTCGTTATAGTTAAGCGTTACGGTAGTGTTGAAATATAACGATTAAAATTTATGGAGAGTGTGGTTTTCTTTGTTTTTAAATAAATTTGTATTATGTGGCAATTATTAGGTTAGTATTAATGTAAGATATAATATATTTAATTTATTTAATATTTAATAGAGAAAACTCATCAAAAGCAATGATATTTAACAAAAAACAGATAAGCTTTAGATGTTTAAGAAAATTCGTTTAATTAATAATCAGGCCAAAACTTTAATTACTTCGTAAAGATGAGAAATATCGTATAATTTAATTTAGAATATTCCCATGAAGAAAAAGTTTATTGAGTTATAAGCGTCCGGAAAATAAGAGTAGTTGGTACGTATCTACGAGCAACTGTTGGAAAATTAAAAAGAGAAAATAATAAAATAAAATCTTTCACGATTTCCGTTTACTTTGTTAGGTATGAGAGTTTTATATAAATACTATAAGACCGTAAAAATATCTAAGCATAAATTTCAATCAATCAACGTGACATTTTATGTTATATGTTTCCCCTTGTTTCTTTCTTCCTCCATCTTTTATGGGGGGGAAAAAAAAAACAAGAAAGAAAAAAAAAGAAGAAAAATAAATGCTGCGAACATTCTGATATCGAGGGGCATTGAATTATCGTCGAAGAGTTTTCGTTTTCCTTCAACGATTTTCCCCAGAAGTTATGGTTTATTACGTACGATAACGAAACGTCATTGGTTAGGAGGGTGTTATGGTGGGTAAATCGTAACGAAACATCACGGTAGAGAAACAACTTGGATAGAACGTTTCCAGAGAGTGGTGGTAGAATGCAGTCGGTGAATCCGAGCCATCTGGAAAGCTCCGACATAAGCGGAGCTTAAATCTGGCTTTGTCACGGTGCAAGCGCACGTAGTATTCCGTGTCCATGGAAGCGAGATACGATTCCGCCATGGTGTTTCTTCCTACACCAATTTACGTATATGTTCCTGTATTTCTGTATATTCACGTGTACTTGTGTGTATTTATGTGTATTTGTGCGTATTTGTGCAAATGTATAGGTGTTTGTATTTTAGTAGTTGTATGGTGTTGGATACGAGGGTAGAGACCGATATTTATGGCGTTTGCGATTCAGTAGAGAGAAAAGAGGTGTGTCTATAGAGAGAGGGAGAGAGAGGGAAGATGAGGAGGAAAAGGAGGTGGAAACGAATGAGTTTGCGAGAAAGGTGGAAAGAGATAGATAGATCGGGGTGAATAAGAGATAGACAAAGACGAAATATTGCTGGCTAACAGAAACAAAGAAATAGTTTTGAGATTTGAAATTATAGTGAAGAATATTATCAATGTTCTTATTAATGTTTTGCTTCAAATTCGTACATTTCTTCTTTTCTTACAATTAATTAGAAAATTATTTTTGAAAATTATTTTGTTATCCATGGGATTGTAGATGAAAGTAAGATTGTATCTTTTAAAAGTTTTTCGTAAGAATTGGTTTGATTAAAGATTTACTTTTTTTTTCAAGAATCAAATTTACGAAAAAATATCTATAATATTTTTCTTCAGTATCTTTTTATTATGAAATTATTTTGTGATCTATGTGATTGTAGATAAAAAAAGTAAGATAGTATTTCTTAAGATTTCACGTTTTTTTAGTTTAAGATTCATCGTGAAACACTTGGAACGTGGATAAGAATAATACTTGCACATATGTACTCGTAAAGTAGTTTTGTTAGGTCTCTCTCTCTCTCTCTCTCTCTTTCTCTCTCTTCTCATACTTCATTATAGCTTTATCCAACACAGACACTGAAGGGTTTCCACTAAATCTTTCGCCTCGCCGCACCTTTGCAAGTCCTTCGCAAACGTAGACTGTCGCTAGAATAAAAAAGAACCCTTTTCTCTCCCTTTCTCTCTCCACCTGTTTCTTCTCTCTTGCTCTAACATTACTCTTAAACTCTCACCCTTTCACTATTATCTACCTACCATCACATCATCAATGCTTTTGTCTTATTCTCATAAAGCCTTTCGAGAGCCACTCATCGAGGTAATCCTTTATTTGTTTTGCACTTTTCTTTATACTCTCTCTTCTCTCTTTCTCTCTCTCTCTCTCTCTTTGAGTACGTCAAAAATTAATTCCTAATCGAGTTAGCTCTCCCTTTCTCTCATATTTTCTTTCCTTTTGTCTTTATCTCTCTTTCTATCTTTTTTCTTTTTTTCTTTTCTCTTCTTTCTAAGTGGTCGAAGTTGTAGAAAATCCTGGCAGAGGAGGAACTCGTTAAGAAAGTTACATCTCCCCTTCTTTTTGTACTCTTCGGGAAAACTCTTCGCCGACTTTTTCAGCATTCTCGTATTTAATCGCGGTCGAGCTTCGAGATAAAAACTTCGTAATTCTCAGAAGTGCGTGGGGTAAAAGTAAAAGAGAGAGAACCATTGGCCATCTTAACGTGGCCAACACTGACTGGGAAATTATAGCAATTTTATTTGTCTGTCTACTTATACCTTCTTCGTCCTTCCTTTTCATCTTCTCATCTTCAAACTTTTCGCAAAACACGATGCTGTTCATGGAATATAAACTTTCACTCCTAAAAGGATCCTCAAGATAAAGTTTTTTAAGGCCGACATGGTTGACAATTTGCGAACACGAAACTAAAAACAATATTCGTATAGACTTCTATTCATAGTTCGTTAATATCTCTATTATTTATTTTTTTTTCTATAGTAAGATACATTTTTTTTTTGTTTATGCTTCTTTGTCGGAATTTTTTCTAGTGTTGCATTATTTCGATTTAAAGAGGGTCATCCCGTATAATGGAATGAGAAAATCGAGTTTTTGTTTTGCATAAATTGACTCCTAAACATGGTTTGAATATGCTGTTAAAATGATTTTCTAATATTCGAAGTTGTTGAAAAATTGTAGCTGTGTTTTTTTTATATCTCCAATTTCTTCTGCAATTTGTCCAAGATTGATATTCGGCAGATACATTTAGCAGTTAGTTTATTTATTTATTTTACAATAGATAAAGTATAATTATGTTAGCTTATGTTGTTAAGAGATCTTTTGGGTGTTTTCTGTGCAATCCTCTGAGCATACTTTCAACGTATAACTTTCATACTGGATCATTAGGGTGTTTTTCTAGTCTGAGTTTGTATCTATTACTTAAATTGGATATTTCATCTTTGACGGATTTGATTTTAAGATCATTGCGTATTTGTTCATTCCGTACATACCAGGGAGCATTAACTATGGTCCTTAGAGTAATGGATTTTAAAACTTCAAGTTTTGTTATGTGTCGTTTGCTGTTGTGGCCCATATTGCGACTCCATAGGTCCAAATCGGTTTTATGATTACCTCGTATAATAATAACTTATTGTTCATATTTAGTTTCGAATTTCTACTTGTTACCCAACTTGTCTACTTGTTAGTCAGCAATTCCGAACTGTTCTATTCTCTTCCAAGCAAAATTATCGAAAAAAATCATGAAATTTTTAAAATTATTTTCAAAAGCTTGTCAGTTATTTAATTTTCAATATTTTCTAATAATCCTAGTTAATTCTATCGCCACAAGTTTACGAATTAAAATGTCGTTTGATTTTTGGATTTCGGATAAACCAATCAGCCGTAATCGTGGAGACACTCCAACTTTTTTTTCAAGATGGGTGTCTTCGGAGTGGTACAACTCATGTTCTTACGGAGAATTATGCTTAAACATTTTTTTACACGTTACTGAAATGTTAATAAATATATCATAAAAAGTTCATAGTTCTATCTTTTTATTGGTCGTGAAAAAAAATTTCTTAAAAAAGGGGTGCTTCCTTTAACTAAAATGTTATTGTAAGGAACATTATTTCTACTCGAAGGCTACACGTTAATTTATTTATTATAAAAATCATTAACAATATTATTTTCTGATGGAATTTAATATCACAAAAATTACGATGCACAAATTGCAAGATCAGTTTTGTTAAAAATATTCAAATCTTCTCTCTCGATTATTCACAATTTGTATCTCGACAAATAATATCAAACTATTATTAAAGAAAAAAAATTATCCATACATATTAAAAAAAGAAAAGGATTATAATTTAATACGGAAAAAGATAAGATTTAAGATTTTAAATTGAACCTCTTTTCTCGTAATACAAAAACTTGAATGCCCCCGGGATTTATTTTCCGAAGTAAAAGGGAAGTGCAACTTCGTTATCGAAGTTAAATGCGTAAAATTTGCATTATTCAAGAGAGAAATATATAAAGAGAGAGAGAAAGAGAGAGAGTGGAGAGGAAAGAAGAGAGGGTGTGGGGTGAGGAGAGTAATATAATAGTAGGAATAGTAATATAGTAGTAGGAAGAGGTAGGTTAAAGAGGGGGATATGATATAGAAAGAGTTAGAGGAAGTTAGGAATATTCAAAGATATTCGTAGGTGTTAAAATTGCTCGTGGGTGAAGGAAACGTCGTGGTTTCGAAAACAGCTAGACAGGATTAAGTATGCGAGTGGCCTTGATCAGAGAACCGTGATAGTGGTCAATGTCGTATATTCAATGAAGTAATCGTGTTTGTAGGTGTGGGAATATCAAAGCTTCGTAACATTGCTATCTCTTCCGTTAGCTACTTTTCGTATGTAACGAGATAATCTCTTTTACAATTTAGGTATTTCCAATTAAAATTCTCACGGGAAAGAAAAAGAAGAAAGAAAGGGAAGAGAAGAGAGACGAGGGTAAGAGAATAGGAAAAAATTAGATAAATTCATTATCGAATTTGTACTTTTGACCTTTCACGCGTTGACCATTGATAATTATCTTTTCAAATATTCAACGTATATTATAATAAAAAAGAAAAGAAGAAGAAACACATCGGTGTGTTGTCGAAATGTTTTAAGAGAAATTCCACAAGAGAGGACGTAGAAGTATGATTTATTAGTATATTCCTGGGGAAACTTTGTTCCAAGGCCGAAGGGTGGAAAGTGCTGGCTAATGGAAGACTCGAATGAACGTTACCAGCTAACGTTCTCTCTCTCACACACACATACACACACACACACACTCTTTACCCCCAACCAGTAGTATCTTCTTTTAATATTAAGATCTCTCTTAGGTGAGGAACGTCACTTTGGTGTAACGTCGAGTCATAATGTTGTCTTCCACTTTTCTAAAGACAGGGAGAGAGAGAGAGAGAGAGAGGGGGGAAGGGAGGGGAGGAGGGGAGGAGGTGGGTAAGGGAAAGGTTCCTCGTTTAAATTATGCAAACGTGCACGTCAGACACTTTGCAGTTGGTAACCTTGTTTCCCAGTCTCTTAATCGTAATTCCCAAAATCCCTTTGCTTGTTGCGCGTACGCACCGTAAGGGGTGGCAACGTTTTTGAGAAAGGAAGAAACACTTGACGAGTTCATCTCGCGAATCGGGCGGATAGGTGGTGGTGGGGTTAAGGAGTGGTAGAACTGTGTGTGTCTCTGTAGGTAGTTACATTGCTGATGGGCCTTGCTGTTCTACCTTCCTATCTACCATCAGAGCACCCGAATCCAATTGCGTCCTTTGAATCCTACTTCTCGTCGTCTTTGTTCCTGAGTTTTCGTCCTTACGGAATTAATTCGTTCCGTTTCTCCCTTTCCATTCGCTCGGAAACTTGCTGCTGATCGGGTGAATACCTCTTTGGGTCCTCTTTCTATCTATCTATCTGTCTATCTGTCTGTCTGTCTGCCTTTATTTCTCTTCCGCGTTTGCCTTTTCGTAGTCGTTCGCATCTGAACATTCAACGACAATTTATAACGAACCTTGAAGCCACTTTGGGTAAGACCACTTGTTTCTCATCTTCTTCATTCTCTTCCTCCACTTCTTCTTCATCCTCTTCGTCTTCCACTTCTTCTTCTTCTTCTTCTCCTTCTTCTTCTTCTTGGAGAAGTAAGAAAGGGAAGGAGGAATTGGAGGAAGAGCTGGAATGTCCTACTCTTTTCATCTTCCCTATTCGATTCCTCCATCTTAAGGAAGCCACTTACACCGTTGAAACTTGATATCTATGAATTCGACGATCCCCCATATCACCGGAAACTTTCTTATCAAAGTAATGACGTTTAAATGGTACCTCTCGAGTACCTTGAACCAACCCAACGATCTTACTTTTCGACAAGAATGAGTTATATCTGTAAGTTGTAAGAACGAATTTACAAATATAACTTTCTACCACGAATAAGTATGTTTTTATGTTAGAAATGAAGATTTGTAAATTTATTCTTTTTTTTTAAATGTATTTCTCATTAATCTTTTACCATGCGAATATACGTTTTTTTTTTAAATTTAAAACTAGCAGTTATCTGACATGACATTGCTATGTCTATCGAATTCATAACCTCACAATCTCCCTACTGGATATACTTTAACAAAAGTAAAATTTTAAAGAAAGAAATAGGATATTCTGTAATTTTTAATATGTATTTGTATTGTAATTAGGCTTATAAGAAATTTTAGATACATCAAACAGTTATTTTTGTATATTTTTAATCGAATATAATCGATACCCAGTTAACACAAAACGTTAATATGACGTTAATATGACGTCATTTTTGAAAAATTACCTAAATCGAACGTCATATTAACGTTTTGTGTTAACTGGGTATATACATAAGTCTACTTCTTAATTATCTTAGAAATAGAAAACATATGTTAGAAGAAAAGTAGGTCAGCTGTTCAAACGTATTTAATTTTTATTTTAAAAATAATCAATACATAATATTCAATGTATTGAAAAAAAGATAGTTGAAGGTGTGGGTGAAGGAAAATGAGGTAAAAAGCATTGATAATGTTTATATCTTTTTCGGTGAATTCTAAGAAATGTGGCATAAAAAAACGTTCCTTAAAAACCGAATTAAATGAGCGTTACAATGTTTTGTTTATATTCCCCTCTCTCTCACTCTTCGGTCGGTGTTTAAAATCTAATATATCGTTTTTATTCTATGAAGAATTTCGTTATTGATTTTCTAATTGACCTTCGTGTATGTTCGGTATCTATCGATTGTATTCGTAGCCATTTTTCATATTAATTGTTAGTCTTCTTCAGGCGTTGAAAGATGAAACAACGATATATTAGATAAGTATGGAATTTATTTCGCGTCGCGTGTACATGTGTGGGTGTTTTCTTCATATGTAGGTGATATGCATACGTGAGCGAGTGTGTGTAGTGCATATATGGATACCACCAGTTATGGATATGGATATACAGCATTGGATATAAGGACAAAGTACATCTAATGTAAGCTAAGCTGACCATAATTTTTAACATTTTTAACATTTGTCCACTCGTGGTAGGTTTAATTTTAAACATATTATATAAATAATTTTTTTAATAAAAAAATGTAATAGGTAATCGTAACATTGTAGAATTTTTTAATCGAACACTGTATATATGTGTTCATAATTCACACGATTAACTTTTGCTGTATTGATAGAATTGAAAGGGTTTTTTAAAATATGATCTTTTGACAGATTTATTTCATAATGATGCATAATCGACTACATCTCGGTAAATAACTGCTCTTTTTTTTTTTTAATATATAAAAGCGTCTCGATAAATGTATTTAAAAAAAAAACGTTTGCTAATCGCGATAGTGCATAAAATTTTGTTTGTTGGGTTGATTTATTTTTGATTATCTTTCCCACGAGAATCGGAAAATCGTGTATAAGAGTAGAGGAGATAGAGAGAGATTTGAGAATCGTTCATTTCCATTGCGGTTTAGGGTGTAAGCACGGATAGGTTGGTGTCAGGTACAGGGACTGGGCAGCCCGTTAACACTACACAAAACACCGAACGCGTAATTACTGTGGTCTGTTAAAATGTGAAATCTAGAATGTTACCTCTTCTGTCTCACTCTATTTTCCTTTTCCCGTATTTTACTTTACCATACTTCCGTTATTTTTTTTTAATTTTTCTCTTCTTCTCTTTTTTACGAAAGCGACACGCACAGTTGTATGGTTCTCTCGTAAACGTTACCATCGTTCCTCTTCCCCATTCCCTACGAAAAAGACAGGAGCGAGCAAGAGAGAGAGTAAAAAAATACAAAACAATCCCTTTTCTTTCCTTTCTTTTCAACACGCATGTACACTTACCCACACACACACACACACACATACATAGACACGTGGATTTTACAGCTCGGCGTTTCGCGTCACTTTTTTGTCGGTGCCCACTCGACTACGTCGTGGGTACGTACGGTTAAAAAATGTAGACTGGTAATTTGTGGCACGACCTTTCTCTCACTGTATGTGTGTTTTTCTTTTTCTTTCTCTCTCTTTCGTTTTCTCGTTCTGTGTTTTCTATCCACGTTGGTCCAGAATACAAGCAGAGCGTTTCGCACTTTGACCGGTACTCGTCCAAAGCAACGCACGGATTTTTCGACCCTTTGACGTTCTTAACAAGAATTTGTTTTCGACAGGTAATTGCTTCGACTCGGCCAAACGATTTCATCCTTTTGACTCGAGGCTATATTTTTCTCTCTTTTTATCATTTTTTTTATTTTTTTTTTCTCTCTCTCTCTATCTAGTTTTTTTATTTTCTCTTTCTTCCGATCTCTCTCTCTCTCTCTCTCCCTCTCTATCTTTCTCTCAGATTTGGATTTTTCGTTTTCTTCATTATATCCCTTTCAACACACTTTCGACTAGTTCAAACGAATTTTACGAATTAATTCTATGATCCGATCAAGAGAAATCTCACGCGAGTTCGCCTAGCAATACGATTTAATTAATTCAATGACACATCACGTCTGATGCTTTTCCATAAAATCGACAATTTTACATATACATATATATTTACACACACTCACGCATTTCGTTCGTTTAAATCCGTTTTCACATTTTCTGCTTTTACCCGAAATTATACACACACACGTTCTCGCGCGTGGACGTGCATACTTATACATATATGTATACAAATACATATATATATATATATATATATATATAATATAGGAAAATATATTCTCATAGAAATTATACAAACTTCAGCGTATATTTAACATCGACGAATACCCTCTTCAACGAGTGCATGTATGTATGTGAGAGAGATAGATAGATAAGAGAAGAAGAAAAACGAAGTCTATGTCGGATATAAACGCTGCCAAACGTTTGTATTCGGGGAAATAATACTCGTAGCAGCATTTCGATGCTCGAGTGATACTTCACCGTTGATATTTTTCATCGTCGAGTGGAAATCGATCGGTAAAGAGTGCCCGAAGGGCCGAACGATTGGAAGAAAGAGAGATGAAAAAAAAAGTAAAGGGTGCGGGTGGAACGAGGATAACCTGGGATGAGGGCTTCGGTGGGATGTTGTATTACTACGGGCTCCGGGGTGGATCGGTAGAGCCGATCACCTTCAATTGAAATTGCGACGAGTAAATGGAAAAGAGGGCCAAGGGCATAAGCGAAGCTAAAAATAAAAAAAATAAAAAAATTCTTGCTTTTAGATTTCCGTCAGAATTTCTGTAATTAAAATTTGGTTTTTTTTTTGCGTATCGTATCATCGTAATTATGAAGATATAAAAAGTATATGATAATAAAATATATATATATATATATATGTATGTGTATATTAAATCGATTTTCTTTCGAGTTCACACTCAATTTCGACGTTTCGGAGTCGCGATCGTACTTAGCACGATTTAACGAGAAAACTTTTTAAATTACATTCCACCGGATCGGTCGACTGCCATTCTCTTTTCTCTCTCATCTTTCTCCGACCTACCCTTTCTCTTACTTTTACCTTTTTCTCTCTCTTTCTCTCTTTTTCTTTGCTCATCCCACGGAGCAAGAGACTCTGACGGAATTTTTTTTCTTTTGCCAATTCTTTTCCCTTTAGCTTTGCGATAAATCTCGTTTGTAGGTTCTACTAGTAGATCCCATACTTTCTCGCCTGACCGACCGTCTGAGTATTCAGTTGAATATATCCTCTCTCTCTCTCTCTCTCTCTCTCTTTTTGTCTTTATCTTTTCTCTTATCTCTTGCTCTGTTCTCTTCTCTTTCTCGCTCGGCAGACTCCTGTCTCGAGATGGAGAGATAAAACTCATTAGAGTCGCGTCGCAAGTACGTTAAAAAATCTTGCTTACGGTTATACATATGTGTGTGTATATGTGCATAGTACCTATATATACCTAGGTATATACTATACTACGTTAGAGAGAAATACAGACACGTATGCATTACTAGGAAAGAGGGCATCCCTTTAGCTACGAGTTAAAATCTGCTTCAGACAGTACGAAGTACGAAATCTAACGACTACACGTCGACTATTTCTTTTTATTTTTTATTTTTATTTTTATTTCTCTCTTTCTTGCTTTCTTTCTTTCTTTATGCTCAACAAACTTTTTTCGTCCTTTCGAATATGCGGATTTGCGGAAGAAGAAATTTTGGCTTTTTAAATAATCTTATTTATACTTTATGATTTAATCATTTTTATGTCTTTTTATTTCTTTTTATATTCTTTAACGAGAATATATTAAATAATCGATTTAATTATTAATAATCTTCTCTGAAGAGAGAGAGAGAGAGAGAGAGAGAGAAGAGGGAGGAGGAGATTGAATGGAATTTATTATTAAATGTTGGACGAACTCACTACGTTAGTTTCTTTCTCTGCTAAAGAATTTCCAAGATCTTTTGCGATCGAATGCTTTACTTCGTTTTAGTGAACATTAATAAAACCTTTGTGTAAAGTTAATATATTTGATGATAATTATTTTTAATGTTTAATCAAAAATTCTTGTATGTATTAAAATATTTGTTTGTTAGTATCGTTTTTGAAGTACAACGATAATGAACAGTCTGTTCTTCAATGCTGCAATCATTTATAATAATATATACTTTATTTTTTTTTTTTAATGAATGTTAAAAAAATATTTAAGTCCAGAATTCAAATTGTTCGAATCTCTTAAATTGGAGTCTTTTATTAGATTTTTAAAACATTTATTATCAAAAAAATAATTTTTGATCTTTAAACGATCACCCCGATCATAGTTAATCCACAATTTTTTAAATAAAATCATAAATACCATTTAATAAATTCCGATCAAATGAAAATCGATGATATAACTTGGTTCTATGATTTATTAAAACTATCCTAATATCATAGATTAACCAAAATTTCGTGTAATAATAGAATTTATTCATTCAGCCTAATTCGGAATAGTCTATCGAGTATAGAGATACCTATGCGTAAATTATAACGGACGCCTGGAATGATTACGATCCGTAGTATGGGTCATAGGGGATTAATTAGAATGGTCGAGAGTTCGTGGAGTAGTCGTCAGAATGGAAGGGATAGCAGAAGGGATAGTAGAAGGGATAGTAGAAGGGATAGTAGAAGGGATAGAGGTGGTGTGCATCCTACCTAGCAATGCTGGACATACACTTTGATTAGCCGGAAGTGATCGATCTATGCATGGACGCACGCGCCGATTCGCATGTATACATATACATATATAGATATATATCATAGATATATAGATATATAGTTATATATATAGTAAAGTTCCATTAGAACACCCGGTATGTGTCCAATGCCCACTGCTTTGGATACGAATATGTAAGGTATTCGCGATTAACCGAGATTGAAACGGATTCCAAGAGTTGACTATGTTAATAGTAGTCATGCTATACTCTCTACATTTTACATGCAAATAATGATTTCATACTATACGTACTACACTAACTACTCAAAATTTCATATCACTTACTGTGCGTGAGTTATAGAAAAATCTGATATACTTATCAACTCGGGTAAAATGTTTTTTTCGTAAATGTGTATTATTCGAGATTCAAAAGGACTTCAAGAGATTGATACGTTACCAATATTTATGCTATA
>JACGTP010000003.1:5604680-5664203 GCA_023678845.1 Mischocyttarus mexicanus | reverse complement strand
TAATAATGATTTCAAACTATACGTATTACACTAACTACTCAAAATTTCAAATCACTTACTGTGCGTGAGTTATAGAAAAATCTGATATACTTATCAACTTAGGTAAAATGTTGTTTTCGTATTTGAATACAAATGTATATTATTCGAGATTCAAAAAGACTTCAAGAGATTGATACGTTACCAATATTTATACTATACTTTTTATATGCTACCATGCTAATAATGATTTAATTATATTAAAACAATACCTATAAACAATTTCTAACTACTTACCGATTAGAATACGAAAGGGAAATAAATTTGTTTCATGTTTTGAAATTTTGTCTCGGAATGGATTAAAAAAACTTTTGGTTGATACTGTAGCGTTCCTTTCCCCTCCTAGGACACTAATATTACCAGTAGAGTAGTTGTTCATCGTTTCGTACGCAGAGACTCCATTAACCCTTTCACATTTGGCCATCGTACGCGTACCACCGATGATCCATTTGTCAGCTCCACCCCATTTCGCATAACAAGTGTACCCGTTCGACGATTTATTCGACGATGTTTAGCGCATGCGTAGTATGCATATGTACCATTGGATTTCATTTATATAGGAACATGTTATACACATATACTTGCTTGAAATTTCGATCCTATCGCGTACTCAATCGTTTTGCCGATCATCTGTTTGCATCTGTTTTTATCCTTTTAGATTTGCCAAACGGGAAACTTTGGCTTTATTCGTATCGACGATCAAAGCTACCGAATTAGCTTCTGTCCAATGTAAATTTGTTGTTTATTTGTGGTACTGCGTATGCGCGCACGTGTCCCCTCTATGCATATATTTCAATTGACTAGGTTTCTGTTTTTGGACTATTTTTTAAAATACATATTTCGGTAACTACGATTGATTCCTATCAAGATATATTTTTATTTTATTTTTTTCTCCTATTTTAAAATAAATACTTCCAATCAAATTAAGTCCTTATTCACTTTTTTTGCTTTAAAAAAGAAAAAAAAAAGAAGAAATGCATTTTATACAATGAAAAATTATTTCAATTTGAAAACTAATTTCAATTGATTTCTGTTGGATCATTTATAAAATATATTTGATAAAATATTTTGTTCATTAGGAATACAATTCTTAATTTGAATTGAAACTTGGATATTATTCACATTTAAATAAGAAAGAAAAAAATTCGTGTTTCGGAAAAGTACAGACAATTGGATGTTGCAATCGAAAGTAAGTAAGTAAGTAAGTACACATTCGTCGAAACGAGGGATCGATTCGCTTTTATCTCGACAGATACGGTGTCGTCTTCGTCCTCGTTTTCGTTCTCGTCCTCGTCCTCGTCCTCGACTATTGTGAAGCTTCGAGTATTTGCTCGAGGGGGTACTATTCCCAGCTAAAGGAAAGGGGAAGAAAAGGACAAAAAGACTCGATTTGGAACACTCGTCTCATAATGAAAGGATCCCCAAGACAACTCAACGCTAAGGTTCCTACGAGATGCATCGGGGAAAAGGTGGATTCAATTATTCTCAGTCGTTGCTCAGCTCGAATTCGTTCTTTCCACTCTCCACTTCTATCCCCTTTACCTGCTCTTTATCTCTCTCTCTCTCTCTCTCTCTCTCTCTCTCTCTTTATTTCTTTCCCTTTTTTTATATTTCTCATTCACAAAGAACGGTTTAAAGAGTCGGCCAATTTTCTAGAACCCCCGATCGTTTCTTCGAATTTAATCTCAATGCCTACGCCCTTTTTTTTCTTCATCTTTTTTATTTTTTCTTTTACTTTCATTTCAAACTTCTTTTCTTCTTACTTTTAACTTCTTCGATCGTTTTGCATTTCAGACGAAGTGGTTAAAAAAAGGTGCTACCTTCCATCCTCTCTCTTCTTCCTCATTTTTCCCCTTTTCCGATAGTTCGTTCTTTTTCATTTTATTTCGCAGTGTCTCAGTTTATCAAAAGCTCCAAAATAAAAGCAAGCCTTAACGGTAAAAAGAAAATGATCTTTTTCTTTTTATTTTAATCGTTGGACCAAGTAACGAGAGGAAACCAACGAAACCATTCCCTTTTGTTCGTACGTTCTGTCCAATCCTATCCACCGTCTTCCAACTTCCTCCTTTTAACCTCTTTTTCCACTCCTTATATTTATTAAGTTTAGAAAAAGGGAGAAAGGGTGAGGTTTAGGGTGGAATGAGGTACGCTCGTTTCCACGAATGCCTCGGCCAAACTCTACCAGTCTTGCTGTCTTTCTCTTTCCATTTTCTTTTTCTTTTTCTTTTTCATTACATTTTTGTCCAGTTTTCTTTCATTCTTCTTCTTCTTCCTTACTTTCTTCCTTCCTTCCTTCCTTCCTTCCTTCCTTTTTCTATCTTTATTTCATTTTGTTACAGTTTTTCTTTTCTTTTCCCTTTGCCGTTAAAATTACGAGAGTAAAACCGGAAGAAATGTTCTTAACTTTTTTATCTTTCCCATAGCTACGTCGCTTTAGCATCTTTCACTCCACCCCCCTCTTCCCTCCATCAACCCCCGTTAAAAATAACAAATTAAAGTTAACGTTGGAAACGTCCAATTCAAACGAGCATTCTAATTTTTCTTTTCAGTTTTCTTAATAAAAAAAAATATATTTATTATATTTATTTGACAATTTTTAATTGTACGAAATAAAAAAAGAAAATGTATCATGGATCGATCATTGCGATTCCAATTAAAAAAATATCACATTGTTCGTTTGAAAATTTGTAATAACAATCATAGACACGTAATGTAATAACAATTTCGAATCCTCAAATCAAATTCATCGATTTTTCTATACGCTCTTTATTTTTAATCGGATCTCGAACGAAAATGTATTTTTCTCCTTCCATAATTTTTATTAGGTGTTGGAATTAATTCGTAGCGTTTGATGAGAGATGGCGTGATTATTACAGTATTTTGTTTTTACCTCCAGAAACGAATTTATTGTAAATCAGCTGTTATTAGGTGTTTTTTTACAACACATCTTATTTTTCAAAACGACCGGAATGGAGCAAAAGGCACGATAAAGTTATTTTACTGCACGACAATGCTCGACCTCACGTGGCGAAACGCAAGTGAAAACATACCTGGAAACATTGAAATGGGAAGTCTTAACCCACCCGCCGTATTCTCCGGATATTGCCCCTTCGGATTACCACCTGTTTCGATCAATGGTTCATGGTTTATCAGGGGAAAAATTAACATCTTATAAGGATTGCCAAAATTGGATCGATTCATGGATTGTCTCCAAAGACGAAAAGTTTTTTCGACGGGGTATTCGGCAGTTACCTGAAAAATGGGAAAAAGTAGTGGCAAGCGATGGGCAGTATTTGCAATAATGTAATTTTTTACTTTCATTTCAAATAAATCGTTATTATGTAAAAAAACGCTACGAATTAATTCCAACACCTAATATTTACATGCACATTTCTTTTTTGTTTTATATCAGAATATTTTATTCATCGTTGAAATAAAAAGAAAAAAGAGAAAATAAAACGTTGATGAATTTTTGGAAAAAAAAAGAATCTATTATATTGGATTTTGATGATTTAAGTTTTATAATTACGAGGAGATATTAGACGAAATTGTGTGAAGAAAAAAAATAGGGGATGATATAAATAAAGATGACGAGTTTGAGAATCCTCCAGCCTTATTCGCAACATCGCCATTTGTCGTTAAAGTCGTGGCTTGCGTTCTTAATATTCTTTTAAATGGATTCCCCCAGTTTAATCCAATTTATCCCAGCTGAAAGATATTAATGGATCAGAATAGTACTTACTTCGCGTTTCTCTTCGAAGTGAAATAATCCTGAAACATTATCCTCTTTGACGACGAATCAGGAGCTTTTTTTTCGCAACTTCTTCCAACCCCCATCCCCCTTCTATTTTTTCTTACTATTTCGTTTTATTTCTTACATTTTTTGTCACAAAGTTCTACGATTTCCTCGAACGATGAAGAAAAACTTTCGTGGTTTCCATGAGATATCTTCGAATTATTATTATCCTCAAACGACCCAACGTTTTGATTATTTCTTAACGTCAACGTGCACGAACAGATTCATCAATCACGTTACTTTTCGATTAGACTCCTTAAATCTCTTGATAATATTTATTAGACATATTGATCCTTCGATGGATCAATTAATGTTTCTCTTGTAGATAAGAAATAATCTTATTTCTGTATTACTTCAATTTGACGATGTAAATAAGTTTCCAAAACAAAACAAACAAAAAAAAATAAAGAAGAAGAATAAACAGGAGCAGAGAAAGATTTGAGGGTAAGAGATAACGAAATTAAGGTCGTCCGGTTTGGTCGGGAAAGCGTGTTTTGAAGGGGGTTGCTTGCAATGGCTTGTCACTGCCGGTCGAGTGAAAATAATTGAATCGTATAGAGTCCGGGAGCAGCAAGGTGGTATTGTCATCCAAAATGAAGTTTACGTTTCGTCCTTTCCCTTTTCTTCTACGTATATCTGGCACCCTTTTCGGTAGGAATTCTCAACCAGGCCTCGATTCATCTCTCCCTTTTCTCCCCATGCGTCCCTCTTTATGCTTCCTATTTCTCGTTTCTCTGTTTCTGCATCGACACCGTTGCTTTCGTTCGCTCATCCATATCGTTTTGTCTTCAACCTTAATGAGACCTTGTCTAACCTTTCCTCCTCCTCGTCGTGGAATTTTCCTCCTCCTGGGATTTCAACCCTGTCTTTCTACAATGTTCTGTGTATATGTGTCCTATGTATATGTATGAGAGAGAAAGAGAGGGAGTGAATGAGTGAGTGAGAGCTTCCTGCGTGAATACTGTTTCGCGGGAATAATAAAGGACTGGAATGACTTTGAGGTGGACGACTGCGACGACGACTACGACTACGACGACGACGACGACAAGGATGAGGAAAGGTACCCTACAACGAGAGACACTGACAGAGCCCTTTCATCCCCTATATTTCTCTCTTTTTCTCTCATCGACTTCATTTTATCTCATTCTTCCTTTTCCAAATTTCTCTTGCCGAATCCATTTTCATTGTTTGCACTGGTTTGTCCGGTTTCCTTTCTCCTCTTCACTTCTTCACTTCTTCTTCTTCTTTATTTTGTTGTTAGTTTGCTCGTTTGTTTTACTATCTTTCTAAGTTTATTTTTTCTCAAATAAATAGGGATGGGAATATCATAAAGAAAAAAATAAAACTTTAGAAGCTTAACCTACTTCTTTAAGGAATTTTTATTTTTTATTTTTATTTTATTTATTTTATGGAATAAACACATTAGTACAGAAATGGAAACACAATTATAAGAGGTAAGGACATAATAAAGAATAAAGATTATAACAGACGTTAAAGATAATTTTTTTATAGAAGAAAATTATAGAAAAAAAATATCAAAATGATGATGATGATATATAAACATTCTATTTGGACGACTGAGGTATCCATATGAGGTGTGATGAGGTTCAATATAAAGTAATTCGTTCCTTCTTAAATTCTTAAATGAAACGTTAAAAGATGACAGATTGATGATGTTAGGACAATTAATAAGACCTTTAGCAATTTTGCAAACAAATATAATATCAGAGATCATTCTTCTTTTACTCAACGTAGATAAGTTCATATGGTCGAGAATAGAATCATAGTTATGACAGTCGAAAGGCATAGAATAACCACTATGTCTAACAGCAAGTCTTCAAAATTTATGTACGACTAGGCGCCTCCACACCATTATAATACCAAACTTAAATAGTGAGAGGAAATCGATCGGGACCCTGAATAGTTCAGTGGATTAGAGCATTCTCCCGACAAGCAAAAGATCCGTGGTTCGATTCCCGATTCAGCTAGTCCATAGTCCTTCTTTTTTCACGATTCCTATATTTATGTTGAACTTTTTCTATGTCATAACTATGAATGATGATAATAAAGAGACTAGTTATCACTACCATATTCTAGAATAGATCGAACTAATTGACAATCGAGAATTTGAAGAATATTAGTATTATTAAAATGATCAGACATTCTGTAAATAAATCCAAGCGTATTGAGACTCCGAAAGATAATATTAATGCAATGAAATTTAAAAGAAAGATCAGAAGAAAATATAATGCAAGATATTTTATGGAGTCTAATGAAGACAGCTTGTAAGAATTTTTTCAATAGCTTTACAATGAGATTCATGGATGGAGACATCAGATCTAGGTGGATTATAAACACCACTGATAATAATAGATTGGAAAATAAAAGTAATTTTGATAAATTTATATACTAAATATTATATAATAAATATTATGTTATAATTATATGATAATAAACCATATTCAGTCCTATTTATCTTGATTCAGTCAGTTATTTCTACGATATGATCTCGATCTAAAATTTCTATATGCGGGGAATCCCGTAACTCAATGGTTACGTTCGTAAAAATTTCAATTCTTGTCTCGAAAAATTGTTGATGTTTAAAAAAAAAAAGAGAGAGAGAGAAGGAAATTTTGTTTATTAGCTTTTGTAGGTGTGCTAGTTTATTCTTATTCATTTTGTAGAGAGAGAAAGAGATTAAAAAAGAAAGATAAAATATTCCAACAACGTTTCTCTACGTTGTGTCGTTGTCAGCGCTCTCGAGTTTTTATTAATGACGATCCGGTTACATGGATCGTTAAAAGAGATTCGAAAAAGAGAGAGAGAGAGAGACAGAAGAAAATAATAAAAAAAAAGAAATGGTGGAGGGGAATAGAAAATAATACGCGTTCGCGTTGTTTTCTCATCTGGAAGTATAATTGCACCAGTGGTCACGCGAAACCGGAGAAGATATCACGGTGTCCGCACTTTTGGAAACTCGATGCGGTTGAAAGCAACGACGTGGATGATGCTTGAGGGTCAGCAAAAACGAGAGAAATAGGTAAAGAGAGAAAGATGATAGGGTACACGTAAAACTATGTAACTGCGTGTGTATTGAGAGAAATATATACACACGTTTGTCAATGTTTCTTGATTTATATTTATTCAAAAATATATTTTTAGGATATTTTTCGTAATACGTGGAATCAAGTTTAGGAATTAAAACAGTTACAAAATGTGCATACAATGTGTTTCCGTAATATATAGAACTAATTTCAAGAATGAACAAAAAATAATAAAAGAATGTTTGTCTCTTAATGGACATTTGTTTTAAAATTATAATCACTTTTGTGTTTCAATAATCCTTAATATTTTAACTCTATAAAGTTGTTCAAACTAAAAAATCCTCATTTTGTATCTTATTGTTAGTTAACAGTTATTGAGAGAACATGTAAATCTATGTAACTGCATACGATGAATCACAGGAGTATTTATATCCCCACTTTCAATTTAAAACAATTAATATTTTTTCTTTTCTATTAAACTAGCTACGAGTTCTTATCCATAGAAACATATGATTATTAAACTTTCATACCTTGGAAATAATTATTAATACACAAACCGACATTATATTATTTTCATTTATATCTACAAATGCATATATTGAGTCTAAAATTCACGTTGGCAACTTTTAGCAAACTTATATATGCGTACGTGACACTCAATGGGTTAGAAACATTAATCGGTACGAACTTTCTGGATAATCTAATACATGCATATATACATGTATATTTATAGAATCTAATTTTGGTCCACTTCTATCATTAAAATATTCCCCCTTCTCTCTGATAGAATAATATTAATGTAAATTTAGCAATTGAATGTTCGTTCGTGTGCATACATGTATGCGAAGTATTGTTAAACTCCTGATAACGTTTGTCGAGCAAATGCACGAATAATGGCGTTAGAGTTTGTTTATTCTTTCTCTCATCCTTTCTGTCTTTCTTTCTTTCTTTCTTTCATTCATCCATTCTCTCCTTTTCAAATGTTTCCTTTTCACATATACATTTCTCTACATAGGACGCTTAGTATGTGAAATGGAAAAAGAAGAAAAATACATTAACAGGCTTCTGTTCGCATTTTCGTGTATGTAGGGGTTTCTATGTGTGCGTTTGTGAACAAGTAAAGCCAGAGAGGGTGGAAAAGTACAATTCTATCGTATATCTTCGAAGCTAGACACTCGACAGCGTGATACACGAAGGGTCGAAGGGTGCAAAGTGACTCGAAATGGGGAAAGAATGAGGCACAATTTGAAGCAGTCACCCTCTGTTCCGTTTCGCACGATGCCGATGTCGTTAAATGACACTTTTTTCCTAACGTTCTTTACTAAGATTCAACCCCTATTCCAATATACCAAGATATACATCTTTATCGTTTCGGTTAAAGTATCTTTCACGAATACGTTCCACCTTTCATACCCTCCCTCATTCCCCTCATTTCTATCTTTAATCCCTCTTTCTTTATTTTCTTTTATACAATAAATTACGCCAAGTCAGAAATAGAATATGGTAATAATACAGTCTTCATGATTTTCTTAAATTTTTTTTTCTATTTAATTGAATGATCTCAAATGTTAAATGTGTCAATCACGTTTTAAAGGAATCACCCCGTATGATGGGTTGAAAAACGGATGGGTCGAATTTTTTTTTTTTGCATCAATTGATTCCTAAACATGTTTAGAATATGTAGGTAAAATGATTTGCTAATGTTCGAAGCTGTTAGAAGAGCATGTGTATATCACAGATTAAATCGTACATGAATCTTTAAACGCGTTTTTCTCAAAACTGTGTTTTTATAATTTGTCTCCACGATATCTCAAAAATGGTTTGACCGATTTCTCTGAAATTTTAATAGTAGATTCAGCACATGTATAATCGTAGAATGAAAATAGAATTATTTGAAAATTCCGAGCGGTTCTATTTTATTCCAAGCAAAGTTATCAAAAAAAATCATGAAATTTTTAAATTAATTTTCAAAATCTTGTAAATTATTTAATTTTCAATATTTTTCAAAAAGTCTAGTTCATTCTATCGGCACAGGTTTACAAATTAAAATTCCGTTTGATTTTTTGATGTCAGATAAGCTTATCAGCCGAAATCATGTTCAATAACCTTTTTCTCAAGATGTGTGTCTTCGGAATGGTACAACTCATGTTCTTATGGAGATTCATACTTAAAAATTTTTTTACACTCTCCTGAAATATTAATAAATGTATCATAAAAAGTTCGAAGTTCTATCTCATTATTGGTCGTTAAAAATAAATTCCTAAAAAATGCTTAAAAAACGGGCCGTCGGTGACGGTGACTTTCTTAAGCCACAAATGATTAATATTCATATTTTTAAAATATTTCATTGAACATATATTAGGTTGTCAAGTATGAAATGGAGCAAGAGAAAATGCACATAATTGAATTGAAATTTGCTCCATTTCATACTTGACAACTAAATATTTTCATATTAATATTACATACATGAAATTTAATGGAGAATATTTCCTGCTATATTTGCAATATTTATTATAAATAAATCACGTTAATAAAAACCATATCGTAAAGCCAGTAATTTCGATTGGCACATGTGATCCCTGTACCGTTTCTAAGAAATTTGTACAACTGCGTTATGTAAAATGCAGAATATGTCTTGTCGCTAGTAATATCCGTCTGAGTCCTTGTCAAAAAAGGGTTCGAATAATTATACGCGAGGATGGGTCGGTCGGTTGGTCGGTCTCGCGACGACGATGATTCGATTTTTCGAGACGTTCCTTCATCTCAACCTATTCCACCTACCGTTTTATTCCCTCGAGTGAAAGAGGGAGAAAGAGTAGTTGGATGAGGGTAGGGGTGGGGGTGGGGGTGGGGTAAAGAGAGCTTTCGGGTCGCTGCTCGGAGAGTAAAGCGGGCGACGAATATTAATTGGCTTTAATTATTCGCGGAGGAGGACTCTGTTCTCTAACGTGAACAAAGTTTTTCGTGGCTTTCTCTCTCTCTCTTTCTCTTTCTCATTCTCATTCTCATTCTCTTTCTCTTCTTCTTTTTTTTTTACCCTTGTTCTTTCTACCCTCGTTTTCGTGTATACGAGAAGGGTAGTGTATCGTAAAATTGTTCAACCGACTACGAGAGTCATCGTCTGATTTATTCTACTCCTCTATCTATACTTTGATTTTCATCTTTTTTTTTTTTCCTTATTCCATACCCGAGTGTGTATGTTAGTTTTGTTTGCTTTTAATCATCGAAAGTTTATTTCAAGTAGTTTTCATTTCGAAAGCATTTTTTTTTCTTTTTCTCCCCTTCTCATCGAAAGTTTGATATTCGAAGGCGTTTTTTACTTTTTTATTTTTTAGATTTTTTAGTACAGGATTGAAAAATGTTGATGGTTGATATCTAGTTTCTAATTAACTGGATGTTTCAAAACTCGAAGAGAATCAGTCGGAAAAGTAGAATGGAGTACACCTATCCTCCTGTTGTTTTGTTTTTCTTTTTGCTAATGTAAAATGTGTATCATTTAAATTAATTATATATTGAATGAAATTTAATTCAATTTTCCATACTTTCGGTTGCAATAATATCTCTTACGTAGGAAGTTAAAAATAGAAAATTTTAAAAATAATTTGATTGTTTTTTTTGTTTTATCTAAACCATAACGTCCATACGTGTGTGTGTGTTTTTTTATATTCATTTTCTCGTACGTTGAAGTATGTGGGAAAGGACGGAAAAGGAGAGATTCGATATAAGAGGATTCACTAGGGATCGTATCTCTCATGTGGTAACTCGATAATCTAACGGAAAGGGTCAAGGTACTACTAGGTGGTAGTGAGTACCTTCCTATTTTCCTTCAACGATTGGCAACCTTTAACTATATATTCCGTCGTTTTCAATACTCTTACTACTATTACTTCAAACTATACCCAACTCTTTTTTTTACGCGATTTGTTTTGCGCGAAGATTTCTCTAACACGGAGTCCTTTCTCGCAACTAGAAAATAGCTGTGAAATAAAATTAAGGATTAGACGATAAATGAAAATGTTTAGTTAAGCCGTTAGAAAACAAAGACTTTTATTGGCTCACAAGGGGAAAAGCTTTTCGTCATAAAAATCCTATTTATATTTGCTGGTGGTACTTCGGCAACTTGGTCGCAATTATACAATTCTGGATACAATTCTGGATACAAGATTGTTGATCCAGTGTTCGCCTAATATAAATAGCTCTTTAAATTCCTTTCCGTCTGATCTGGTAAGTGTCCGATGATGGAATAGGCAGAGCATTTTAGAAAATGATCCCACCAGGGGAGCCTAGTAGCACATAGTGCAACGAGTAGGGATGTGTACGTTTTGAGAAATTTTCGTGGAGTTTACGCGCGCTCTTTGAAACGCAAATTGAAGTACCTCAGGTCGTTTTCGACTGGGCACAGTCATTTTTTTTACACGGTTCACGGTTCAATCAGAAAACCGTCGGTTTATGCCGACACATGTGTGAGTGACTTAGTCATAGCTTGTTTTAACACATGCAAACAGCTGATATCGAAGAATTGATGCTAGAAAGCCCTTTGGATGAGGAAAATTTCATCGAATTTATGACAGTTTATGATAATAAAGTTGAAGGTGAAGTTCAACAATTAACAGCTGTTTAACAAATCTTGCGCGGATAAGTAACGCAGTAGTATAAATGTAAATTTTGTAACGTACCCTTGCACAAAGAAAAGTGCTTCGAACGATATCACACTTTGAAACATTAAAAAAATTTTTGATTTTCTTAGTTTTTTATTTTTGACCGAACTATAAAAAAACGCCCGCTACATGGTAAGACTTTAGCGGCAATGTACCCGCGTAAGATGTGTTAATTAGCGAGGATTTGAAATTTGCTACAAGTATAGGACAACATTTTCTTACTAATTATTCTGACATAGAACGTGCATTCAAATTTTAACTTAATAAGCAACTTGAGAAACCATAAAAACAGTCGCTCCACCTTCTTCTTCTTTATACTTACACACACGTAGTATAATAAACTATTTCCTAACGAGGATGTGTGTGTTTATGTGTATCATACTACACCCAGGAAGAAACTTTGCTTTCGAAATTATCCCATCCCGTCAAAGTATCTTACAAAAGAATTCTATAAACATCGCTTCCAAGTATATACAAGCTAATTAATACGTAGCACATCGTTAAAGGATAACTTTTAATCAAAGTACTTCATAGAAATGAATGACCTTACTCTTTTTTTACACGGTCTTTTTTTACACTAATTTGAAATAAGATGGTTCATCAATATACTGTTTTACACGAATTTTTTGTTCTAACACGAATCCCAACAAAATTTTGTATTAATTCTAATTTTGACAATGTAATTAGAAAACGGTCGGTTTATGCCCACACAAGTGTGAGTGACTTGATCTACTTCATAGCTTGTTTTAGCAACATACAAACGGCTGATATCGAAGAATTGATGCTAGAAAGCCCTTTAGATTAGGACGATTTGATCGAATTTATGACAGTTTATGATAATAAATAAGTCGGTAATGACGAAACCGAAGGTGAAGTTTAGCTATTAACGGTTGTTTAATTCGCGAGGGCTTGAAATTTGCTACAAGTATGGGACAACATTTTCTTACTCATTATCTTGACATAGGGCGTGCATTCAAATTTTATCGTAATCTTAACTTTTGTGTAACAGGAAATCAAGAATTATATAAGCAACTTAAGAAACCAAAAAAAACAGACTTTGTAACAACAAAAACGCACAGAGAGACTGTTAATAACGAACGAAATTCTTCATTTGAATCAAAGTCGAGAATTGTGCTAGACATATCTGACACATCTACTGATGATAGCATTTTTGATCCAGTTCGTAAAAAACGTGCACGCTTGTTATCAATTAGCGATGAACAATTGTTAGAGTTAGTAATTTCATTCCTAATTTGAAATTGAATTTTTATATGTTGTATGTACTTATAGACTGAATTTTCAATGTACACTAATTTTAATTATTTTTTTTGTAATAAAAATGAATTGTTTCTATTTTATAAATATGTAGGACCAGGCTTCTCTACACCATTATAACATCAAACTTAAATAGTGATTGTGAGAGGAGATCGATCGGGACCCTGGATAGCTCAATAGATTAAAAACATCCGCCCAGAAAGCAAAAAAATTCGTGGTTCTATTCTCGGTCCAGTCAGTGCCTACGGTCCTTCTTTTTTCATGATTCCTACAAATATGTAATATGGATTTCATTATAACTTCTTTTGCACAGTTTCTTTGGGAAAATATTTAGAGATTTGTTATCATAAAGAATTTTTTAAAAAGTTCTGAAACATATCTCCAAATTTACCATATGTTGCATGTATTTTTTACTCGAAGTTTTTCTTTGCACGATTTTCTAAAGATCGTATCTACTGTGTAAAAAAAGAGTTGGGTGTATATACTTGAATTTAGATATTAGAGATAGAAATAGAATATCTTAGAGAGTGCTCTACTCTCTTTCCACTTCCTCTTTATATTTTTGTCTTTCTTTCTTCCTTCCTTCCTTCCTTCTTTATCCTAGTACGGGCTATCCCATTTAGTTTATAGGATATAAACGCTGGGAATAATCAGAAGGGCGCGAAAAGGGCTCCGGTTCGAGCTAACGTTGCAATCTCCCGAGGCGAGAAGGAATGCGATTAAGCGTTGATGGCTTCCTAAATGCAAACAACCCCTGAAACCGTAATCGCTGGCGACAATCGCTACGCGACAAAGGGTAAGGGACGAACCGATGTTTTACCCACGGGCAATAAGCGATAGAAATTAAGGATGTCAATTAAGCCTTCGTCAGTTTATCATCTATCTGTCTTTCTCTTATTCTTACTCTCACTCTTTCTCGTTCATACTATTTTAATACGTCGACGCATGATAACCCTTTAAATCTTTACTAACAATAAGATCCATTCCTGTGAAACACATTTATGTACTATGTACTATACATACAGAAATAACGCTTTTCTTTTATTCAATAATATATAAAATATTAGCTAAAGTTCATTTACATGTTAAAAATTATTAATTAATAATAATAATATATAAGGTAAACGACCTAATAACGAACCGAGATCCATTATCGGAACGATTTGACAGTATCTTATATTTAATCATGTACGCGATGGAATTTCAATAATCTTTGTTTATATTTGATACCTTAATATTTTATTTATACAAAAAATACATAAATTAAATGCATTAAATACATTAAATACATAAACAAAAAATTGTCAAATATAGGAGTAGTCTTAAATGCATGACTTATTTCGGTTACTTAATGATTTGGTTGAGAAATTAAAATAATGTATTTTTAATGTAATCAAAATTCTTTAATTATTTAAATTTAACTGTTCGTCTATTGGTTTACCTAAAGTGAGCCCGTACTTATTGTTAGCCATGTTTGTTTTATTGAATAACACATGCTGAGTATTTTGTTGACTCATTTATATTATAACCTCACAATCTTTTGTATTTATTTTATTATTTTATTAAAAATATAGAAAACAAAAGAAACTCGAAGCGAAAGAAATAAGACAGCTTGAACAGGAACAGAAAATACGGAATAGAGAACTAAAAAAAAAATAATAATAAATAATAAAAACAATCTAAATGATAATAATAATATTAAGTACTATTATTTAATTAGCTTACGATAAGCATAATCTTTACATTGAAATAAACTTATTTTATTTGCCGTTCCGGTATTGGGTCAATCAAATTCCGATATTGGATTTTGACTTGTTTAGTGTTTCGGTATTAGGTCTTTTACAATGATTTGAAAAACATTTTTTTAATATGTTAAATTTTAAGAAACTAAATGATATGATATTATGCCTAAACAGCTAAATATCTATTTCAGACAATGGAATAATTGTTTTTCTTATATTAGCTACTTAAGTATTTTCAAAATAAGAAAAATCAGTTATGTACCCTTCGTTGCTTTGTTATTGGGTCTTTTATCTTATAAATTTACTGTAACATATTGATATCTTAAGAATTACTTTTACTAAACTTTTAAAAATATAAATTTTTCTAATTATTATAATGTTTTGTTTCGATAAATAAACTTTTAGGATAGCCTGCATAAATAATAAAATAATATTTTCACCTAACGCACACAGCACACACACATACACACACACACATACACATACACATATATAAGAAAAATAAAATACAATCCTCCCCTCGTAGATTTTTCTATTATTACGTTCTACCGCAATACTTTTCTCGAGACAATAAAAAATAGAAAAAGAAATAATAAAAAAAAAGAAAAAAAGAAAGCAGAGGTTGGGTGTGTCATCCGTTATTGCGTATAATATTTTCAAGGTTTGTTCCTGATTGGCGTTCACGAAGATACGATGTTGCGTTAGACCGAAAACTGGGTGTATGCAAGAAGAGTATGCGAATAGATGGAAAGAGAGAGAGAGAGAGAGAGAGAGAGAGAGAGAGAGAGAGAGAGAGAGAGAGAGGAGAGGAAGAAGAAAGTGGAATTTAGGGGTCGCTTTCTCTAACAGCAACCCTCTCACCCTTCTTTTCACTGCCTACGTCCACGTTCCGGGTTGGCATTTCCCGACGTGCCGGCATCCGGTGTTCGCTCTCACAAGCCGTCGTCTTTCCTCATCCTCCTTCTCGTCATATTCGTCGTCGTCGTCGTTGTCGTCGTCGTCGTCGTCGTCGTCGTCGTCGTGGTTACCCTACCCAACATCCACGAGCTTGTCTTGCCACCCTAAGATATCGTATATTAAAACCACACTTTGTACTAAACTCCAACCCTTCTTTTTTCGTAATACTATTTCTACATCACCACCACCTCCACCACCACCACCTCTTTCTCCCTCTCTCTTTCTTTTTTTCTTTTTTATTATATTTTGCATCGATAGTTCAACAATTTTGTCATCGTTCTTTATTCCTTTTGGAATATTTCTACAGATTTTCATATAAAATACAATATTATTTTGTTAACTTGATCTCACAATTTATATGGCAATGTTATTTTTTTTCTGAAAAAGGGCTAGGGGTTAACATTTATGCGGTTCTTTTTTTTTTCCCCCCTTCACAACTAAATATTACATATATTATATTTATTAAAGATCATTGAAACGGAAAATTATTTATATTCTCATAGGGGTTAGGGGGGGGGGAGGGGCGTATGTAGAAACAGTAGTCGGATTATACAATTTACATGTTCCTTTGTTGTCAAATTATACAATTCCATAAATGAATGTTCCCTGGCTCATTAAAATAAATGTTTATTAAAGTTCGTTCATATGAAAGAATGCAATTGTAAATCGATATTTGAGATTGTTTATTTGAAATATGGTAGAAATCCATTTTCCATCTTCAACAAAATATTTAATGCTTTTCGTATCGAATTATATATATTAAAAAAATTTATTATTTTTTTAAATAATAATTACATCGTGTAACATTTAAACGGTGATCCTAGTTTAAATAGAAAAAAATCATGCAAACGTTATTAAAACAATAATAATAATAATAATAATAAAAATATCTAAAAATATTTGGTGTATTTATTCGATATTTCATATTATTTTACATTAGATGTTTTATTTACATTTGGGTGCTGACAATCAATCATGTATCTGGCATAAGAGGGGTGACTTATGGACTACACAGAGGTTCCCGGTTGAACCTCTTTCGTTTTTTCCTTTTGTCATCAAGAAGCTGACACCCTCTCGTTTCTCCATTTATCCCTTACTTTCTCTTCCTTCTTATCTTCTTCTTCTTCTTATTCTTGTTCGTTTCCACTTTTATCCCTTTTTTTTGACACGTTTCATCCCTTTGAGAATAAGCATTCTTCTAGGGGAGTCTCTAAACAGACTGATTGTGAGTACTTTCTTTATTTTGTATTTTTCCAACCCTCCAGTTCTTTTTCTCTAAAAAAAAGAAAAAAAAACCCAAGTATCCAAGCAACTCTAATTTCATTCGTAGAGGGCTTAAAGAAAAAATAATAATATATTTAAGTTAACGTTTGTGTTCGTTCTTAGCCGTAGGCATTGATTTGCGCGACCAGCTTGTGCGGCCAGTTTGAAATTAAAGAACAACGGGAGTGTGGCAGTCCCTTTTTCTAGCGAGCTTCCTGAAAACTTATTTCCAGAGAAGTAATTGCAGAGGAAGAAACGCTACTAGTTCATGTAGGGTAAAAATGTTTGCGTGTTTCCCTCTTTAAAAAACAACAAAATAAAATAAGGGACGAATTCGTTAAGCTTGATGCAGGAAAAAACTACTCCACCTCTGGGTACTGTTGCTGCAGATGCTGCTGTTCTTCTTCTCCGTTTACGTGTGGTTCTTCTTTATTTAAACTTTTTATTTTTTCTCTCTCTTTAGAAATAATTTTTTATTTTTTTTTATTTAAGTTATTTAAGTTATTAGGTTGTCTCCTAAGTTTCTTCCCTTTTTTTGATGCGAAATGAATACACGATATTTTTTGTTTAAGGTGAATTTATTATGTTATATATGAACAATTCTGTTCTATAACCTTCTTTCATCTCTCAGGAAGCCTCATTATGCCCGCTTTCCAAAATCGTTTAAACTTATTTGCAAAATATTCATTTTGGTGCGTTTTTATTCCGCTTATGGATAGGAAAGATTTAGCATGGAAAGAATTTTTTAACGAGAAGAACAAGTAGTAATCGGATAGAGCAAGGTCTGGGGAGTACGAAGGATGAGGTAGAACGTCCCAATCAAACTGTAATAATTTTTGTCTTACGGCCAACGCAACATGCGGTTTTGCGTTGTCGTGATGGAAAATGACGCCTCGTCGATTCGCCAATTCTGGCCGTTTTTTTGCTATGACGGCTTTCAATTGATCCTGTTGATTGCAATATTTTTTAGCTTTGATTGTATCACCTTGAGGAAGGACCTCGTAGTACACTACACCTTTCCAGTCTCACCAAATGCACAAAAGAACCTTCTTCGTGTGAAGTCCCGGCTTCGCAACAGTTGAAGGTCTATTTTCCTTAGACCAAGTGCGTTTTTGATGCACATTTTGGTATAAAATCCAAGTCTTGTCTCCAGTGACAAGCCTCTTTAAGAAAGGATCCCTTTCATGTTGCTGGAGAAGCAAATCGCACAAGGAGACGCGGTTCATAAGGCCGGTCTTCGTCAGTAGGTGTGGAACCTAAACCTCATATCGATTCGCATATCCCATCTTGATTAAATGCTTATGTATCGTTGTTTTGGGAATATTAGTAGCATCCACTATCTCGCGCACACTAAATTGCGGAATTTCAGTGATCACAGTCTTGATAATGTCCGTATCCGTCGTTTCTGGGCGGCCGCTGCGGTCTTCATCTTTCAACTAAAAATTGCCAGCTCTAAATTTTTTAAACCAATTGCGGACGGTCCTAATAGTCGTAGTACTACTCAAACGATGCATATCTCGTCTGCAGTGTCCTTTGCACTATTGCCTTTTTTAAAGCAATTAAGCATAACATGCCGCAAATGCTTCTTTTGGCTCTCCATATTGAACGGTGCAGAAAAAATTGTAAAAGAGACTTTGTCACCAACGAAACGTACTTTAAAAGAGCTCTGGGACGACTGAAACCGATACCATAAACGGCTAAGAGATAAGCCTGCATGTTTATATAAACACAGCAACTTAAAGTCATTCGTTGCGCGGCGCGGAAGAAACGTAGGGGACAACTTAATACATCAAGGTTGTGTCAAAGTCAACTAACGAACACCCTTTTTCACATCAAAAACTTTTAATAATTACAATATCAACAAAATATATGTAATATTTAAATTTTATTATATAGTATTAAACTTTATCACACAACTCACATACACACACACAAATGTTCCTGGAAGATGCAGAAGGAATAGCTACGTCTAATGGTCTCTCCTGCCAAGTTGTAACCTCACGGCGGTACCGCGGGAGAATCATGAGCCCACAGACAAAGGTTTAGGATTTTAGTCGGTATGGTGGTTATTATTGGCGAGTCCGACACACTGTGCATTTCTCTCCTCTAAAAAAGAAAAAAAAACACACACGCACAGAAATATTTTAATCCTTTGCACTTCGCGCTATAAAAGACGTTGGCTACCAACGTTGGCTACTTTGTTACGAAAACGCGCACCTAAGAACTTTAACCATTAGCACTTCGCGAGTTTCTATACTCCGTTCTGCACTACCAGCAATTCCGGCACATTTTCGCAGCGGAGCGCTTGAAGAAACGAAATCTTATTTTGAGTGGATAGAATTACACGTACTTGTGAATGTTTTAGATTTTAGTTTTTTTTTTTATAAATATGCACTTTCCTTGTTTAGGGAAAACAAAAATTTTAAATCTTGTAGTTTGTCATGGTGTGATTTCTTACGAAATAAACTCCCATATGCATTTCAGGTTTACTTGGGCAAGTTTTATAATAAACATTTGTTTGACGTCTGCCATCCTTTTCTTTTCTTTTTAGAACACACAAAGCAATCTTTTTTTACACATTTCCTGATTATGTGAAGTTTTCCGTCTAATTTCATTTCAGAAATTGATGTAGAATCTTTGGTTCTTTTTTGTTGAAAATCGCCTACGAGTTGATCGAGTCAAATTTTCCGATATTGAAAATGTGTCAGTACTTTCTCATGTTTATTGCACTGTACAGTTTTATAGAGAATGTACGAATTAAATATTGATATCTTTATTCTCTAAAATAACATTTTTCGCCACCACTTAAGGGGGTCACTCCGTGTGACGGCCAGTTTTTTATACATTTTTTAGGAATTTTTTATACTGGAAAATCATTTTATCATCATATTCTAAACATGTTTAGGAATCAATTTGCGTAAAAAAAATTCAATTTTTTCAACCTATCACACAGGGTGACTCCCTTAAGTTATTTCCTTATAAAGCAATAAGTCTTCTAACGAATCTTTGCTTTCGCTTTCAATAATTCTTTTTTTTCGTCTCTTCGGTGGTATAATTTTGCCACAACTACTTAAAGTATCAGAATCATAATAAACAATATCTTCTCAACTACCTTTTCATACTTGAAAATTAAATAAGTCTTCACTATCACTCAGCTTTAAATTCTCTTTAAAACATTTACTCTTTTCCATATTTTTAACCATAAAAAAATTAAAATAATTTAACAACAACACAGGAGTTGTGAAATAAATTGCTGATGTTCCCGTAGCAGAGACACCGAAGCGCTAAGGGCTAATATAAGGTTGGTGTATATGAAATGTAGGATTTTGTTTACATGCGAACGTTTGTCTTTCTTTTTTTCGTTATAGTTTTGTTTTTGGCATTATCTCGTTTATAGTTGTACTGTCCATTGCCAGAGTCACATTTCAACAAAGGAGATTTTCTCCAAAGTATCCCCTTTTGTTATTCGTTTTAAATTTTGTACCGGTATGAATTCTACCAACATTCGTGTAATTTTTTTCTATGAGTATTAATTTGGCAATAATGTTGCTGCAAGCTGCATGCAACATAAACCAAGCGTTTGGGGAGAATACTGTTAACGTTCGAAAAGTGCAGCGTTGGTTTGAGAAAATTTCGGTTTGGTGACTTTTCCCTACAAAATGATCCGCGTGGAAGACCCAGTTAACAACACAAATTTCTAGTCCACCAAAAAATATTTTCTTCCGCCATTTCAATGATTTTCATATAATACAATACGTCACCTATATTTGTTGTGTAATCTATAACCTTTTCAGTTTTGGGCTTACTAATCTACATTCTCAAATTTTTTTATGTACTGCAAGATCCTGTGGTTGATCAATCTTTCTTCTACAAAACAATTTTATCATTTTTTTCAAGTTGCGTAGAGAGTTGCACGGAACATTCCGAGCGTACAAACGTAAAACCGGTTGATATTTTTTGTATATATCTTAGAAATTGTACCATATTTTGATTTGACACCTTGTATCATTTCAACAGAAAACTTTAAAGAAATATGCATTTTTCAAAAAGTGATCTTGGGGATAAGTTAATTCCCCGAAATAACTAATAAACAGACAGCAGAATGTTATGCTAGAAACACGATGTCCGCTGAGAGGAGCCACCGGAGCGCAAAGGGTTAATCAATTAGTTGTAATGTGAGCCTCTCTTTGAAAAGTGTTTTAGTTAAATTATTTCGTAAAAATTCAACGATGAATCTAAATATTCCCATTTCTTCGCGACGAGTATACTCGTTGATAACTGGTTAAAAAATTTTAGTTTTTAGATATAAATTATGAGCAGGGGTGGAGTATTTATAGATATAATTAATTATTAATCAAGTGAAAGGGAAAGCGTTGAAAGTGTAAGGATGAGAACGTTGTTATCATTAATCTACGTTAATCCAAAAGACAGGAGTTAGATGGGAAGGGTCTAGTTACGTTAGTCGAGTATTTCGATGGGCTCGGAAGTAAACAGAACTCCTCTGATAAGTAATTAAGCCGCTCAGGGGCTCTTCCGCGACCAGATGCTCGTTTACTGCACTCAGTCCCTAATCAAGTAACGACGACTGTTTATACAAAGATCTACACAACGTTCGGGCTTCCTTCTCATTTCATCTTTTAACTTATCTTATGCATTTTTCATCCCCTATAAGAGCTGCTACTCATTCATTCATTCGTTTCAAGAACATGTATTAAACATTGTAAAGTAAACTTTTACTAATGAAAAATTCTTATTTTTATTTTTTATTTTTATCATTTTAAATAGTATTATTTCTATACGTGAAAATTCTGGTTCTTGAATTTTAAATCATGAACATTTATAACAAATTAAATAATAGATGGATATATTGTCATTGGAATTTTATACAAGTTTGGGGTCTAATTAAAAAAAAAACATATTAATTTAATATATTATATATTAATATATATCATATGTATATTGTTTCTTATTATCTTTATATTATTATGATTATGATATTGATTATTATTATTATTATTATTACGAAACGAGTAGATTTGGAAGGTCGTTAATTTATTAAATCTTTCCGATGATTCCATCGGATGATGCAATTACAATGCGTTGATATTGAATTTAAATTTCATAATTGATTGCGATAAAATATCAGCATCATCATTTCCCTGTTTTCTCGAAAATATGTTTTCCATGATTTTGTGTGAAGCATATTTTTCTTTTTGTTTTTCTCCTATACTAATTATATCTTATGCTCAATAATATTCCAATATTTATTTTTTTAAACAATATTTATTACTTTCGTTAATGACGTTTCGTACAATCATTCGTCAATAACTCGATTTCTATCAAATATAATAATCAGATTAGGTAATAGGATTTTTGGAAAAAGATTGAATGGATATGAAGATTGACATGATATCGACTGTCGAGTGCTTTTCCATCAACATTTTCGTTTTTTTCTTTCCTTTTTTTTTCTTTTCTCCATTTTATGTCAATCAAATCATTTAAAATAAGATTTTTTTCTTTTCATGTAATCGAAATTGATGTTTGAATCTGTATATATTATAATATATATTTAAGATTGAATATATACCAAGTGAACACAAAACGTTAATATGACGTACAATTTACGTCATTTTTGAATTTTTGAATTTTTGAAAAATGACGTAAATCGTACGTCATATTAACGTTTTGTGTTCACTGAGTATTTATTTTTTGAGAAATGACGTAAATCATACGTCATATTAACGTTTTGTGTTAACTGGGTATATATTGTTTCCAAGATTATTTTTATGATTGTTTGATATCTGATAGGTATTACATTGAAAAAGCTTTCACTCTTTCTCTTTATCAAGAATTGTCCTTTCTCGATTCGATAGAAGGAAAATTATTGGTAAAACTTCAACCAAGAGCTTAAAAGTTTTCCCTTTCTCAAATTTCTTCTAACACTTTACGTATATACGTTGGCACTTGCCAGTCAACAACGACACTCCATTTCCTTTTTCCTAGGGCTACTTCGTTCCTTGCTTCAACTAGAATCGATATTCCCAAGGTCGAAATGATTGACGAAGCGTTACGAATAAAAATAGATGTTCGAGGTATTCAAACCGGTGGGGGAGAAGTAGTTGCCAAAAGGGGAAGAAAAGTAAAGGAAGGAAATAATGCAATTGAAAGAAAGTGAACGAGTTTCGTATAAGTTTCTTTCTTTTTTTTTTTTTATGGTAAACATAAAGGAAAAGAATTAATCGTGACTACTCTTGAAAAGGGTGTCTTTGAAGTCGAGTTGTTAATTCATAAAAAAAAAAAAGGAAAAAAAGAGGAGAACATTTTCAAATGGTTGTAAAAAAGGGATACTTCGATGTTATTCCGACGACCACTCCCTCCCTTCTCCCACCACCAAATAGGGGTCGGAAAAATTTTTATTTTAAAAGTAACAAATTTTTAAATACGTATTTTTAATTTCATTAAAAACCAATTTGTGAGGATATTAAAGTTATAGGTATGTCTGTGAGTTTATGATAGTGAGCGATATTTGTTCAAGTATAAAGATAACTTTGTGAAATCCTGATATAGAATATTAGCGTATTTATTTATAGAAATTTTTTAAGAGCCAATGTACACGTTTAACGATAAAAACAATATCTAGGAAATATAGTTATTTATTTATTCACAACCCATACGCGATATAAAACAATTCATTTTTAATCATTCGTCGTCGTTTATATACACGCGCGTATCAAATATTTCTCATGCACGTGCAATATTTATCTATCAATTTATTTTTCATCCTTCTCGTGCGTATGCATCGTGTTTTAAATATTTATTTATTTATTAATGGTGTATATATATTATAAGTTAATATGGGGCGTAAATATTTTAATTTTTCCCCCAAAAAATCGATAGTATTCAAATAGGACGATCATAGACTATGTAAAAATCTCATAAACACTCATATATTTTTGTTCAATTGTTAAATGTTATTTTATGAAATGTTGAATTTTGGTTGTTCAGCATTTAGTATGAAAGTCACCGAAGCAATTTATTTCTTCTTGACTTTCATGAATTTTCCTCGAACAATTTGTTTTCCAAGATGTACCTTTAATCGACTTCGTTTAACGTGACGGACGTGTAATTTAGCATCGCTTGGTCTGTTGAAACAGTGAGATTTTTTATTCCTATTTGCTCGTAAATACGGATAATAGTCTAAAAGAAATCAGGCTATTATTTTTAGTTATTGAAAAAGTTTCACGAGAGCGACGATGCTAGAAACGATTTAAGGATACAATCGTTTCGCACAAATCAGATTACCGTTGACCGCTGTATACTTTCGAAATAAAATAAATCAAATGAAATAAATAAATAGAAATGTAAAGTAATTTATCATCTGTAATTACAAAAATAATGACACAGGTGTCTTTTCGTGAAATCTCAGAAAAAAACAATAAAAATAATTGCAAAGAGGAATTATCGAAATAGAAGAAGAAACGTAAACGTGTTTGATAGTTTTGGTTAAATCGATTGGTAGTAACATTGTTAAAGAAAAAAAAGAAAACCAGAGAGAGAAGAAGAAGAAGAAGAAGAAGATAAAGATAGATGGCAAAAGGAAGAAATTCCTGTCACGAATTCTCTTCGAAGTCTCGATATCGAAGAACAAAAACGAAGAAGAGAGGGTGATGACGAAAAGAGGAATGGGGTATTGTGATAGAGGGTTGATCTATCAGAAGGTTTCATCCATTCTAGTATCGAAGTTTACCGACAACCAAAGACCAATGAACGAAGAGATCGTAGATTGCTCAGAGAACGATTATTGGCCGACAGTTCGAAAGACAATGTCTATTATGTAATATATATTTACATTTAACTGTATATATATATGTATGCAGTATACATGTAAATATTTCTGTATAGGGTGTCTGGTTTAAAACAAATAGATACATTGGAATATCATTAGAATGATTAGTTAATAACTACTATGAAAAATAATAAATATTATAAGCATAAAAGAAATCACAGGAGTATTCTTAGCGTTATTGTCAATTTTATTAGGTGTTGGAATTAATTCGTAGCGTTTTTTTTACAAAATAACGATTTAGTTGAAATGAAAATAAAAAATTACATTATTGAAAATACTGCCCATCGCTTGCCACTTCTTTTTCCCATTTTTCAGGTAACTGTCGAATACCCCGTCGAAAAAAATGCCAATTTGGCAATCCTCATAAGATGTTAATTTTTCCCCTGATAAACCATGAGCCATTGATCGAAACAGGTGGTAATCCGAAGGGGCAATATCCGGAGAATACGTCGGGTGGGTTAAGACTTCCCATTTCAATGTTTCCAGGTATGTTTTCACTTGCGTTTCGCCACGTGAGGTCGAGCATTGTCGTGCAGTAAAATAACTTTATCGTGCCTTTTGTTCCATTCCGGCTGTTTTGAAAAATAAGATTTGTTGTAAAAAAACACCTAATAACAGCTGATTTACGATAAATTCGTTTCTGGAGGTAAAAACAAAATACTGTAATAACCACGCCATCTCTCATCAAACGCTACGAATTAATTCCAACACCCAATAAACACGGAATATTTACTCGTGAAACGATCTTTTGAACTTCTTATACAAGCAAATATATTTTAGGATTATATTAAACTATTTGATTAATAGATATTTTATTACGGAAGAGTACTTTATTGGTTAGATAACTAGTTACTAGTTAATGATAACAAAAATTTTCATCAAATTTTATATATTTGTATAAAATTGAATTGAGACGCCTTGTATACGCGCAATATATTCACGTATCAGAGATAGTATTGACAACTGTGAGTGGGTGTAGAGAAAGGAGGAAATGATCTAACTCGGCCTGTTTCCAATTCGGTGCTTTAGTTATGGCCGATGCAAGCATCTCGAAGGCCAACTCGGAGGACTATTTCGACTTGGATTCGTCCTCGTCCTGCTCCTAGCTGAAAACCACCCCGCAGACTGGCCACAAACAAGGAGGTGGGCAATCTCGAGGTTGCTCAGCATTTCCACCTCGTCGGACTGATTCAGTCCTTTCTCTCTTTCTCTCTCCCTCTCTCTCTCTCTTTCAACCTAGCCCTTCTTTGTCTCGTTGATTCACCTTACGATCAACCACAATGTCCTGGTCCAGATGTCCTATCTTTTCACCCAAACTATTGTCATTCAATTTATCCGTCCATCAAAATAATCATTTTTTTATTGGACAACTTTAACAATACAATTTGGTAGAACTTGAAACGAGTTTTTCTTTTCTTCATATTTTATATCCACCAGTAATCGTAATAACTATAACAATAACTTATAACAAGAAATAAGTTAAAAGAAAATAAGGTTAAAATATTGCATTTAACATCGTAATTGAATTGAAAGTTACAACATCATATAATATCATTAAATTCAATTCGTATTCTTGTTACTCGAAAAGGTGGTAGTATAGCTTAGCACAGTCGAATTATTTCGTGTCTTTCAAATAGATGTACACACATGTACACTAAGTATACGTGTACGTGTATAAGAAAAAAAAAAGATATGAAAGTAGAATGTATATAAGTCTATGTATAGAGAATAATAACGTTGAAAACGTTTGGTCCTCGTGTACGTTACATTTGCGTATGATGCTTATCGTTATCCACGTTAATACTTTGACTTCGTTGCTAGAAAAGCTAAAAGCAAACAAGCAACAACAATAACAACAACAACAACAACAACAACAACAACAACAGTAACAGTAACAACAAAAGCAACTTCAACTACGACATGGACTCGTTGCAGTGTCCAGACAAGCTGGGTTTCTTTTTCCACATTTTCTACTTTCGTGTACTTTTACTTTTAACTTTATCTTTCCTATTTTTTTCGTATATATATATATATACTACTATTTCGTCTCCCCCTTTTTCGTGGCTTTTCATGCCACTAAACGTTAAGTTTCCTGTTGCTGGAAGAAAGAAATGTGGAAAGGCGCGGCTAAATTTATGCTTCATTCGTACACGTTAGGTATACATAAGGAGGAAACGAGTGGAGCGTAAATTATGGTACTCGTGAACGCGAACTTGCCCTCTTTGGCTACCTTTCTCTACTCTTTTCTCTTTCTCTTTCCTTTCTTTTCTTTTTTCATCTATGTATATCCATCCTCTCTCATAACACTGGAAGGTGGCAATGGTGGTGGTGGTGGTGATGCCGCTCCCGAAGGGGTAGGGTACACCAGGTCGTGGCTTTTATTTATTGTTCCAGAGAGCAACGCTCACACAGAAACCATGCTTCCGTCTATGCTCGGCTGCTGCCTGCTGCGAGAAATTTCATTTAAAAAACTGCCACCGTCGCTTTTTATCCAATGAAACGTGCCTTTTACCTCAAACTTTAACACACTAGTAAGAAAACCATCTCGACGAGAATGGTGATGATAGTAGTGTGGTGTTGGAAAGGAAAGTAGACTATTTCCTTCTCTCTTTTTCTTTCTCTTTCAGTGTCTTTTTCTTTATCTCTATTTAACCTTCGTCTCCTTCTTCTTTTAATTCTCACCAGAGTTGCTCTCCTCCCGCGTAACCACCTTGTTTCGTCTCTCGTAAATCTTCGTCGTTTGTTACACTTCTTGATACGTTTAATAAAGAGAAAAGGTCTGTGCAGTGTATGTGTGTGTGTGTTTGTGTGTGTGTGTGTTATCTCTTTCTATTTTTATTTTTTATATATAACTTTCTTTTTCTTTTTCTCTCGAAAGAAAGATGAAGACCTGCTAAGGGAAAATGAGAAACCGATGGAAAAATGGTAAAAAAGGAGAGCGTGAAAAAGTTAAATGTATATTAATGCTTGGGGATAAAAAAAAAATAGAAAGAAAGAAAAACGAAGGATAGAAAGAGAGAGAGAAAGAGAGAGAGAGAGAGAGATGAAGTTTGTCGTACGCGATTTTACCATATAATTTATCGTTCTTTTCTTTTTCATCCAGAATTAAAAGAGAAAGAGAGAGAAACAACAAACACTAAGGGACATAGAATATTAAAGTTAATTTGTTTAATTCCATATCCGCGAGAAAATACGTAAATTCATATTTTATTCAAAATGTACCCATTTATATTTTGCATAAACCACATGCATATTTTACATATTTTAAAATAAAGATAAATAAATAAATAGATAAGTAATATGAAAAATTGTAATTTTCAAATCGTTTTCAAGTGCAATGTCAAGTACAACCTGACGCATCCTTCAAAGACAGGATTACAAATTTATATAAATTTTAAATCTTCCCTAGGCAATATACATTTTTTTTTTTCTTTCAAAGTATTCATTTCGAACCATGTTCGTACATGTATCTCACAGAGAAAAAATACTCTTTTTCGTGTCTTTTACTTTCGATAGAAAGGGAGGAGTTCGTTTGCAGGCAAAAGAGAGGACGAAATGAGAGAGAGAGAGAAGGAGAGAGAGAGAGAGAAAGTCCTCGTCTTCCTCCCTTCAACTCTACCCATTTCCTCGCCCCCGTTCTCTTTTCTTTTCTTCTATCCTTCGGCAGAATTACGAACGGAAGGCACTAATTGACTGGCTCCGTCGCCTCCGGTTTTCGAAACGAATTAGCCGTCGACGAATGCGATTCAGTCTGGATAAACCCTTCGTATCTCCTCGTCTTTCCTTAGCCCTTTTCCCTCTCTCTCTCTCCTTTCCACTTCTTTCATTTTCTCTTTCGTTTTTTCTAGAATGAAAAAAAATCTCGCGTTTTTCAGTGCTGCATCTCGTTACAACCCCATGCGACAAGGTAATCGTAGTGGTAGAGTGTACGAAAAAAGTGGAGGTGGGGGAGAGGCAGAGAGAGAGAGAGAGAGAGAGAGAGAGAGAGAGAGTGAAAGCTTGTTAAACCATCGAGAATTCGAGTTAATTCCGCTTCGCGTTCGAAGCAACCAGCCCATTAGCCACTATAGGACCGAGCCTAATTAGCCTGCCAGGGGGTTGTTGGATTAATGCGACACCCTCATCATCAGAAAGACTGGCGATGCATGTTACCTATGTACTTTCTCAAACTCTTTGTCGGCAATCCTCTTCGTAATAACTCCTAACACCACCCTCCCTTTAACTCTTTCTTCACTCCCCATCCTATTGGCCAACCGTCAACTCTCTATTAAATTCTTTTATCATAGTTGTTTTAGTTTCTTTTCTTCTTCTTCTTCTTTCTCCTTCTCTTCTTCGACACCTTTCGATATTTTTTAATCGAATAAAACAATCTCTCTTGTCTTTCACGTCGACACACACGACACACGATGACGAATCAAAGAGAAATAGATGAAGAATTAGTGGTTCAATTATTTGTTGAAATATTGCACCTCTCTTGATGCAATGCGTTTATCGAATAAACCGCAACTCGATTAACGTTTCAGTCGATATTCGTGATCATCTTTCTATCTTTCTATCTTTCTATCTTTCTATCTATCTGTCTTTTTCTCTTTTTCTTTCGTTCTCTTTCTACATCGTGTGTGTACAACTATCGACTAAAAGTTTGTAATACGAAAATTTAGGAGAGATCTTTAAATTAGTAAGGAAAAACAAATTCATTCGCGGGGTAAATTTTTTTTTTATCTGATAACAAAAAAAAAAGGAAAAATTTATGAGTAACATGCTTTACATTTTTTATTATTTTTACGTTCGGTAAGAGGAACGAGTATTTTCTTTCATCGTTAAACATCGCTATTTTAAATAACTAAATTTTTTTTTCAAATTCATAATTCATAGTGTTTGAAATGATCGTAGATATGGTCGAATTTGATGGATTCAACTTTTCAATTATTTCTTGTATTTTTTTTGAGACAATTAACATTCCACCAGGGCGTTTATATTATTCTCGTTAGTTAAACGTTAGTTAAACGTTGTAAATCTTTTAAATTTCTTGTTGGTTGTGTAAATGTATTTATGTACTTTGAACGTTGATACTATCCCGTATGATATACAAGAGTATTAAAAAATAGAGAGAGAGAGAGAGAAAGAGAAAGAGAAAGATTTATATTGGCAATGGAATTTTCATTTATCTCTTCGTAATAAAACGCCATTTAACGATATACACAATGCCCATCTCCCCTTCCTCCGACCTCTCCAATATCTTCCTGTTTTACTCTGTATTTTTATAATACTCATTATCAGAATAGCTTGTTATTCGAAAGAGATAAACCGATAATCTGATTCGCTGACCGTTCCGATATTATTACTAGCTTTGTCGAGATCGAAATAATTGCACGTTCGAGTCCACTTTTTTTCCTTCTCTTTTTCTTTTATTTTAGTTTTTCTTTTCTGTCTTTTCTCCCTATGTTCCTTAACGTTATTTTGAAGGATAATTATAGTTTGGAAAATGCGATAGGTAAAATTGTTACACGTTTGTAGTAGATAACGCAATAGATCGAGCAGAATTCACCTATCAAAGTTATTATTATCGAGAGCAAATGTATTTACATATGCGTATTTGTATTTGTGCATTCACGCGTGCGTGCGTACGTGCTTACGTACGTGCGTTCGTTCGTGCTTTCGTGTCTGTGCATGTTGTGCATGTTGTGCATGTGTGGACGCGTGTATGTAAGCGAACGTATGCGTCTGACACGTTTCATTTCGCAACGATATGATAATTCAGAACCGAGTGAAAGTGGAAGGGCCGAGGCGCGTTTACACGTGCAAGTACTACTATACCTATATGTATACTAACCTCATCGATCGGAAACCTTTCGCTCTAAGCTTTACCGCGGAGCTTAATTTTCAATTATCGCTGGATTCCGTGGGGCAGACGAACGAAATTGGATTCTAATGACGTGCTCATAACGATGAGTTAGATTTCAAGTTTTAGGGTTCAAAGTAAAAATTCAAAAAAAGATATTAAAAGAAAGAAAGAAAAAGACAAAGAAATTAATTAAAATCTTCTTCTAGATACCAAATGAGATTAAAACATTTTCTTTAATCAACAAAAATTATTGCAGTATTTTAGAAGGGGTTTCATCTTTTTTTTTTTCAATTATTAATTTATCCAACTTTCATGAACTTAAAGAAACAATTGAGCATCTTTAAATTTATTTTAATTTTGTATTTGTTAATTGATTAAAAATTGAAGATACTGAAAAAAGAAAAAGAAAAAAAATTAGAAAGTACACCAAAAGTTACATTTAAAAATGTTCTTATTTTAACATTTAGCAAAACAGTAAATACTTTATAAAGAATCCTTGACATTAAAGTCACGTTTGAAAGAACGAGATGCGCGTTTTAGAAAAATACATCTTCAACTCTTGCATTTTATTTTTCTTCTCTCGAACTAACAATAATAGGACAATGGAGCAACGAACAAGATATTCTCTCCAAATATTTCTCTCGCGAATTAAATAAGGTTTCGTCGAGAAAAAGGGGAGTCAACGACAGCACGAGAGAGAGAGAGAGAGAGAGAGAGAGAGAAAGAGAGAAAGAGAATCTTGGTAAAAGGAAAAGAAGAAGTGCGAGATGCCATAGCTCGGAGGCTTTCATGCGTGAACCTTGCAGGGAGGTCACCAACCCTCTCTCTCTCTCTCTCTCTCTTTCTCTCTTTTTTATTTCTTTCTTCTTTCAATGAAAGGGGGAAACGTCTAGAACACGGAAAACGCAGAGCATTGGGGGATGCTAGAATACGAGAATACGACATGGCGTTTCGAGGGTTGTTAATATCCTGGAAATCTGTTTTCCTCTCCCCTTCTTTTACGCATTCGAAGATCTTTCCATTCGACCGCGATGCGTAATGCGTGTAAGGTATTGCACTATGGCGTCTGGGTGATGCCGATGTTGATGGTGGTCGTCGTAGTCGTCGTCGTCGTCGTAGTCGTCGTCGTAGTCGTTGCCAATGGCGTCCTCTTCCCTCTTTTTTTTTTCTTTTCTTTCTTTTTTTTTCCCTAAAGAAATTCACCGAGCGACATCCGCTCGATCGCACACGACTTTTTCCCACCTTATTTCCGGCTACCAACCCCTCTCCCGAATCACCACCACCCTCCTTACATCCACTTTTTTCCGGACCGTTTCGAGCAGCGCGTATGAAAAAAAAAGAAACGGGGAGAAAAAATGAATGAAAGAAATAAAGAGAGATGGTAGCTTTCACGAACGTTACTGCGACGACTACGATATTTCTTTTTCATCTTCTTCTTCTTCTTCTTCTTCTTCTTGGTTCTTCTTGGTTCTATTTTTATTCGCGTTTTTTTTTCTATGTGCATTATTCTCCTTCGATGAATCGAACTAGACTAGAGAACGTATTCTGTTTACACCGAAGAGTAGGGTGTCTGTATTTGCACGCTATTCTTCGATTCGGATTTTTACGGATCTTCTTCTTCTTCTTCTTCTACTTCTTCTTTTCAAATGCGTTTTTTTAACTATGTCGGCGTTTAATTTTTTTATTTTTTCTGGTTCTGCTATTTTTTCCCTGGAAACGAAAACAAATTAATTTTGAGTTTTCCTCTGTTATTGTTTGTTGGTTAAGAGACAAATGAAAAATCGATAAATTAATTCTGTATTAAATTTTGATTTATTTCAATTAACTCACAAATTCGTTAATAATTAATTATTAATCATAGTGGGCAAAGTTTAATGAGATACGAGAGAGAGAGAGAGAGAGAGAGAGATGCACATATGCAGGAGAGTTTCAAGTTGACTTTGAAATTAACTACGACGTAGTTTAAGATCCACTATCAGTGACCTTCCCCTTGTACGAAGGCCATTACATGCGATCTAACGACTATAGAAATAGATCCTTTGTGATCAGATATGATCGATGGACCGAACTCATTTGAGACTATAAATGTCAGGGTAGAGATTCTTTGTCGACCAAGACGGAAATAGAAGGATAAACGAAGATCGATAAAGGGATGAATGTTGTTTGCGATAAAGGATGAGAATAAAGGAACAAGAGAAAGGGGTAGAAAAATTCATATCAAAGTGAATTTTTGTAAAGGATAGTGAAAGGTACCAAAATACTTACTTCATTTTATATCAAACCGTCATTTTTAAATTTAAATTAAGTTTATATTTTTATTCGTATAAATAATTAATTCATATTATATATAAATATAATTAATTAATAGAAATTTACAAGATAATTATTCGTGCAAATTATATAAAGAAAAAGTTAACCTTCTATGAGTCTGTGCAACTTTTAGGTTATACAATAATATATCGTCATTTTACCTAATAATTTTACTTTTTTAACAAGATTATATCTTAATTATATTATATCTCTGAGATAACCCCAATAACAATATTGATAACTAATAAACAAACAAAATAAATAAATGAAAAAACATAATTTAAAAAGAAATTTTTATTTAATCTGCACATATAAGTTTAGAATTGTTGATATTTCATTGCATAAATGTTTTTACATTTAAAACAAAAATTCGGCTCTTAGAGGGTTACAAAAATTTGAGAATACTTTGAACATCTATTCGGGAAAGATTAATATTTTATTTTAAATTAAACGTGTGGATGTGAAATAAAAAATAAGACAAGCGTTGAAATTTAGAATCGTAATATTTTCGTTTGAAATACATATTATAAAAACCGAGTATGCTCGCGTTAAAGAAAAAAAAAGGAAGAAAAGTTGAGAAATTGGTAGTAGTGTGACTTGAACTTCTCGCAATTCGATGTGGGTGTTCGTCTAATACTCGGCTTTGTCTCATCCAAGAGCAAGCGATTTTCTCTGCAGTGAAAGAAAGAAAGAAAGAGAAAGCAAGGGTGGAAGAACGAATCCCGCTGCTTCTTCCTCCACTTTATTTCTTCCTTTACCCTTCATCGCGAAAAAAGGGGTAAGTCTTCTCGAAAGAGGGATGAAAGCAAAAAAGACTAAAGATTTCGACGTCTCGAGGATCCATGGAAAATAAGAAAATTCTAAACGAAATTGATCGAACGAGCAGGAAAAAAAGAAATGATTGAAAAATAATATTAACAAAAAAAGCAAGAAAATCCTATGAATCTAATCGATTTGAGCAACGAGAATAAAACTGTCAAATGAATATTTAGAAATTGTATTGGGAGTATAAATTAATTCGGTCCGTTTTTTTTTGTGGTCAAAAATGCATTTATTTGGATTTTTTATTTAAAATGGATTTCAATCGTACAGAAACAGTTGTTTGTGTAACTCCCAATGATTCTGCAAGCTCTTCCTGCGTTTGACTAGGATTTTTATCGAGTAATGCTCTCAATTCTTTGTTTTCGAATTTTGTTGGCTGTCCAGAGCGAGGCTTGTCTTCAACGCTGAAATCACCATTCTTGAAACGTCGAAACCATTCCCTACATGATTTATCAGTTGGAGCATTGTCAACATAAACTTCTACCAGCATTCGATGCGCGTTTAGCTGCGCTTTTCTTCCAATTAAAACAGAAAACTAAAACCTCCCGCAAATGCTGTTTAGTTAATACAAAAGTGTTGACATATTCAACACAGTAAAAAACAGGGGTTTTGTGTGAAACTCAAAGCGATATGTACTGAATATTATTGACAGATGTCTAACCTCTCAGAAACCACCGGAATCAGCTGTCGATATGACATATTCATAACAGTTAGAGCCATTTTTTGAAAACGGACCGAACTAATTTATACTCCCAATAAAAATAAGTAAAATTAGTATATTCGAGATCGAGTGTTTTCATTCTAGTGTATAGTCGTGAAAAAAAGAAGCATAAAGTAAACAGAGTTCAAACTTTGAAGTCTCGAGTATATCCGCATGGAAAATACTAAACGAAATGTATGGAAAAAAAAAACAAATAAAGAGAGGAAGAAACTCAATGCATCCGATGAGCAGTAAATTTTGTCTCTAGTTGTATTGAGACCTTGAATAAGTTCTCCCTGTTTCTTAAAAAATGGCATTAGCAGTACTCCGTGCATGAAATTCTCGAATGGTAATACATCGGCAAGGAAGTACTTTATGTAACCTTCAATTTCAATGTATGGTGTCTCACTATAGTGTCAACCACGTGCTTGTCTATTTTTGTGGCAAATAAAGTGTTTTTGCGGAGATTTTTAATGCACTACTTTATTCAAAAGAAATCTGTAGCTGAACCAGACAGAATTCTTGTTGAGAAACTTAAGGCGACAATGCTCTGTCGGTTACGACATGCAAAGACTGTTTTCGATGCTTAAAAAATAATGATTTTGAACTTGAGGATAAGGAACGTTTTGGTACACCAACATAGTTTCAAGACGAACAATTAAAACCTTATATTGAACCTAACCTTTCCTTATATTTTAAATAAAGCTTTTATTTTGTGATAAAAACGGCGAGAACTTATTCAAGGTCCTACAAAAATAAGTAAAATCAGTATATTCGAGATAAAAAGAAACTCAATAGATCCAATGAGCAGTAAATTTGGTCTCTACTTGTATAACGAGAGACGAAATTTTTCTTACAGGATTTGTAACATTTTCTCGCATAATAAAAACATCGTTTCCTTTCTTTTTCCTTTCGAGATTTATTATTCTTTTTGAGGTTTCTCGAAGGTAAAAACAATCATTCGTAAAGAAACAGTAGAACGAGTTTATCGAACGACACAAAAAGGGAGCTTTTGCCGCGAGCCCGTTTTATTTGGTTCCTTTTTCAACTCTCATTCTTCGATTCCTTTGACTAAAAAAGAAAGAAAAAAATAAATAAATAAAAGGACGATAAGGAAGAAGGACCCCAGTTACTCCCCTGTTTAAACTTTCTTTCTATCTGCATCGACGGTGTTTACATCGGCTGGAATAAGTCCGAGGGAAACCACTACATTTTCCAAATGAGTATGGCTTAGGTTTTCGAATGAAAGAGCAAGGGTATAAAGATAGATAGATAGATAGATAGATAGATAAATAGATAGATGAATGGATAGATAAAAATAAGAAACGAGAAAGAAGGATCGGATCTTTTAGTCGCCATAAAAGCAACTTTCCCCTCCAATACTTTTTTTCTAGTTCGTCCTTGGAAATATACAACGACTGCATCCCTTTTTTCTTCTTCTTCATCTTCCTCTTCTACCACCATCTCTTTATTTTCTATTTCTTTCTACCATGAGCTAGTTACGTACCATACAACTCTTATATTTATGAGGGGTCCTACGAGGGAAGAAAACACCGTACACGTCGCCAATTTCCACGAGGATATATCCTCACCCTCGTTTTTTCCCCATTTCACCCCCTTTTTTTCTTTTTCTTTTCTTTTAGTTTACTTTCCTTTCCTTTTTCTTCTCTTCTGTTCTCTTCTGTTCTCTTCTGTTCTCCTTCCGTCCCTTTCCACAATTCTTTCTCCACTCTTCTCGCACTCAACAAAATATTTTTTTTTCCCTATCCTTTTATCTTTTATCCTTTTTTCTCTTTTTTTTTTCTGTATATATGTATAACACGATCGTTCCAATTTTTCCGCACCATAGCTCTTAACGAGAACTTGCCTAAGAAAATGATCGTCCTTTTATTCGTAACAACGAGTATATACACCACTTACCCTGTTCGGACAATATTTTCTATCTTCGATTATCCAATCGTTCTTGCTATTTTTACTACCTTTTATGTATACTTCGTTTCAAATTTTTTTTCATTTAGTTCTTTTTTTTTCTCTTTTTTGCATCCAGTTGTTTCGTTATTTTAACATTTAGAAAATACGATACGATCGATTCGACGAAATTTGTATTATTTTTAATTACTCGAAAGTACGAAGAACGATTAATTTATTTTTAAAACAAACTTAACAATAAAATATAACAAAAATACAAATTTCATTGAAGAAAATTAATTTTTATTTGTATTGTTTGTTTTTAGTTTTATTAATTACGATTTAAAAACGCGACACTTGAAAATCATTAATGAATTATTTCAAATGACAAATGTCAATCATCGTTTTATCCTTGTATCTACTTTTCCTTTTACAATTTTGTTTCGACAATATTGAAATAAGGTAAAAGACCCAATACAGGATCGAGACCAATTACCGAAACGATTTGACAGTTAGTATCTTATATTTAATCATATACGCGATGGAATTTCAATAATCTTTGTTTATATTTGATACCTTAATATTTTATTTATTAAAAAAATTCATAAATTAAATACATTAAATACATTAAATACATAAACAAAAAATTGTCAAATATAGGAGTAGTCTTAAATGCATGACTTATTTCGGTTATTTAATGATTTGGTTAAGAATTGAAAATAATGTATTTTTAATGTAATCAAAATTTTTTAATTATTTAAATTTAACTGTTCGTCTATTGGTTTACTTAAAGTGAGCCCGTACTTATTGTTAGCCATGTTTGTTTTATTGAATAACACATGCTGAGTATTTTGTTGACTCATTTATATTATATCCTCGTAATCTTTTGTATTTATTTTATTATTTCATTAAAAATATAGAAAACAAAAGAAACTCGAAGCGAAAGAAATAAGACAGCTTGAACAGGAACAGAAAATACGGAATAGAGAACTAAAAAAATAATAATAATAAATAATAAAAACAATCTAAATGATAATAATAATATTAAGTACTATTATTTAATTAGCTTACGATAAGCATAATCTTTACATTGAAATAAACTTATTTTATTTGCCGTTCCGGTATTGGGTCAATCAAATTCCGGTATTGGATTTTGACTTGTTTAGTGTTTCGGTATTAGGTCTTTTACAATGATTTGAAAAACATTTTTTTAATATGTTAAATTTTAAAAAACTAAATAACATGATATTATGCCTGAACAGCTAAATATCTATTTCAGACAATGGAATAATTTGTTTTCTTATATTACTCAATTAACACAAAACGTTAATATGACGTAAATCGAACGTCATATTAACGTTTTGTGTTAACTGGATAGCTACTTAAGTATTTTAAAAATAAAAAAAAAACAGATATGTGCCCTTTGATACTCTGGTATTGGATCTTTTACCTTATTTGGATTTAACTCTATATATATGAAAAAAAAATTTGATTTGTGTTTTTTATTTCTTTTTTCCAGCTGCAGCAGCAGCGTCTCGAGTTTATGTTGACGCGTTATCCAGACTGGCACGTCAGGCACAGCTGGGAACATGGGGTGGATCGAAAGATGTTGGTGAGTTGCAACAACAACAACAACAATAACAACAACAACAACCTTACAACAGTAAAATGTTTGACGCGGTTGATAATACCACGCGAAAAGCGACTAAATTATATCGTCTATCGCGTGTTACATATTTATAGTGAAACGTTTTCTATCTCGTTTCAACTCATTTTCTCTCTGTTTGTCTGCCTGTCTGCTCGTCCGTCTTTGTCTTTATCTTTCTCGTACATTCAATTAAAATGTCCACGTGAAAATTCGTGGGTACAAAAGAAAAGAAGAAAAAAAAAAAAAGGGCGGAAAGGGTCCTTTTTCTACCATCGGCAACGTCGAACAGCCGACTAATTAATTAGCCAGTCTTTCCACGTATCATTTACTCGCATGCAAATAAATCCTATATAGACCATAAACTCCTCGTATACACGCGTATGCGTAAATAAATGCGATGGTACCTACTTATCGTATGTGTTTGTTTTTTTTCGTTTTAACGTACTAACCAAAAATAAAACCCAAAACAAAATTCTTTATATATTCCCTACGTTTCTATGCTCTAATAACGATAATAATATTATTAATAATAATAACAAAATTATATAATAATATACGTAATATAAAAACGGGATTTTCGTATTTGAGCAAATATATATGATAAGATAATTTATAATATTCCTATAATATACCATAATAACGATAAGGTTTTTTTTCTCAACGGTGAAGTGGCACATAAACTTTTAACAAGTCAATCTTTTTTTTTTTTTTAAACAAGTCAAATTTTTTTTATTACAAAATTACGAGAGAAAAATTGAATTAAAAAATAAAAATTATACAACATTTCTGTTTGAAATTCCTATCAAATTTTTTTTGTTTTTATTATAGAATTTATTTAAAATAATTCAAGGTTTTTTCTTTCGTCCAAGGTTTCTCTCGCAGTTTGTTAAAAACTTTTCTTTGTGGTCGTTTTGGTTTTGGGTAGGGTGCCTCTACCACAAAACGGGGCAGGAGTGGGGTCCAGTTCTATGTCGTGCTTTCTCCAGGCTTCCCAAAGCCAATAAAAGCTCGTCTATTTAACCGTGGCTAAGCTTTTGAGCTTTTCCCTTTCCCTTTCTCTTTCGTTGCACACAGAAGTAAAACCCCGTTTCTTTTTTGTGCTCAATGGTCATATATACGTTCAGTAGAATGAGAGAAAGAGAGAGAGAGAGAGAGAGAGAAAGAAAGGAAGACAGAGGAAAAAAAAGTTCTTAACAAGATCATTGCAGCGTGATAAGTGTACGTATTAAGTTCAGGTCGATAACCCTTATAATCTCGAAAGACCAAAGTGAGGGTAAAAACCCGCAACGCTCCAAGTTCTACGTTGACTATAGCAATAAGTAGAAGAAGGGGTTGAGGAAATGGGGTTGGTATGAGGGGCGGGGATGGAGTTGGAAGATTCAGGGAAGCTTTCCAAGTGCAAGAGACTCGTGGCAAAGTTTTTATTTGTTCACTCTGGTGTACACATCGACAGCTAAGGATATCGGCATCGCGAGTTTCTTTATCGCGTTAAAGCTGCCTGTTCCCACCTTACACACCCCTCACCGCTCTCTTTCGCCTCTTTCTTCTTTTCCACGCCAATCCTTCGCTACTCCAGCTTTTTTCACTCATCGATATCAAACTATCTTTTCGTACTTTTCCCTTGAGAAGAAAATTTATCATCGAGCTTGAGAAGATAGGGTCGTAGTTTTGCCATGAATTTAAAAACGTGACTTCTTACCTTCCTTCGAATCATTCCCACTAATATTTTTAACGTTTATTTCATTATGTTACTAACTTCAAAAAGATTCCCTTTGTATTTTATTTCTTTTTGCGTAAGAGAACATTAATATAGTTTCTTATCTTGTAGATCTCAATTCGTGAAATTTAATAATGTCTTTTCTAAAGAAATTAATGTAACTTCTGGTGTTCCACTGGGTTCTCATCTTGTTCCATTTTTTTTTATTCTTTTTGTAAATGATATTTCTCATATTTTTCAGAATTCTAAGTTTCCTCTTTATGCTGATTATTCAAAAATTTTTAAACGTATAGACAGCCCCAATAGTGCTTATTTATTGTAGGATAATCTTAATAGACTTTATAATTGGTGTCTCATTAATAAATTATCTCCCAATTAATCTAAATACCATAGAGTTCATTTTAATTGTAAAAGGAATTTTAAGATCTACGATTATTTCATTAATTCATATAAGCTATCTTCATAAGACTCCATAAAAGATCTTCCCATTATATTTTTCTCTGATCTTCCTTTTAAATTTCATTGCATTAATATTATCTTTCGGAGTCTCAATACGCTTCGATTTATTTACAGAATGTTTGATCATTTTAATAATACTAATACTCTTAAAATTCTCTATTGTCAATTGGTTCGGCCTATCCTAGAATATGGTAGTGTTATCTGGTTTCCTTATAATATCACTCACAGTTATGACATAGAAAAAGTTCAACACAAATTTTGAAGACTTGTTGCTAAACATAGTGGTTATCCTATGAGTATCGATTGTCGTAACTATGATTCTATTCTCGGGTATATGAACTTATCAAAGTTGAGTGAGAGAAGGATGATCTCTGATATTATATTTGTTTGTAAAGTAGCTAAGAGTCTTATTAATTGTCCTGATATCATCAATCTCATATATTTTAACGTTTTATTTAAGAACTTAAGAAGGTACGCGTTACTTTATATTGAACCTCATAACACTTCATTTGGGTACCTTAGTTGTCCAAATAGAATGTTTATATATCATCATCATCATTTTGATATTTTTTTTCAATCATTTTCTTCTATAAAAAAATTATCTTTAACGTTTGTTATAATCTTTATTTTGTTTTTTGTCCGTATTTCCATAATTGTACTTTCTTTTTTGTATGAATGTCTTCATCTCATAAATAAATAAATAAATAAATAAATGAATAATTATATTTAGATAATTTGTAATACCTTTAGTTTTATTGGATTATATAAATATTATTCGTTGAAATAATTCGTTTGATTTAGTTTAGATAATTGGATTCATTTTGTTTTTACTTATGTCGGAGGATTTCATCCATCTCATATTAAAATCACAGAAATATATAAAGTAACCTGAGTAAATTTTGGCTTAAGAGAACCCTAGAGAGAGAGAGAGAGAGAGAGTGAGAGAGAGATAGAAAGATAGGAAGATAAGTGAGAGGGGGAGGAAGGTTGATACGGTCCACCAAGGTAAATTTATGATAATCGAGGGAAAGCACCGAGGCGATTCTATTCCACGCGATAACCGAGAACGAGTGGCGATCGTGTGTATCCTGTAATATCTATATCCTGTAATATCGCCATTGCATCAAGCTACACGACGTTATTCGAAGTTAACTACAATCAGCTAGAATATTCCCTGGCCTTTAATACAAGGCTTAGTTAACTCTATACGAGACGCCCTTAGGCTCCTTCCAATTTAAACTCCACCTATCAACCCTACCTTCCTTCTCAATCAGGTACATATCATGCATATATTGGGTGAGACATTTAAATATAGGCTAATTGAATAATTCGATTGTTATTAGTAATCAAAGAATATACGTTTAATTAACTTAAATTTCACTGCTTTTTTACTTGCTTTCAAGGCTGGAATAATCCAGTGTGAATAGTTACATTTTTATAAGTAAATGTATATAAAACATATTTGTTACTTTTTAAAAGTAATGTGATATATATCTTTTTATGTTATTATTTAACACTAAATCTATCACGATGGGTTAAATGATACCTTTTTAAAACTTTATAAACTAGAGTAAATATATAACTTTAATACTCTAGGGTTTATATTATTAACATTTGTTTTTCTTAACTTAAAAAATATATAAATTAAAAATAAAAATGTAACGAGTAAGATATTAAGTACGTTAATCATACATGAAAAGTAATTATGGTATTCTCGAAATCTAACAAGTTTCATTCGATACATTTTCTTTTCTATCGCCAGTAGAAATCGAGGTATTTTAGTTGACCTGTTTTATATATCTCACCCGGTACATGTACATCTCTTTCTCTCTGACGCATGTATTACATACGTGCAAAAGGATTATTATTAACAGGTCAATGATTCGCGTAACCATTTCAAACAAAAGGGAAGATAATACAAAGCATAACTGCAATTTCTATCTGTTACTATTATCAGTTGTAACATATAATGAGCATGAAAAAAAATACTATAATATTGGATTAGCCTCGATTCGAATCGTAATAGTTCTCGAATACTTCAATGGTTTCTTCTTGGAATTGTTTCTTATCGTACATGCATGCATGGAAATGTAGATCAGTCGAGTATTAACAAATACAAATATACGTTACGTTGTAAAATATACTCGTCTATTTTTCATCATGGTTTTTCATTTTAATGATGAATTTTTTGTAGGAATTAATTCGGTTTTTTGATATTAAAAATCGATGAAAAATTGACACTAATCATTAAAAATATGTGACACTAATCGTAAATATATAATATAATTATTAGTATTTTATTTGAAAGAAAAAAAAAATTAACAGGTGTACGATTAATTTGTAACTAATAAATTTGTTTGAAATGTCACTGAATTAATTTCTACACCTAATAAAACGATTATAGTCGTCGATTGTAGTGAAAAGGTTAATGGTAAGTTGATACGCGTTTGTGGTAATACGTTTATTATACAACCTACCCACCCACTTCCCTCTCTTCCTCTGATTATCTTTCAAGTGAAATTAACATCGGAGTTTGCAATGTGTACTAAATGCGGATCAAATTCGCAATTCGACTAACGCACATTTAATTATTTACGTTATATTCCGAATACTAGAATCGGTTTAGTTTGTAGACTGAGTGCTAGCTATCTAGCGATTTGCTCGCAAAGCTTCAATTTGTATCTCTCTCTCTCTCTCTCTCTCTCTCTCTCTCTCTCTCTCTCTCTCTGTCTCTCTCTCTTTCTCTTGAATATATTCCGCTATTGGATATATTCCTTTTTCGGATATTGCTAATAATTATTCATAAAGATTCTCATATAAAATGATGCGGGAAAAAGCAATGGTGTTCGTGCTCGTGGTACAGAACGATCCCCTGTTGTTATTTTCAATAAAAAATGAACGTATATAATAAATATATTGTAAAATAAATATATATTGGTATGTTCGAAAAGGTAATATCGTTTTATATCCAGAGATTTGATCGGATACATTTACTGATACTTCATGTTACTTTGATATATTAGATCTATCAGAAAGTTCTGTCCGTAATTTGTATTTGGTTTTATTCCAAAATCGGACAGAACTTTCCGGTAGACCTAATATAAATAAATATATTAAATATAATATATATATACATTATATATTATTTTGTTTATACATTTTTTATATTAATTAATCTGGGAAAAAAGAAATCCATTCTTTTTTTAATAGGTGGCTGTAGTGATCGATATCTCGTAAGTATCGATCAAACAATTTCGGATTAACTCTTGTTAAAAAAGTTTTTTTAACTTGCACTAAAAAAATTCTTTTACTAGTTCTTGTTTAGTCTATACAGTTGTGAGTTACAGGGTGTTAAACATAGAAGTCAACAAAGAGAATATTCGATACATTTTACAGTTTTTTTTGTTTTTTTGAATAAAACCAAAAATGCAAGCCAGTCGCTTGAACTTGTGAATAATGTTTATGGTGCCGATATTGTAACAGCTAATTACGTGCAATTTTGGTTTTGTCGATTCCATTCAGATATTTTTGATGTTAAAGATAGGTCCATCGTCGAAAATGTCGATAAAATCACAAAAACCGATAAGTTAGCAATCGTAGCATCGCCCAAGAGCTAAAGATCAACCATAAAACAGTTTTAAACCATTTGCAACACAAATCTGGAATCAAAAAGAAGCTCGATGTTCGGGTGCCAGACCAATTAACACAAAAAAAGATAATAGATCAAATTTTCATCTGCGAAGCCTTGGCCAAACTGAATGAAATCGACTCATTTCTTAAACAAATGGTGATTAGGGATGAAAAATGGGTCACATACCACAACATTGTTTAGAAACGATCGAGATCAAAGCGCGGTGAAGCAGTTCAAAGTGTGGCTAAGCTAGGACTAACGGCCAGGAAGGTTCTGCTGTGCATTTGGTGGAACTGGATAGAAATCATTTTTTATGAGTTATTTCCATATGACCAAACACCTAATTCGGATCTCTACTGTCAAAAACTGGACCGTTTGAAGCTAGCGATTGACCAGAAACGGCCAAAAGTAGCCAACACGAGAGGTGTTGTGTTCCATCAGGACAACGACAGGCCACACACGTTTATAGTAATTCGACGGAAACTCTGGGAGCTTGGTTGGGAAGTTTTGATGCATCTACCATATATTTCTGACCTGACACCAAGCGATTACCATATTTTTCTTGCATTGTAAAACTTCCTTAGTGATAAGAAATTGGCATCAAAAGAAGATTGTGAAAATCGATGAGTAGAGTTTTTCGCCAATAGGGACCAAGACTTCTATGAGAGAGACATTATGCGAATGTGTGAGAGAGAGAAGCTACCTTTCAAACAGCAATAAATTATAGAACAAAACGATGCTTTGACTAAAATCAGACAATTTGAAACGTGTTAAATAAAGTCTTGAAGTTCACGTAAAAGTAATAAATTTCTTTTTCTCCAAACTAATATGAATATTAATACGAATGTATTGTATAATATATTTAATATTATATTATTATTATATTTTTATATTAAGTATCAATCATTGTTATATATTTTTTCTTATAAGAGTATTATGAGTTGTATAGGAATTTATTACAGAATTAATTGAGATTAATGATAAGAATATTCAAAGGAATTGAAAAAATTGGAAAAATTCGAAGAAATCCTTTCTTATCAGAGATGAATGTGTCACTTTGGGAAAAGACGTTTCGCGTATTTTTTACAAAGGCTCATTTCCTACGTTAGTCGGACTATTTTATTATCCCTGGTGGTAGTTTGGCTGCTGGCCAAAAGACCACACCGATCTATGCTCGTTAAGGTACAAAGGTTAGGCCGTTTTCTCCAAGGATTCATAGTCGGGTAATGTTTTTTTTTGTGCTGGATCATTACAAAAAAGTACAAACATATTTGCAGAATCATTAGATTAAATCCGTTTATGTTTATATCCTTTTATTTTATCAGTTACAAGTTTTCCTTTTTCAGTTTCTTTTTAATATGTTTTTCATTTTTGTTGACTTACTCTTATTTAATAGTTTTAATAATTTTAACAATCGAACATTTTTTTCTATTCCCTCTTCTTATTTCTTATTTTTGATTTATCGTTAAATAAAAATTAATTGGACAAGTAACGATTTATACTTTATCTCTTTGCTCTCCATTTTTTTACTTGGATGTAATTGAACCAGAAATAAAATAGACTAAGTAGGAAGAGGGTGGAAGAAGAAAGAAGGTCGAGGGTCCAGTAGAAGCACGATTGTAGTAATCGAATATAAAAAAAAAGGATATTTTTATTTATTTTCTTTTTCTTCCTTTTTCGAGACTCTCGTTCTAGATTTAATTCTAGGGTCGGTTCAACGATCCTTTCGTTTATATTTAGAATCCACAGTCTTTTTCTTCCTACTGTTGCCACCTACACCGTTTCTACTACTAACTCGTGCAAAAGTTTTTATACCGAGAGAAAGAGAGAGAGAGAGAGAGAAAAGCTCAAGGCTATTTTATTGAATCGAATAGGACAAAGTTTGGAAACAACGTGCTCAAACAAAATACCGTGAGAGAAGATCGGAGTGCCGTTGTGTCCGGGCAGGTTGGTAGTAACGCGACCACAGTCCAGGACTGTCCGGGACTGTCCAATGCTGTCCGGAACGGTATAGCAACACATCGCACCGCATGCGTATTTTTCTTTCCGAACGAACATTCTCTCTTCCTATATTCAATTTTCCATGCAGATTTTCCGCTCGCGTTCTTCTCTCTCGACCTCTCAACCTCCTTCCCCTACCCTACCCTACTCACATTCCTACTCCTTTTTTGAAAAAAAAGAAAAAACAGATATACACCAGTGTATACACGCGTGAATCGTACTACGTTAGAATTATACAGGATGTTTCATTTTTATTCCACATTGCGTTATCTCGTGTACGTCAGCGAACTTTGTTAGTTAACAAATTAGGAAGAAAAGAAATTTTGTACGATAAATAATATTATTGTTTGGTTTGTTGTTTTGATGATAATGCGTGTGAATGAATATTTTGTGAGTATATTTAACGACAGGTAAAAAATTATATATTTACGATAAGCATTAAATATTATTTCTAGCAGGGTAATAAAACAGAGAAATCCAGTATAATTTTGTAATTTTGTAATTAACAAATATTTAGGATTGTGTTGTAATTATGTAATTTTTAGTTCTTTCTTATTTTTGCTGAGTACCGTTCGAACAGATGAAAATGGAACATTCTGTATGTGTTTATACAGGTTATATGTAGTACGCATATTGCTATTGCGTGTTTGCGTTGGTGTTGTTTATCTTTTTTGTTTTTTTTTAATTTTTATTTTTACGCGTTAGCCTTTTACGGATCTTTGTCGACGTGGTCGAACAAAAATATTTTCTATCGAAGAGCTTCAAGGCTTTTTTCCCCCAACCTCTCTCGGCCCACACCCCATTTGTTTTTCTTCTCTCATTTTTATTACGTTTTGCTTTTATTTTTGTCTTTTTTGTTTCACTTAAAAAAAAATCTTTTTTTTTCTTTCTTTTTTTTTAACGCACATATATCCCGCGGGTTTATTTATATATTCGATGACGTTGCGAAGAAGCTTTGCGTTTCGTGTGTTCTCACGGAAGTGAGTTTTTGATTTAAATTTCCTCCCTCGTTCGTAGCTTACCAGCTTTCTAAGGAGATGTTGATTAAAGGGTTAAACCGTCTTAGCGTGCGTGTTTTCAAGAGTTTCTTCTTCCAAAAGTTTCCCTTAGAGGTAAATGGCAATTTTGGTGTTGGCATTCAGGAAATCTTACTTAACGTTTAGAAAAGTTCGATCGAGTTGTTTGTACTCACTTTTTGAAAGATGTATTATTTTCATTTAATCCAATTAATTTCAATATTTGTACATTCACATTTTTCATTCAAAATTCTACTTTTATTCGAAGAAAAAGAAAATTAGTTTATTTGTAATTATTATTAGTATTAATATTTATGGACGTGATTGAAAGTAATTGAAAGTAGGTTTGAAAGTTGCTTTTTAACATAAAGAATAGTATTATACATAGTTGAAATTTACCTTACTCTTGGAATCTCTGGTTGGGAAAATTAGTACTTCTCTTTTTACAGAGTAATTCAGTCGAATAAATGGTTACGGTGTCGAGAAAGCTTCTAGGATTCCCTTGAAGGGATTCCTTCGGTTCAACCCAAGGAGAAAGAGAAAGAATGAGAAGAAAAGAAAAGAAAAGTAAAAAAAAAACAAGAAGGAAAAAGTAAGAGAAAGAGAAAGAGAAAGAGAGAAAGGCTTTCTTACGAATGGTCCTGGCGAAAAGTTGCTGGAAACGGGTAGATTCTTATCTCAAGAGGAAAATTAAACTATCATTTAGCATTGTTACGCTTTAAGAAAAGATAACTGCTTTTCTTTCCTTTCTTTATTATTATATTATACGTTTCTATATCAACCAACATTCTTCTTCTTCTTCTTCTTCTTCTCTTCTCTTCTTTTCTTTCTTTACTCGTATAATTGTTAAATAGTTATTCACCGAGTTTCTATGTATTTTTCTCGTTAGTACGATAACTCCACGAATATACACAGTCTGTTTCAAAATTACCTTCAGGGTGTGTTCTTATGAAACTTTATCTTCCTATTTCAATGTATCGAAATTACCTATGACGTTAGATCTATTTATTTTGAAGCACCCTGAGTATACTTTACTATCTAAAAATGTGAAATATGTCGTAAATTGAATAATTGAAATTATTCAACGTACATTCAAATATCTCAACGATCGTCAGAGAACTCAACACCGACAACGCGTATTTTATCAAAACTAATGGAGATCTTTCGAAAGAAGTATAAGTAGCAGATGGAATAAGACAGGGAGACAGCCTGAGCCCTATACTATTCGATGTAATCATGGACGAAATAATTAACGAGGTAAAGACTGTTGGAAGATATAGAACGGGGAACAGGGAGATCAAACTCATAGTGTACGCTGATGACGTTGTCTTAATATCCAAAGATGAAGATAACCTGCAAAGAATACTGTACAAATTTCAAACAACAACTAAAAAATTCAATCTAAACGTCTCTGTACAGAAGAGGAAATCGCTCACAATATCAAAATAGAGCCACGTCGATGCAAACTAGTAGCTAATGGACATAGCGTTGAACAAGTAATGAAGTTCTGCTACCTAGGAGTCGACATTACCAGCGAAAAAAACCTCATAGATGAAGTAAGGGCATAAACAAGGAAAGCAGCAATGGTATCTGGCTGCCTAAGAGACATAATTTGTCGAAACAAACATATGAGCATCAACTGCAAGACTTGTATCTACAAAACTTGCGTAAGATCAATTATGACATATGCTATTGAAACAAGAGTCGAAACTACAGCTATCAAGAGACTACGAACCATCACAGGCAAAACACTGTTTGACCATCAGTGTAACGATGACATCAGAAGAGAATGCAACATCCAGGACATAGTTTGATGGGCTCGACAAAGAAGAAGAAGAAGTTGGCGAGATCACGTTGCAAGAATGGAGAACAACCGATTACCTAACATAGCTCAAACCCAAAAACCAAACACGAGCAAGCTACTGGGAAGATTACCAAAACGATTGTACGAGAGCTGGACTTACACATCACAGAAAAAAAACAGGACAACGTCCTAAGCTAAGAAGAAGAAGAAGAAATTATTCAAAAACTTTATGAACTTAAAAAAGTATATGCTGAAATTTGTTAAAACAATATTCGATTCTTCCGATTTGAAGTGAGCAAACGATTCCAAACATTTTTGATCAGTAGTATGTGTATACATACATACATACAAATACATATACACGTATACATGTATATCTGAAGGGTCCAGTCAGCATCATCTTCAGAATAGGCCGTTAATGGCCTCTTCACGTGGGATCAGAAACGTTCGGTTCGTTTCGCATTGCTTTTCGAACGTTAGGGTTCACCTCTTAAATTCACACAGAATGGACTGAACTTGGGTGAATCGAGAAAATTGGATGTCCTACTATCGAGCAGGATGGGTGATAGCGATCCTGGTTTCTCCTTCAATAAGTTTTACCCTTAGAGAGAAAAAAGGTATATAAAAAAAAAATCGAATTTTTTCTGGTCTGTTGACACTCAACAACGTTTGGGAACGTGTTGGTAAATTTTCCTACCACTTTTTTATACCAATACTTTTCTTCCCTCTCTTCCCCTCTCCATACAAAATGTAAACCTAAGTGATTTAAAAGCCATTTGTTCTTTCATTCAACTACGCGTATGTGTGGATATTTTTGGAAATTTTATCATTTTTGAATAGATTTAGTAGGGAAAATTATTATAATGTTTTTTAATCATTGATATGATTTTATATTGGTTCGTATATAAAAAAAAAATATATATATATATAATCATATTGTGTTCATTTTTAATAATTTAATCACACTTCGATATCTGGAAATATTGAAAAAAAAAAAAAACAAATCATATTTTTTATCTTGCCATATTGAAATCTAGCGATTTCCTTCGTTCCTTTTCTTGTAACTACAAGACATTGAAATTAGGAAATCTTATCGAGGGTGAAAATTCAAAAGGTTAGGGTACTGGGATCGAGTAGGTAATAGGAAAATTGCCAATATACACGAGGACTCTTTTTTTCTTCCCCCTTTCCAATTTCCTTCTTTACGCAAAAATCGATCATATCTCTCCTGTAAGATTTCTAAAGCCGAGTTGGAATTTTCTTCTTCTCTTGGTTGCTACCGCTGATAGTAACACGGTTCTCGGAAGTTGTGGGTGGTGGTTCCGTCATCGCTACGAACGGAAACGAGCTGAAAGTTTTTTAAGAGAAAGGAAGATAGATAGATAAGAAAAAATAAATGAGAGAGAGAGAGAGAGAGAGAGAGAGAGAGAGAGAGAAAGGAAAGGACGTTAAAAGAAATTTCAATTCTATTATCAAGCTCGGATCTTTTGCTAGAATCTCGTTAAGAGACACAAACGAGCTGGAAAATCGAAAGACCTCTTTCTTCCTTCGTTTTACTCTGGAAAACTAATTTTCCTTTCTATTTTTTGCTTTTTTTTCTTCTTTTTTGTCTTCTTCTATCTTATTTACATCGATATCAATTCGATGTCGAGGAAATAAAAGGAAACAATTGAGTGTAGCTCAAATTGAACTGAAAATAAAAAATAACCAAGTTCTTCCAATAGTTTTATGTTTTTTTGTTAGTTACGATGAGAAGATCATCCTTTTCATTGGTATTTTCTATCTACCCTATCGGATACATCTCTCTTTTTTTTTCTATATCTTGTAATTTATATCGAGTCATTCGATACTTTTCGATATTCCTAGACGCAACCCGATTTGTTTACGCTTTGACGGAGTCACCTGTAAAACGAATGTTGTGATTAGGGAGAAACCTATCAGCGAATAGGAAATCTTTTTTCTCCCTTTTTAGATTCAAAGGGTGGGGGCGGGGGGTATCCTTTCAACAGGAAAAAGAAAATAATTCTTAAAAAATTGACGGTTCAGACAAGTTGAATGAGATAGAAATAAGTTAGATGTTACGGCTGGATGAACAGAAACATTTCGAGATGACGATTTATAAATCATAGTCGATCGATGAAAAAAAATAGCACAAATTGCAAACAACATTCGGTATGGAGTATTAATCGTGAAAGGTTTTCAGCGTGTAGTGGGAAGGTAAAAAAATTAAAAAAAAAAAAAGAAAAAAAAAGAAAAATCGACAGTTAAAACAAACAGAATGGGGGGAGATCAACGAGGAGGATCAAATTCCAGGATGATTTCTAAATCATCGAGCAATCAACACAACGAGCCGATGGAATACGAAATGCAAACAATGTTTCGGTACCACAGGTATACAGGAATTATTGAACGAAGCTTAACGAGCCCCATCGGCCAAGGTCGCGACGTGTAATCGTTCGTTCATTCGCTCATTCGTTGGTTCGTTCAAAGCAAAGCAAGACCGATAATTTGTAGGCCGATAATTTTATGCAATTATGCGTTTATTACCGCGCGTGTATGTGCGGTACGAAGAGGATGAAAGGGAAGGGGGATAGTTCTCTTGCCTCGACTACCGATGCTGGTGGACCATAGAATGGTTGGTGGTAGGGAGTTTTAGGGATGGTTCGAGGATGGTTAAAGGGTGGTTTTAGGGTGGCACAGGATGAATCGAAGGGACGTACCAGCCGCATAACGTGTACGGAAAGCCAACCTGTATTTCGCGTGTCCAACTCAACCCAACTTTTCCCAACCCAGCTTTTCTCCACCCTCTCAGTCTCTAGCCCAACTTCCGCCCCCCCTCTCTTCACTCTTCAACCCCACGCGGCCTTCCCGAAGGCCACGCTGCGTCGCCTCGTTTCACGGTGAAGCGACCACGCGTTAACTCCCATTCGTTAGGCGTTTACATTATTATTAAAGCGCATTTACACGGCCGTTGCCGCGAGACCTCGCTGGAATTTTAATTTCGTTTTCTACATCCTTCACTCTCTCGTTGAAACCCTGTAGGATGGGGGAGGGGGAGAGAGAGAAAGAGAGAGAGAAAGACTTTGTCATTACGAGATACTTTTCTCATATATATATATTTCTAAATATTATTTAAGTATGATATACCATACAATTTGTATGATATACAAAAATAAGGAGCACGTTGTGTATTGTATATTTTTCTGAATCAAATTGTAACTCGCATTAAATCTCCTTTCTTTTCCAATCCTTTTCTCTTTCTCTCTCTCATACTGTTTTTTTTTTTTTTTTTTTTTTAATATTCGTTCGATTTATCAGAGCTTTGTGTCGGTATTGTAATCGCATCAGTTGTATTTTTTCATTAAAATATTCTTCTTTCACTTTTTGTTTTTTTTTTTTTTTAAATTTATTTTTTTATTTATTTATTTATTTATTTTCCAAGTGAAATTTTTGTGGCCGCGTTGTTGTTCGGGGGATGGATTTTTGGAGATCCATATGAAAATGGGTATGTTGTGCGGAAAAATGGAAACGTTATGAAAAATGTAACTATTTCAAGAGAGGGTAAAAAATAAAAATAAAAACAGAGCGAGAGAGAGATAGTGATTTCGGTCGACGCAACAACGAGTGTCGCGTCCAGTCGTTTGATGATTTTTCTCCCGTTTTTTTAACGCACTATGGGTTATTAAAGCAAAACTTTCAAATTAAAATCATCGAAAACATTGCTTTTTCTATTTCATCGTATTTCTTATGAATACCATTTTTCTTTAAATGTTATTCAATTCAATTTACAAACACAATAGCAAAGTTTTATTTCTAATGCAAATACTATTATGAAAAAATTGTTTAAAAAATTTTATCGATACTGTGTTTATAAAATTCTACGTTTCAATCAACAAACAACGAACATATATTTACTTGCATGCGTGCAACAATAAACAATAACTTTTTGTATTTCTCTATACTTTCATTATGATACTATTATCTTCTCCAAACAATAAGAAAATAATATATGAAATGTAGGTACTCTATTACACTCACAATTTGTTTCGTTATCTCCTTTATAATATAATGTTGTAAAAAAAGCGTTAACGATAAGATTCGATAAATGAAGTTAGATAGAAGAAAGAAAAGGTAGGTTGGGAAAAGAAAAGGGCCGATAATTTCTCACACTGGGTATAGTCGGTAAGAAAAGTTCATTTAAAATTCATCGGGTGTTTTAGCTATTTTTTAAGCTCCCCATTAATTTCGTCAGGTAGCCAAAGTCGAAGTCTATTTTACATAAGCAATGCGGCGAACGTACTATGTGGAATTTTAATTTTCCTTCGACGACTAGCACACAACCGTGAACGTTATCTCGTAGGAACGAATAAGTATACGTAGACATATATATCTACCCCTCGTGTTTTTGATGAGGAAAAGCACCGTCCTACCACGTGCTGTTACTAGTGGTAGCGGTAAAAATGTTGCTGTTGCTTGCTGGGTAAAGAGCTTTTGTAATTCGAACAATCGATCAACGTTAAAGAGGTAGAGCTGAGATAATGAAGAGCCTGCCTTTCGAACGTGATAGGCATTGGTCGAGATTGCAAGCTCCTTTTTTCCTTATTTTTCTTATTTTTTTCTCTTTTTTATTCCCTTCTTCTTTATTTACGTGAAAATATTAATAACTCGTTTCAAGAGAATTCTCATTTATCATCCGTTTAAATATCCATCGAAGAGAGTAGGAAAAGAAAAAAAGGTCTATTCAACTTTTTCACATTATACTTCCATTCATTTTTAATCCTTTTTCTTTACATTTTTTTGTTCCTTTAATTTCTTAAAAGAGATTCAATAAAGCCGAGTTTCAATCGGAATCGTATCAAATAGCAGATGGCTTTGATAGAGATATGACAGGATCTAGAGTTGGGATTCTAGGTTATAGATAATCTTTTCATATAGATATTATAGATGGGATATTTCTTATACTTTAATCTTTAGATGACGATATTTGGACATTAAATTGATGAAATTTGATAAATTGGTCGGAGAAAATTAATCTGAAATATATGAAAAATCTGGAGAAGTATCTCATGCATAAAAAAAAAACAAATTGGTTTTATCAAGATGTGTGAGTTTGGATATGTTTAATTTATGAATAATAAGACTGAAAAGGGCACAATACTAGAATTAGTATATTTTCGTGATATATTCAAATACAAATTTCAGCTCGTTTTCTCATTGAAGTTCCAAACGCGTTCTAGAATTCACATTAATACAATAATTCATTTGCAGGTGTTAAAGATATTAAACAGAACATAATGTTCAACAGATACATGGTCATATATTTGAACGTAATATATTTAGTGTCAAGCCGTCGTCTAATTTAGGATAATAAAATAATTACAATTAGAGTACGTTAATTGTAAGATCGTATTAGAAAATCTTATAATTACAAAATGAAGTATCTGTAATATATTCTACACATGTAATATAGAACTTATTTCCATTAATAAGAAATTTTAGAAAATCTAAAACACATTTTAACCACCCTTACACTTTGTATTAAATAATCTTCAGTATATATTATCAAATAGAATTTCACGTTTTTCATTAAAAATCTTACAATTTTTGTCGCATATTCACCTTATATACCACTCATTAAACTCTCCATTTACTACGAAATAAAATTGAATATATTGATAAATAAAATTGTACGTTTGTTAGAAACTTAATATCGTAATTTAAGTCGTGTATATTTGAATGAAAATCCAGTATAAAACACTCATTAAAATCTTTCTCTTATGGGATAAAATGAAGTATATTAGCGGATGGAATTTCGCGTTTTCGATTAATTCGAGTTCACCCTGTCTCTCCCTCTCTCTCTCTCTCTCTCTCTCTCTCTCTTTCTCCTTTGCTTTGATGTTACGCTTTCTGTATTATACGATAGTCCAAACCGTGCCGACAATTCAACATTGATGAAAGGATTTCTCGGCTCTCGGTAGTCCAACCAGGCAACCAACCTACAGAGACGCGTCGATGTTTATCGAACGTATCGCGTAGAGTAGGGTAGTATTCGATTCGTAGTAGTAGCCCTTGGATTGGATATTGGTTCTGCAAGCGCGAAATCAATGAGCACTCGCGCACATTGTACGCGTTCTCTGCTTGATGCAGGCAGGGCCAGTTCCTCCTACGTGTTCGATACAATATAGCGAATAGTTAAGCCCTTCCGACGGCTTTACAACCGTACCCGATAACAAATCGCATTACGCGAACGATAAAACGCATTATTTTCTTCTTTCAACCAACCTGCTTCATACAAACTTTTATCCTACTCTCTTTTTTTCCCTATTTTTTCTCCCTTTTTTTACACGGTAATCCTACGCTCGTGCAAAGAATGTATCATTATTATTACATTGTAATTATTATGCGACGATTGACATTCATCATTGTTTCCAAGATTTTTCTTCTCTAAGATTGATGATCGCACGATATACATATACTGATTTTATTAAAGCTTTTGATTCTATTTTGATCACTTTGTATTATTATGAGCTTCATTTGCTTGGTTTTAATAGCTGTATTCATTCTTGGATTACTAGTTTCTTATCTTTCAGATCTCAATTTGTGAAATTTAATAATACATTTTTTAAATAAATTAATGTAATTTCTGGTGTTCCACAAGGTTTTGTATCTTGGTAAGTTCAACCATGATTCTATTCTTGGTCATATGAACTTATCAAAGTTGAGTAAGAGAAGGATGATCTCTGATATTATATTTGTTTGTAAAATCTTATGTTTTAACGTTCTATTTAAGAACTTAAGAAAGAACGAGTTACTTTATATTGAAACTCATTACACTTCATGTGGGTACCTTAGTTGTCCAATAGAATGTTTATATATGTAAATCTACGTCATCGTCATTTTGATATTTTCTTTTAATCGATCTCTTCTGTAAGAAATTATCTTCAACGTTTATTATAATCTTTATTCTATATTATGCCCGTAGCTCCATAATTGTATTTTCTTTTTTGTATTAATAAATTTATCTTAAAAACTAAATTAAATTAAATTAAATTAAAAAATAAAAATAAAAATATATTAGGACCGTGAATAAGTTCTTGGCGTTTCTTAAAAAATGACATTAGCAGTACTCCGTGCATGGAATTTTGAATGATAATGCATCGATAAGGAAGTACTGTATGTAACCTTCAATTTCAGTCTATGGTATTTCATTATAGTGTCAACTACGTGTTTGTTTATTGGTTCTGAAAATGTCTATTTTTGTGCGAAATAAAGTGTTTTTGCGGGGATTTTTATCGCCCTACTTATTCAAAAGAAATCTGCAGCTGAAGCAGACAGAATTCTTGTTCAGACTTACGGTGACAATGCTCTGTCGGATAAGACATGCAAAGACTGTTTTCGATGCTTCAAAAATAATGATTTTGAACTTGAGAATAAGGAACGTTCTGGCGAATCGACAAAGTCTCAAAACGAACAATTAAAACCTTATTTTGAACTGTATACCTTAATCTTAAACCTTATCTTTCTTTCTATTTTCAATCGTATATTTTAAATAAAGCTTTTATTTTATGAAAAAAACGGCGAGAACTTATTCAAGGTCCTAATATAAGATTTTTTAATTTTATATTTGTTCAAACGGGAGATAGTAAAAGTATGCAATAATGTCTGTCAAGTCGAAAAACAGATAATATCACTAACAACTCCAAGTGGAAATTATCGTAGACGATATTCGTCGTACGGAAACGATACGACCCGCTTATAATGTCAGGAACAGACAAAAGCTTATGTTAACGTATCTCAACGTATGACTATGATGATTGGAGTATGACAGTGGTTAACAAGAAGACTGCGAAATATAATGAGTTAGAGGAGAATTGTGGTAGGAAACATTTGCGATAGGATTGTATTGTACATATAGAAAATTTCATATTGAACCTAATTCCGAAATATTCTTTCGTCGAATTAACGTGTTCTTCGATGTTTACGAAATTTAATAAAATGCCATTTCCAATTTTCTATTACGCATGTACGTGCATATGCATGTACATATTTATTGTTAAAGGAACCATTCAAAGCTTACTCGGAAAAATAAATGGATAAATATTATACATATAATATATATCCGTGTATCATTTTTTTTATCATGTAGTAATTTTACTTCTCTTTCTCTCTCTCTCTCTCTCTCTTCCTCATTTTTTTCCAATAGAGTCTACGTTTGTTTCACACGCTTAAACGCTTTTCGTTCATTTCGCTCGATTTACATACGGGATTTACATTTCCACTTCGGATTGTCCTTTTTTTTTTAAATCATGGGATATATCGTTTTAATCTCTTATATTGCTTTCTTTTTTTGTTTCCTTTTTTGTCATTTCCTTTTTTTTTATAATCATATCTATCGAAAAATGCGATATTTTAAAATCGACTAAAAAACAAACGGTACACTTTTTTCTCGTTATACATATACCATATATATTTGTTTCATTTTACAAAATTTAAATGAAGGAACAAAAACGAAGATATATTTATACGTTTAATCGAATTTTAGGAATCGGTAAATCTGATTATAAAAATGTATATCTTTTTTTTTTTTGTTTTTTGTTTGTGTATTCCTTGAAATAGAATTGTAAAAATGTTGGAAAGGTAGGAGAAGAAGGAGGAAGAATAATAATCAACAGGGTTGAAGTGTATGATGTTTTACGTAGGGTGCATACCTATATACACATTCTGAACGGTAAAATCGGTCAGGCGTATGACCGGATTGTGGTCAAAGCTCCGAAAGCACCCTTTCTCTCTCACCAGTTGTCCGACGCCTCTCTCATCGGTCGCTTTTAATCCACGTAAATGACTAGCCAGGTCTACCATCATCCCCGAGGCTTTCTCTAAGCGTTGTTTAAAACGTCGATTTTGCTACGGCTTGCCACACTCCTACGCGATTAATATGCAAAACCATCAATACTTTTCTTTATTTTCCCGACAACAACCTTTTCTGATGTCTTCAATTTTCCATCAATATTCATTAGGCTAAAATCATTTTAAACTAAAATAATAATAAAGTTTAATTTATTATTTTATCCATAAACACTTATTAGTGTGAGCCACAGAATCCATTATTATTTATTATAATTAAGATGTTAAACAAAATATCAATTTCTTAATTAGCTTTTTCTTTTAATTAATTATTAAAAATGTGTACTGTAGTTTTATTTTTCTTATATCTTCGATTTCGAATAAATTTCATTGATTTCAATAACAACTTCAGAAGAAAAATAAAGAAAACCTATTAATTAAATCGAATGGAGAATAATTCTCTCGGCATATATATATCTGATATTCATTTAAAGAAAATTCTCTTTTAATAAGGTTTATTAAGATGTATATTAAAGGCTAGATAAGTTACTTGGTGGAAGATCTTAGAAATAAAGTTGTTTAAGAACGAGCAGTAAATAGCCAACGCCGAGTTCTCCGTAGCGTATTCTTTTTCACGTTATTTTTTATTCCTTCGAGAAAAAGGGAAAGCGAGAGGAGGAGAGAGAGAGAGATAGAGATAGATGGATATATATGGTGGATGGAAGCCTCGGGCAACGTCACAACGGTGTTAACAAAAGCACTCGTTAAGGTGATTAACGAGGAAGAGACTACGGGCGAAGCGATACCACCGTGAACGCCATTACGAGCTTTATTAATTGTCATCGTCGAGTAATTTGCTCTGCAGGCTATGTACCTCTACCTCTGCCTCTGTAGAGATTCTCTTCTCTCTCTTCGGTTTTCTTTCTCTATGTTCAAGTACGAGACAGGGGTTGGCACGAGCCTCCTCGTAGTTTCGTTGCCGCTTAATTGCACGTTTCAGTCAGATTCATCTAACCATGGAAATATTTCTATGCTTCTATTAACTCTTTCAATAACAACGTACACGTTTTTCGTTTTGAATTTCCCGCCAAAAGCAATAACAACATCGGCAACTCACATTAATTCACGTCTAAGTTTTGCTACTTGTAACAAATTGAAAGATATTTTTGCTATTAGATGGTATCATTTTCTTAATACATTGGCATAATTCATTTTATGATTATATTAATAGTGAAACTATGTTTAGAAAATATCATATAATCTTTAAATACATTAGTTTAGGGAAAAAGAAATTTATTACTTTTACGTGAACTTCAAGACTTTATTTAAAATGTTTCAGATTGTCTGATTTTAGTCAAATAAGCATCGTTTTGTTCTATAATTTATTGCTGTTTGAAAGGTAGCTTCTCTCTCTCACATATTCACATAATGTCTCTCTCATAGAAGTCTTGGTCCCTATTGGCGAAAAACTCTACTTATCGATTTTCAAAATCTTCTTTTGATGCCAATTTTTTATCACTAAGGAAGTTTTACAATGCAAGAAAAATATGGTAATCGCTTGGTGTCAGGTCAGAAATATATGGTAGATGCATCAAAACTTCCAAACCAAGCTCCCAGAGTTTCCGTCGAGTTACTATAAACGTGTGTGGCCTGTCGTTGTCCTGATGGAACACAACACCTCTCGTGTTGGCTAATTTTGACTGTTTCTGGTCAATCGCAAGCTTCAAACGGTCCAGTTTTTGACAGTAGAGATCCGAATTAGGTGTTTGGTCATATGGAAATAACTCATAAAAAATGATTTCTATCCAGTTCCACCAAATGCACAGCAGAACCTTCCTGGCCGATAGTCCTAGTTTGGCCACCGTTTGAACTCCTTCACCGCGCTTTGATCTCGATCGTTTCTAAACAATGTTGTGGTATGTGACCCATTTTTCATCCCTAGTCACCATTTGTTTAAGAAATGAGTCGATTTCATTCAGTTTAGCCAAGGCTTCGCAGATGAAAATTTGATCTATTTATTATCTTTTTTTGTGTTAATTGGTCTGGCACCCGAACATCGAGCTTCTTTTTGATTCCAGATTTGTGTTGCAAATGGTTTAAAACTGTTTTATGGTTGATCTTTAGCTCCTGGGCAATGCTACGATTGCTAACTTATCGGTCAACTTAGATTATTTTTGTGATTTTATCGACATTTTCGACGA